>CM046873.1:36974157-37574157 GCA_025617745.1 Heliocidaris erythrogramma | reverse complement strand
AGAGAGAGAGATGGTAGAATAAAAAAACATGGCGAAAGATGGATGAGAAGATTGTAAACAAGGTCCCCCACCCCCGCTCCCCAAACAAAAACAAGAAAGAAGAAGAAAAATAAGATAACGAAATTAGAGATTAAAAGCAGAAAAAAAAGATAAGAAAGAATAATGCAAAATAGGCAAAATGATAGATAAACCAAGGAATAAAGAGAGAAAAGCATAGAGAGGGAAAGAGAAAAATGATAAAAGAAATAATGTAAAGATTAACATATGGAAAGATGGAAGAGGTGATAGAAGGAATTAAAGAATAACACAACTAAAGGTAATATGGAAAAATGAAACATAACGAAAGATAGAGAAATGCTAGAAAGATAAAGCTTTATACAATATATATATGTATAGAGCGAAAGATAGCGAAAGAAATGAAGGGATAAAAAACAATATAACAAAAGCAAAGTGCATTAAAACAATTGAAAATTCACTAAACATATTAACTGATTAATTGATTATCAATTTATTCACTAGATAATCAATTAAGCACATGTAAATTAATTCATGCCATGCTCCATCAGGTCAACCCTTTTTCTCCTCTTTTTGTACCCCCCCCCCCCCCCCCCGAAAAAACCCACTTTATAATTACTGCAAAAAAAGTTCGAAAATTTCGGCCAGTGTGCCGAACCGAAGCCTGACTATTTAGTCAAAGCCACCTAGAGTAGTATTGTAGAGGGAAAACAAGAAATTAGCCCAGTTGGTCATTAGACGAAGCGATGATTAGACCAAATGACGAATTGGCTATTAGACTAAATGAGTGTAGACTAAATGAGTGTTGACTAAATGATTATAGACCAACTGAGGTTAGACTAACTGACAAATGGACCAAATGATGTGTAGACCACATGGGTATTAGACCAAGTGAACATTATACCAAACTGTTATTAGACGAACTGAGAAGGGGACCAAACGATGATTAGCAAAAATAGTAATGAGACGATGTAGGTGTTAGACCAACTGGGTTTAGACAAAATGGCTATTAGACGAAATGATGATTGGACCATTTGGTTATTAGACCAATTGTTTTTAGCCGAAATAGATTGGACCAAGTGAACATTAGACGAACTGATTATTAGACCAAGTGATGTTTAGACTAAATGGGTTTAGACCAAATAGGTATTAAACCAAATAGGTTTCAGACGAATTGGCTATAGACGAAGTGATTAAACTGGTTATTAGACCAAATGGCTATTAGACGAAATGTAGATTAGACGAATTGGTGATGGACGAATAGACCGAATGTTGTTGGACCATTTGGTATTTAGACCAATTGGCATTAGACCAAGTGGCAATTTACCATAATAACTTACATTTGCAAGCAATGAGTTTTTACATTTGCGATCGACGTGTTATGACATTTGTGGTAAAAATGGAAATGTTTACATTTGTAGGCGAGATGTTTTTACATTTGTGGTTAAACCGATTTTTACATTTGTGGGCGGTTTTTATTATATTTGTGGTTATTTTTACACTTGTGGTTGACATGTTATGACATTTGTGGTTATTTTTACATTTGTGGGTGCAATGTTTTTACATTTGTGGTATTTTTTACATTTGTGGTTGATTTTTACATTTGCGGGCTCTACAGCCGCCCCCCCCCCCCCCTTTGGAAGAAAAGTTGGAGGGAAACTGGATCCATCAATAGCCCTGTCATGTCAATTGCCTTAGACGTCATATGAATATGAAATTGTCAACAATGTACGTTCGTAACTGAGTCCCTTAACATTCAAAGGCAATTTAAATCGTTTTGTAGGCCTGTGCATTTTATACGCTTAGCAGCATACGTAAAGAATACGAACATTCAAATTGTGTAAATCGCTATGAGAAACATTGGAGAATGAAAGATTTAAAACCCATTAGAACACATCTTAATGGAAGTCTGGGTATTGTGAGCGGAAAAGAGAAAGGAAGCGCGTGAAGACCCAACGGCAAAGTATGCCGCAGGGACATCATAATTTAGACAATCGAGGATTGGGGGCGCAGTCGATCTATTATGAGGTAATAGTAGAAAAAAACACTGAATGTACCACAAAATACTACCCTGCACCCGATCTCCCCACAAAATAATGATTATATACTCCTTCATCTAACCTTGGTAATAAGATGATTTGTGTGAAAGTGGAAAATTATGAAAAATCAGGATGGTGAAAGTTTGAAAAAAATCGCACAAGAATTACGAAAGTTATGGATGTTTGAAAAAGGAGATCACGACATCTATGCGAATCTCAAATTGGCAATTTGGTGAGTCGATTGCGACGAATCAGCGGTCAACTCTCCCATTTGTCGTAGACTAAAATATAATAAATTTGCGGTGTTATCCTAAACGCCCTTTTCCCTCTGGGCAATACTAACAATATACTGTGGAAAGCATATTGTTACATGTGTTCATAAAAGATGAATATACTGAGTAATACATTTTGAGAAAAATTCAGGCCAATTTGAAATTCCCATATGTATCGTGATTGCAATTTTCCAAAATTCATAACTTTCTAATTGCTTGTCCGATTCCGTTTAAACTTCACAAAATCTGCTTTGATTTTCCCTCTTCCTTTCAGAACAACTTGCCATTAAGGTTGGATTTCCCTTTAATTGATTTAAAGTGACAAAGATATGAATTTGGGCGGGAAAACCTATAGTAAAAATAGAAAACAACAACATCATTGACAATAGTAGTAACAAAAACAATGATAGTAATCATCATCATCATCATCATCATCATCATCATCATCCACATAACGTCTTCTTTTTTCATCTTTGTCCAATTTGTGCTACCCGTCCCATTATCGAATATGAAAGTTCTTGTCAGGTTCGGCATGTTATCCTAACGGGATTGCAAGGACAATGCAATGAGCGCATTTCAGTTCAAGGAAGAAATATACATGTCAATATGAAATACATGTAAATGGCGCTCTATCACACCAAACTCCACGACTGCTACGACCGTCCCGACAACGCCGATTCTATAATTTTTGAAACATTTGTATGAGTCGGGGTAGAATCGTGTAAAAATACCCGAATCCCGGTTAAAAAATTATACATTCCCGTTGCTGCCACGACTCTCCCCGATTGTGCCACGACTGATTCCCGACAGTCTCGATCCAGCCATGTACCAGCCACGACAGCACCCCGATTATACCCACGACTCTCACGACTGAGTCCCGACAGTACCCGTTTGTGCCACGTTCTCGCCAAGACAGCGCCACGATCTATCCGATTGCGCCACGACTGAGCCACGCCACAGCCCCGATCTATCACCTTCTCTACCACGTCCGCGCCAAGACCTATAAATACAGCCGATTTGCAAGCAGAGCTCACTTTCATTTTGACTGGGCCACGACCAATCCGACTGCACCACGACTGAGTCAAGACTGTGCCCCGACTATCCCGACCGCGCCACGTCCTCACGACGTTATAGCCACGATTTCTTAGAATCGTGAGAGTTTCCCGATTATTAAGCTCCGACCTAAAAAGTCGTGACAGCCCTCCCGACCGTTCCCGACCCTCACGAACATGCCACGACTAACCCCGATCACGCCACGACCTTCCCGACTTGGCCACGACTTTTCACCCGATTTTCCATATTTTTTAGTCGGGACTGTCGTGGCACGGTCGGGAAGCCCGGTGTGATAGTACAGTAACTGTACTATCACACCGGGCTTCCCGACCGTGCCACGACAGTCCCGACTCAAAAATATGGAAAATCGGGTGAAAAGTCGTGGCCAAGTCGGGAAGGTCGTGGCGTGATCGGGGTTAGTCGTGGCATGTTCGTGAGGGTCGGGAACGGTCGGGAGGGCTGTCACGACTTTTTAGGTCGGAGCTTAATAATCGGGAAACTCTCACGATTCTAAGAAATCGTGGCTATAACGTCGTGAGGACGTGGCGCGGTCGGGATAGTCGGGGCACAGTCTTGACTCAGTCGTGGTGCAGTCGGATTGGTCGTGGCCCAGTCAAAATGAAAGTGAGGTCTGCTTGCAAATCGGCTGTATTTATAGGTCTTGGCGCGGACGTGGTAGAGAAGGTGATAGATCGGGCTGTGGCGTGGCTCAGTCGTGGCGCAATCGGATAGATCGTGGCGCTGTCTTGGCGAGAACGTGGCACAAACGGGTACTGTCGGGACTCAGTCGTGAGAGTCGTGGGTATAATCGGGTGCTGTCGTGGCTGGTACATGGCTGGATCGAGACTGTCGGGAATCAGTCGTGGCACAATCGGGGAGAGTCGTGGCAGCAACGGGAATGTATAATTTTTTAACCGGGATTCGGGTATTTTTACACGATTCTACCCCTACTCATACAAATGTTTCAAAAATTATAGAATCGGCGTTGTCGGGACGGTCGTAGCAGTCGTGGAGTTTGGTGTGATAGGGGCTTAAATGACGCTCTATGCATACTTACATAAATTCCATGACTGACAAACACTGTTATTATCTCTGCGATATTCATGAATTCAGTGGCGCATTTACAGAGGGGAGTGGATGGAAAAGGTTTGATGGTTTCTTTTACGTGAATGTTAAATAAGCATATGCATGCTTGTAAGCATATTATGCATGCATGCAAGAAGGCAACCAGGGGACTGATGACTTTAAGTCATCTCCGAGGGATTTGGTAATGAGAATTAATGCCTTTAATGCCAACCTGGTTCCAACCCGGGTAATCCCAATTACGAGACCACTGCTATACCACTGACCAATCGCGCCTCCTCCACAAAGGGGAAATTAGAAGGGAAAAAAAAGAGATGAAGAGAGAAAAAGATAGGGAGAGTGGAAAGGTAACGGGGAAAGTAGACGATAGGACGCCCTCCCTTAATATGTGACCCCACCCCCCCCCCCCCCCCCCCCCCCCCCCCCCCTTCTCTGATGCCAGTGCCCTCTCAGAGGCTGGATCCATACTATGGTGCAGTCTAAATTCAAAATGTTTATGTATACCCACTGGGAATAAGAATTCGTATTACCCTAATAACATCCAGAGATCCGTCTTGGTGCATACAAATTACTAGGCCCAAGTGTATATGCTTTACAAGATTACACCTATTCGGGTAACCATAGCAACGTGATTGAAGAAGTGGGTTTAGGCCAATATGCACATCATCCATGAGATCAAAAACCAGCGAAGAGAAGAGAGGAATAGCTTTCACCATCACTGGGATTTCTAAAGGGTAATCCAATCTTCATAGGAAGTTAATTTAAAAGAAAGCAGACAATTCAGGGAAACAGATAAGTGAATTTTGAACGAAATGGTATAAGGAATAAGAAAAGTTATGACCTTTCGCGAAAGTTAAAATCACTATTTATGTAGTGATTTCAAACAGGCGAAGCGGTGTGAAGTCATTTTGATGTAATGTTGGAAAACTCCCTAATTATTGCAACACACAAAGTGATTAAAATATCACTTTTCGAAATTGGTAAATGAGCATTTGCAAGGACAACATGTTGCCCAGACTATAATTTCAGTGCAGATCTGAGGGAAAAGTTGTAGATTAGTGATCTAGAAATTTGTGATATTCAAGTGAACAGCACAATTAATGTGAGAGTTGACACCGATAATGTCACAGCCTATTGATTTGGTAGCCTATTTAACTTAGACTTAATACATTCTCAACTTTCAAGCATACATAACTTTAATAATTTGTCCATTTCCTCCTGTCTTTTACCAACTTGTTCCTCTAATTTATTGTTTTCAAATTTGCTTGATTCCATTTGTTAAAAAGGTTGTTCTTTAAATGGAGCTTTTAGAGTTTTTATATCACCAGTGTATTATGCAATTTTTAAATTCGATTCAACATTTATTTCACATAAAATCTAAAGTTTACATCATGCATAGAATCACAGAAAAACTGTTCACTTATATGTGCAATATAATTATGATGAATTTAATTAAATAAAAATTAAAATAATCAAACAGTTTCCTCACAAATTTATAAGGCATTTCTTTCCTTGACTTTCTTTGCTACAACCTTATTTTTTATAGAGATTTGACAAAATTTATTTTTCTTCATTTTTCTCTTTTAGCGGAGACAATATATCCATATTTCCACTTACTACTATGTCCACTTTTTCGTTTTCTAGTTTTCGTCTCTACCATCTATCTCTCTCTCTCTCTCTCTGTAATTATTCATATGCTCTCTTTTCAGCTTCTTTCCCATTTTTCTTCTATGATCAATGATTTATGATTGACCATTCTTTTTAAAAAATCTGGGTTTTGTGGGGTTTTTTTTTTTGGTGTTCTTGTTGGTTTTTTTTTTTTTTTTTTTTGGGGGGGGGGGGGGATGCCCATTTTTCATCTGGTTCTCTTTCCCTCTATTCATTATAGCATCTTATTTTAATTCCATATGTTTTGTTACTCCAGCTTTTGCACTCGTTTCTAAAATTCAACATAAATTATTATCAATGTGTCGAAAAAAGTTATTGGCTGGTATTCATAACAGGGGCCTGGCTAATAGAGCATCCATTTTCAACCTCTCAATTCCATTCAAATCTCTCTCATTCTGTCACGAAATGAATAAACGACATGAATTTGTCTTGGAAATAAAAGTTAGAAAATGATTTCATGTTCACTTCATTTTTGTATCAGTAGGTTTCAGAATTAGATGATTTTTGCGTTTTCTTCTTTATAGGATAAGTAGTTGACACTTGACACGAAACTAAAGATGTTAAATTTTAGAACAAAAACTGGACACGTAAAAAAGATTTCAAAAAATGTGAAATGAAAACATCAAGTGACGCAAAAAGGGTGGGGAGGGGGTGCCACGGGCCGACCAAAACCAAATCTGGGACATCTAAAGAAAACAAAACAGTAGCCCTATATCTATATATATATATATAAATATGCGCCTACCCTCGATGCTTAGACCCTCCTTTTAGTGTGTGTGGTATTTTTTTTTCAGATACCTTTTAAGGAACCACAAAAATGAGATGACGAATATTTTGTTCAGACTCATGACCCCTGCCCGAGAATGCTGGATCACCTACTGTTTCACGGGGGGAAAACCCCGACTGTGAATAATGGTCCGAATTTCGTTCCGAAGTGCTTTAGACATCATTCCATGTGAATGTTGCATGAAAATATAATGGAGACGAAATACATGTAAAAAGAAAATGCCTAAACTAAATGGTCATTATAACACAACATGATAGAGGGGCACTTTATGTCAGCGTGAGGAATTACAGTATAGGGGCGACACGGTTTCTCTATTTCATTACTGCCGTACATAGCACTCGATATCTTGCCCAGGCAATCAATCACGGGCTCGTTCCGGCTATCGACATCGATGCCCCACCATTGTTACATCCATCCGTATCTAAGAAGTCATCAATCTTTCACCAGGCAGCGTTACAATTATCGAATATGAATCTCACACAAATATATCACGACGGGTAATGACCTCAGATTGCTTCATTTTGAGATGCAGGTGAGAAGCGCAGGCAGGTTCGAGAAATCACTCAACGTTTTTCTTCTCATAAGGGTGAGGGGGACGGCTGGAAGGATAGGAGATATACAGAGGGCGGGAGACACAGAGAAAGAGAGTGTTTGTGTTTGGGAGTATTTGTGGGCGCGTGTGTGGGTGGGTGTGTGTGAGTGTGTAGGAGAGGAAAGAGGGAGAGAGAGAGCTTGAGATTGTGTGTGGGTGGGTGTTTGGCTGCACGTGCATGGGTGGGTGTGTAAGACCAGGGAGGTAGAAGAGATAAATTGAGTGTGTGAGTGTGGGTTAATGTGTAAGAGGGAGGGGGGGAGAGAGAGAGAGGGAGACAAGTAGAAAAAGGGAGAGAACGACAGCGAGTATTATTGAGGGAGAGGTTATTTGAGTGTGGGTGTGTGTGTTTTTGTAGTACAGAAAAAAAGAGATAAGAGATAATAAGTGGAGAGAGAGAGAGAGAGAGAGAGATAGAGAGAGGGAGAGAGAGAGAGAGAGAGAGAGAGATCACCCATATAAGTAATGAAACATACACACTTACTCTGCTGTTTTACCAAAATCATATCAAACTTTATTCATATGTTCATCTTTTACAAACCAAAAGTGATACAATAGTTCCTTTAGAAGCAAATGTACGGAACACTTTTTTTTTCTTTTCATTTATTTCTTAATTTAATCAAACAACATTATCTCCTTTTCCTGGATATAAAATAAAGACCATGTTTAGTATTTAAAAAAAAATGCTTGACAAATAAAAAAAGGAAAATACAGAGACCATTACAATATATGACATTGTATACTATCGACTAATGCTGCAGGCATGTTGAAATTCATAATCAGTTACATCTAAGGTCACAACGAAAGACGACATAATATCGTTCTGACTAAAATGCATTTTAAATGATACATGCCTATCATAAGGGCATAATTTTACAGAGTTTTGTCTGTATATAAAACCCTTCAGCAGTAACTCTACATCTTTATTGATGATTTTCACTGAAAAGGGTTACAGATCTAGGTTAAATAAACAGTGTTTTCTTTTTAATTACATTTTATTTCAATCACTGTTTTATTCAACAAGACTGAATGAATTATACTAGTTTATTCAATAAAACATAATACATATCAACCATGCATGTATATATGTAAAGAAATGTAATTAGTGAATCTTTGCTCCCTTAAAAAAAGTGTGGGGGGGGGGGGGGGCTCCCCTCTCATAGAAAAGAAAACAAAACTGTCATGTCATACTCCAAAATTATGAGTTGATTTTTAATCAATGAAATGAGCAATGTCCGATAAAATGGATATGAAAATCATTGAACAAAGATCATGTCATCATAAAGTAATAAATTTCATTTCATTTAACGAGGTCACAAGTTCAAGCATCTTTTGACTACTTTTTCTGTCACAGAATATGCAGAATGGAGACTTCTGCAATGCTCTGTAAACCAGTGGACTATGTTAAGCCCGGTTCATACTTATCCCTTTTTTATGTGACTGTATCTGTTGATTCATGGTTCCCACCAGTACACCACACCCTTTCCTTTAATACTATGCGTGATGAGCTACAGAAAACAGAAAACAAAAAATTGCCCAAGGGAAAAAACTCTCCCCGACAAGGGTACTACAAGGGTAATAAATATATGTATATCAATGCATACCATGAATCTGTAACACTGCTTTGGTCCTCCCATACTACATGTATATACTTGGGTTACCATAAGGACTTACTTCACTCAATACGGACACAAATATATATCAGTGCATCCTTTCATCTTGCTTTCAATCCTCTTAAATCACCCCCTAGGATGATGCAAATCCATATATTTTTTTTTTCAATTAGAACCAAGTGTAAACGATTTTCTGCCTAGCAGCCTGGATACATGCATTCAATTACATTGCCAAATCATAAGCATAGCTTCAATTATCAATTTTGATTACATGTACCTCGGAACAAAATTAGTTCTATTTTTATCATGAATAATATTTCTTTCTAGATTTTGTTTAAACAGTTAACGATCCTTAATTCAATATGGACAATGCCCAAGGATCCCTTTTCAAATCAAGACAACTTGATGTACATTTACTTGTAACACAAATTTACCTTCTTGGAATTAATGGATTCTACATGAATATTCTTCATCGGTCAGCAGGGTCCATTTAAAATTCAGTCCAAAGCCAGTTCAGCATCAATAAATGATACCATGTGGAGTACTTCTACATGCAATTACAATATATTTTTCCTCTGTCCATTTCAATAAGGCTGGAATGTATATCTAACCTCTACTGTGCCTACTTAATACTATTTGAACCAATGTTAAAAATGAACGTTAAATATTAAAGAGTTCAATGTTGACTTGAAAATGTTTTGTTTCATTCATTACTAGGGTGTAAATTATCTTCACTGGGAATACACTTCGAGATGAAGGAATCCATTTCAGGTTGCAAGTTTCATGAGGAAAACTATCTAGAGCCATTTTGAGTCCAAATACACAGTTCAACTCCTTAAAATCTTGGGCGGGACCTGCTGTCCACGGCCCGGAGCGGTAAATACCCCAGCCACGCCAACGAGACAAACCCTAGACTGTCAACAGACCGAGAGAAAAATTACATTATTCCGAAAGGCTTTAAGAATCGGTCATTTGGAGTTGGTACATGTGACAGAGGTATTAAAGAAGAAAACACTATGAGGCACTGAGAACAAAAGTTGAAGGTATTTTTCAATGTGTTTATACATCTACACCGGCATTTCTAGATCCATAAGAATGCAAAGTCAGTACATGATATACTGTAATGTAATGTCATGATGTTGTGAAAATAAAGTATTTTTTGGCCACGCTAGAAACTGCAGAGCCAGAAAAGTTTTCTTTATTCATGAACATTATCAACTTTCCAATTCCAAACTGGACGATCACTCTCGAACCTGGTCCAAAATGATTGATGGTTTCACATTGAGAACATGAATCATTTTAGATTGGGCAAAAAATCATGAGATATTTTCTCATACATGAATAATTCAGAACAGATGAGAAAGTCACCATTTCCCCAAATCCTTTCATTTTCAGTTAAGACTTCTCGGTACTCCAGCTATAAAATTCTACTTAATTCCTGCAGGTTAATTCTGAATGTTGCAATGCTACGATTATCTAGACTTTTGCAAACATACGTCCTTTTTGCACATTTGATGCAGAGCATGCTTCTTTGTGTCTGCATGCTAATACACTCTATATATCATTCTCAGAACATTAAAAGTGTCAAAATATGATGAATTTGGTCATGGGTTATAAAGCATCCTCTTTTCCCTCTCACAAATGTTCTCCTAAATTCATCGTTTTGTCACAGCTTTTTGAAATAAATTTATAATTTACAGCTTCATTTGTATCACTTCCTCGCGCAAAAAACCCCAGTGAATGTGAAATTAAATGTTTAAAGAACAAATTACATACTACTTGTCAAATATAATAACTCTTTGAAAGAGTTCAAGTTTTTGTATTTGAAAGCTCCTATACTCTTTACTTCCTGTAGAAGAAAAAACATTAACAACTTTCCAAAATATGGAATTAAAGAAACAACAACAAAAATACTGGATGCCTTGATCCTTATGGGCCATGAAGTGGTGACATTTATAACCTACATGTATGGACCCAACAAACAGAAGCTAAGTTTAGGGAAGGCAAATTAAAGTTCCAAGGGCACACCCTTTCAATAAAATAATACAATATCACATGTTGCCTGCAAAAAAAAGTTTAGATTACCGTTATTTTCTTTCTTTTTTATCATTATGATACCATGTAATAACTGTACTCTTGATATAAGATAAATGTACGCAACATCTATAGAATTAAATTCTAATGGCAAAAGTTGAAATAAAATTATGTGCATAATATCTGCACTTTTGCTTCCCATTAAAACTTGTAAATACAAGGTGATATAGAAAGGAGGAAAAAAATCTCTTTGGACATCTGTTTAACCTTAAACTCAGCCCCCAGTCTGGGAATCAAACTTTCCCCGTGGATCCATTATTAATGCCATTCTCCTTTCCTGAACGATTTAAAATTGTAATTTTGATTTTATGTCTTGAAAGGGGAAATTTGCAAGGATGAAAACAATCGCTGGGCCAAGGGTCTTAGTACCAGGGGACAAGATAAAGAAGAAAATGGTCAAACCTTATGGAAATAAAGGAGGAGATGATGGAGAATGGAAATGAGTGAGTGGTGGAAGGGCAGATAAAAAAGAAAGAATAAGGCATGGGAAAGGGAGACAATTAAAAGTAGACATGCAAACAAAGAAAGGAGATGATAAAATAATGGATCTGAGATATGGGAAGATGAAGAAGGAGGAGGGTGATGAAGAGGTATAATGTGGAGGGGGTCGAAGAAGGATGTGATGGAAGGGAAGAGAGAGGAGAGGAGAGAGGAGAGGAGAGGGGGGGAGGAGAGGGGGGAGGAGAGGGGGAGAGTAGAGAGGAGAGGAGAGGGGGAAAGGAGAGGGGGAGAGGAGAGGGGGAAAGGAGGGGGGAGGGGAGCATGACAGAAATTGATAAAGCAGGAAAAACAGAGATGAAGAGTAGTAGGAGGAACAGAATAAGAAGAGGAAGAGGATCAGGAGAACTTCAAAAATGATAAATATTATGTGATAATGAATTAAGCATAAAGGCCCATGTATTCAAAGAGCTCTTCAGCAAGGTAACTGACAGGAATATACCTAAACTGCATGAAATTAAAGAAAATGTTGACAAATCACAATTTCAATCTTATTGTAGTGCACTGTTGAACATCATGTAAAATTTATACATGCTTGCCATTTACCCTTTATCAACATAGTTCAACACATAACATATATCACAACAAAGACATTATTCAGCCATATATATGCAGATTTATATTAATTCATCAAATGAGGGCAATAAATGATGCATACAAGACACCTAGGGGTATATACGGAGCTGGGGTGCAGGGGGGGGGGGGGGGGGTAAAATGCATTAAGTAATTGCAAAGTATAGTGGTCATAAATAACGGCAGTTAATGAAGACACCCTTGAGTCATGTTCTGTATTTTGCCTTCCACAAGTGAGAAACAGAAACTGCATAAGATATAAGAATTTTGAATCGGTCACATTCGGTTCTTCATTTCCCCAGGATACATTTCAAATATTCAGTAATTTTAATTTCCCATCTCTCTGACAGCCCCCACATGCCCTTTTTAATGTTAGGATTCTCCCATAGTCAAAAGCTTAGATGAATTTCCACAGAATACATTTCTAATCCTTTGCTATACTTCCTCACTCTTTTAAGTAGCTTTAATAGTGATATGAAGTGGCACCAGAGGACACGCCTTGAGCACAAACTGCATAATTTTCTAATATTATATTTTATGGCATCAAGGTAGAACCATATCACTGCAACAAAAAGGTAGAAAACATCTGTACTACCTAGATTAGGCTGAATATTACCGAAGACATGTCATTCGGATATTCCAAATTCCAAATATTTATTCACCCATACCACCATTGCATTCTGCATACATCCTTTTGTACCACTACAATTCTCTCAGCTATCTTACAAATCAAACAGTGGATCCTCCATCCCTTACCACCCCCCCCCCCCTTTACACTCTTAAAATGGGGTGGGGATTATGGTGTAACTCTTTTTAAAAGAAAGTGATTTGAGTTACATCCTTCTGGAGTTCATCTTACAAATTGTTTCTTCATTTTTTGGAACCAAGCCTGATATTGATTACTCACCTACAGCAGTCTGACATCGTAGCATGAGGGATATTTTTGCCACGGAAACGCGACGCTATCAATATAATTCAAAGCTCGTGACAACTCCATTAAATGGAAGTGTTATTGATTAGGTCAAATTCCCTATAATTGTCTTTAAAGCTGATATCAAAGTATTTAAAATGATTCTGGATTGTGCTTATTGCATTGAAAAATCTCCAAGATATCCGACCAAAAAGAAAGAGAAAAAAGTCCACACATTCACTATTGTGCTCTGAATTAATTACAGGGCAGCTCATTGCGTTGCAAACTTTCCAAGATATCCATGGAAAGAAAAAAGAAAAAGAAGTCCCACAGATTACTCACTGTGTCAAAAATCTATTACTGGCAGCCATTTTGTCCCTTGTATTGAATGTTTTCGAGAACTAATCAGAGATGAGCTTTACAAGATATTCATGAAAAGAAAACAGTCCTACAGATTCACTATTGCATTCTAAATCCATTACAGGCAGTCATTTTGTCACACTTATTAAATGTTTTCAAGAAACAATTGAAAATGCAGCAAAATGGAGCTGATATGATTGACTGACTAGACCTTTAGAAGAGTTACATGACGACTGATCATCTATCAAAACTGGCTGGACCTGCTTAAAGATAAAACAGAGTTCTGGTAATGCGACTATGTCTTGAAAAAAACAAAGGATTTGGGAAAAGTTGATGTGCATGTACTACATAAGAACTAGTGCATACCGTGAGTTTTGGAATCACAAAAATGATAAGACATGGACTCCCTTTTTGCTTGAAGTCACATGCACTGCACACAGAAATGTGTATATGGGACTACACTTACACTTGGCATGAATGTTTGGTCCAAACTTCTCAGCTATTTCTGGTCATATTTTTCTAAAAGCAAGGGCTTTTAAAAAGCAATCCTTTTCAGGGGACATATTTTCTGTGATATTCTTCCAAACTGACAAAAAAAAAATTCCCCACCTTCCCCAGGACTCAACCTTCTCTTTAAGTACATGTATATGGGCCTTACATCCCCCCCCCCCCCGAAAAAAAAAATATCTAAGAATACACACAATGCTGTTTAAACCATTGTGAAGAAGTGTATAGTGTGAGGTATTGCAAGGATCAACAGTTCAGGTTAATAGTATCGGAAGCTGACAGTCAAAATGAATTACTGATGGCATAATTCAAGAGTTTGATTTAAGCTTCATCACATGAATGTTAACCTCACATTCCAGCTTGTGGGAACAAAGGGGCAATCTAAGTTTACATGCAGAACATCAATGTACAACAGCAATATGATTCTAACTGTTGTAATACAGGTAACTCTGTTGGAAGTTTACTATAAATTTAATTTATATATATGTCATTGATACGGTAGCATTGCAGTCGACTGTAATAAGATTAACACTTTCACACTATCATACTGATGGTTCAAACTGGCCTGAAGATAGGCAGCTTTTGAAGACCAAATGATCAATGATTATTTGGGCATATCTTTATGGGAGCACATGGGTTATGACTGTAGAATGCTTTTATGTAAAGACTGCATTATCAGGGTTGCAGCAATAAGAAGGTTACACCATTTCATGACCATCTAGACTCAATATCATCAATATCAGTTTAGACACGAGGGAATTAAGGTGTTCACTTCTTACACAAAGAGGGTAAAAATGCCATGTGAAACATGATCAATTGCAATTTAGGCGAGTGGGAACTAGGGTTAACTAATGCTTGAAAGCTGCACAGAGAGAGCATAAATGCATTGTGAAGTTTGGTTTCCACCGATAGTTCAATGTACGGTGTTGTATGTCTTTTTTATGCTTGTTGATACATTGTGATTTGCTGTATGCCAACTAGTAGGCTTCCTATTTGGCTTGCTGGCTTTATAACTGTACGTGCCCTGAAAGATTGGCTGCACGGTGGGCTAGTTTAAGCATTTAGTTGGCTTGCAAAGTGGCTTGCTGGCTTTAATGCTTTAAGAGTGTGTACCGCAAATGAATTGAGTGTTAAGCTTGTTTCCACTTGTTGGCTGGCTTGTTAGCTTCTTGCCGTATAATCCAGATACACTCTTGCTTCTTTTTCAAGCTAAAACGTGGTGGGTATCCTCACTGGCAACATCTTGTTGACAATCGCTGGGTTAGTTCAGGCTTGCTGGCTGGCTCACTGGCTTCTTTGCTGTATGTTCCAGGGAGATGCTTGATAACTGAAGAGCAGTAAACACGGCTTGCATCTACCTGCTTGTTGGCTTATTGGCTGCACACTTGAAGAGATCCATGGTCAAGATTGAAGTTATTCTTCATTGTCAATTATATTTCTGTAGAAAGGGGAGAGGGAAACAAAATACCATAAATTAAATTCAAACATGTACATGTATTAATTAAAAGGTATCAAAACAACATATTACATAACAAATATATGCAATATAAACTAATGTTTATGATGTACATGTACCTGCAAATCCGAAGATTCGTTACTCTGAAGGTTCATAAGTAAATTCACTATTTTTTTAAAAGAAAGTACATCATTGGTTGAATAGTGTACATATGTCCACCCAATAAATTTAAATGTTTTGAACAGAATGCCCATCATAAAATGTGTTACAATATCAAGAAATGGGACTAACATGTACCACTAATTCAAACTCCAATTAAGTGATATACATGTTTTTTCCACATTCAAACTCATCTACATATTGTATATCATAATCAAGATCATTTTTGTCTTTCCTGCTTTCTATAAATACACAACATGTACACAAATATAAGACTGAAGTTCTCTGCATATCCAATCATTTATTGGGCCCCAACTACAAGCTCTACTTCTCAGGGGTCCAAACCTTTCATTGTATATTTTGTATCAATATTTTATTCTATTTGTCTGTTTTATGACTGGTTGAATAAATTTGGCTTAAAATTAACTAATGTTACCAATCTCTTCAAAAAGTATTTTTATAATAAATGAAAATAATGAACTTATCAAAATAATACTTCCACTGCCATTTGAACATGTTAATAAGTACTTCCAAACAGTACATTGTACCTTAAAAATTGAGACATAAACTATATGTATTCACTCATGAGAAACATTTCTCAATTTCTAGCTCCCAGTCTCCTACTATCTATGTTTTATGCAAGACCATTCTCCTGCTAGAAATGATGTCTACATAGAGTACATTCATCATCATTCCAATTAGAGTTTGTAAGTGAAGCTGAGAGGGAGAAGTAGGAGGGAGAGAGAGAGAGAGAGAGTGGGAGGGGGAGGGGGGGAGTGGTAGGGGAGAGGTGGAGAGGGAGAGAAATCAAGAGGAGATAGAGAGAGAGAAGGGAAAGGAAGAGAGAGAGAAGGGAAAGGAAGAGAGAGAGAAGGAAGAGGAAGAGAGAGAGAAGGGAGAGAGGAAGAGAGAGAGAGGGAGAGAGAGAGGGAGAGAGAGAGGGAGGGCTGTTACAGCAATAAGAATTGATTAATTTCAACTTTCTTCATCAAATTTAAAAAAGAAGAAAGAAAAAGAAGAAGAAGAAGAAAGAAAAAGGAGTAAGAGGAGGAGGAGGAAAAAGAAGAAGAAGAAGAAGGAGAAGGAGAAGGAGAAGGAGAAGAAGAAACAGAAGAAGAAGGAAGAGAAGGAAGAGAAGGAAGAGAAGGAAGAGGAGGAGGAGGAAGAAGAAGAAGATGATGAAGAAGAAAGAGAAGACACCAACGAAGAAGAAAAAGAAGAAAAAAGGAGGAGGAGGAGGAGGAGAAAGACAGATAGAAGAAATAAGAATATACAAATAAAACTACCATTGCGGTCCCCTTTTCCAATGAACTAATGTATTATTTCAGATATCTAGATTCTGTTGGTTGTAATGGCTGTAACAACCACACTGTAACACTTTGTAAAAGCATTACATGTTCTTTTGACTCTCCAAGTGCTGTTTGAAATATTCAAGTACCTTTTATGTACCTTGTGCAATGTCTATCATCATGATGCCCGTAAGCCAAATTCCATTAAACACTTATTGTGAATCAAAATCTCAGCTACATTAATGCCAGCATCAAACATCTCTTTTTTTTTCTTCTAAACAGCTCCATGGACATCAAGTAGAAAATTTTGTTTCTGTAGCTTAGCAAAATATAGTGCAACAAAAAGATGAGTCTGGAACACAAAATGGATATTTGTGGAAAAAAATCATTATCTTATGGCATAAAAGTAGAGGTCAAACCATAGAGTTAGGGCATGGAGCTGGTAAAATAGTCTACTACCTTCATTAGACTTAATGATATGAAAACTGCCATTCAGATGGTAACATGTCATTTCTCAAATATTTAGGTTCATAATTCCAAAGTTTTTTTACTCCGAAGATTCATAATTCCGAAGGTTCGTAAATCCGAAAATGAAAAAATTTCATAATTCTGAAAATGAAATAAGGTTCATAACTCCGAAAATTAAATAGGGTTTGGAATTCTGAAAATTGAATACAGTTCATACATGTACATGTAATTTCGAAAATGTAATAGAGCCCTACATCATTTTAAAAATTATGAACCTTCGGAATAATGAACCATGCATTGTATTTCATTTTCGGAAATATGAACCCTATTTCATTTTCGGAATTAGGAACCTTATTTCATTTTTTGGGAAATTATGAACCTGTATGGTTATGAACTTTCAACGTTCAGAATTACGAACCTTCGGAGTAATGCAACAAATATTCAGAATTATGAAATCTAGTTCATTTTCAGAATAATGAGCCCCCTGGTATGGCATTTCTGTGATTCAGAATTATGAATCTTCGGAATTACGAACCTTCGGGAAAACAAATCTTCATAAAAACGAGAACCCCCCCCCCCCCCCCCATTCAGATATGTACATTGTATGTCACATTACAATTTTTAATTCTCCAATATCATGAACAATTAAATGCTTTTCGCATTGCGAACACATCTTTTCATGCTACATTTCGCTAAGTCACCTTAAAAATTACATATTAACAAGCAGAAAACTAGAGCTTAGAGCCAACAGTATGAATTTTCCCATTGCATGTTAGATATACTGCTTTAATCGGTGAAGGAGAGGAACAAACCAAAAAAAATCAATAAACATTAAAACATACATGTAGCCTCATGAGGTAATGCTCCATAATAAGACATGATCCCTGGTTTAAAAAAGGAGAATATGACATTGCTTTGAAGACAA
This sequence comes from Heliocidaris erythrogramma, assembly GCA_025617745.1. NCBI lineage: Eukaryota > Metazoa > Echinodermata > Echinoidea > Camarodonta > Echinometridae > Heliocidaris > Heliocidaris erythrogramma. Next base: position 37,555,796 of record CM046873.1, on the reverse strand, counting down.
AAAAATCAATATCATTTTCTTCATTTCCATCTTTCAATTATTCATGCATACATACACGACTGGCAAACCACAGATTTGATCAATAGTTAATGAACTTGTAAAAGCCAGAGACATCACAAATGGCTCGCAGTAGACGATGATGAACGAATCTTTTATACCTTATTGCTGTCCAGAGGAAAAAAGACATAAATATTCTGTATATAATTCCATCTTCCTAGGGGTACATTTTACTGGTAATTTCCATTTTAGGTACAATATGTCGATCTAAAATGGACATAATCAGTAAAATGCAACATTTTGATAAATACCAGGTTATTTGATCAATAATATATACTACAACACCCTACCTCATATAATTTTGAGACTCTTTTAATTAAATGGTATAATAAGAAACCGTCCCTACAGGTTTTTTTTTGTATTATTATTGTTAGAAATAGCAAATACCTCCTTTTTCTAAAAGTCAAGTACATTTCAATATCACTACAGCATGCTCAGCATGTCTCTTGTTTTATACTACAATACTTTGTATTACAATTTACAAACTTGTCTTCAACCTGAATAGGTTCATGGACATCGTTATGATTGTTAACTGTATACTACATGTATTGCTACGTACACTTTTCTTCAAAATAAAGAAATTATTATAATCAATTACTGTACATCTTTTGAGCATTTAGATTTTCCTTAAACTGCAATCCAATCTTTGTCATATCAGTTTGTGTGAAACTGAAAGCAGAAAAAAAAAAACAGAGAAACAGGAGGACAAAATGTGAAAGAAATCAAACAAACAATAAAAAGAGTTATGAATGTCTGAAAGTTGCGATCGGCAAATCTAAAATTGGCAATTTGGTTGGTCCATCTTGACCTACCTACATGTATTAGACTCAACTCTTTTGTTCATAGTACTTACACTAAAATATAATTCATTTCTGGTTTTCTCCAAAGGGGCTTTTCCCTCTCAGCAGTATGTAGGTCTTCCAAAAAGAATAGGATCCCACAAAGTAAGACAAAATTTACTTTAAATTTTTGTAAAATTCTGTCATTTTGTGTGACGAATGGCAGAGTTGTCCTGCACTACATCACAGTAACAATCCTGAATTGGTCAATTTGAAATTGCGATATACAGTAGTTACTTTGAAATTAATCATAACTTTCTTTAATATTGTTTGTGCAATTCTATTCAAACCTTCCCCATTCATTCATGATTCTGCTTTATTTTTTAATCTGCTTTCTTTCGGATAAATTTGATACCACAGTCTAATGTCCCTTTAACATACATAATGTATGCAGAGTAAAGAGGCATAAAGCGCTTTTACAATACATTGAACATGCAGTCAACATTAAAACTTCTGCAGAGATAATGAGCCATCTTACTTCTGCTTCCATCAAAATCCAATTATATGCAATGAACATAATTAGCATTCTAATTGAACCATATCCCAATGACTTCACCATGACATTAAAGGGATACTCAACCGCAGATTGTGGACGTTTTAATGCCGCGAGAGGGCACCGTGATCGTTACCTGATCATGCCATTGCCCCGTGGGGCGCAAACCTTCACAGACTGGTCGGCGCACAGCATGCACGTCCGCCAGAGCTCGAGCTTTCGTGCGAGATCGGTCGGCTTCATGCAGTCGAAATGTAATCCCACTTTAATAGTCCAACGGACGCATTCGACGCACAAACTTTATGTACGAGTGAATGGCGCAATCCACGGCCGCCGGGTGGCGTATCCCTTTAAATCATGCCAACCCTGTTGAGTATAATGCTTATTTCTATATCTGTATCTCATAACAGGTACAGGGTGTAGATAATTGAATAGGAGTAGGACCTTTGTTGCAAAGCAGCTAATTTTCAAAATCCCCACGTGCTACTGCAATTCATTACACGTACATGTACCTCATAACAAACCTGCCGTGGTTTACCATGTCATACAGTACATGTGAACGAGCATACACTGTACCTCTCGGTAATGCATAGTTTTTCAGAAAATATGAGACTTTTTTGGGGGGGGTGAGGGGTTCTTGTCATATAAAAAAACTCATTGTGCAAATACATGTAACAATCTGTAACTTTGTCTTTAGACAAGGTTGATTTCTATGAATGTGACATCTACAGTACAGTACATGCATAGAAACACCTAGAATTTATCAATAATCTCAAGTCAATACTTTTGATTTTCAACCATACAGCAAATGACAGCTTAAAACAATCAGGTAATATCTCCAAGCTGTAACTGAACATATACAGTACATCTACATGTACATCTATTGTTTGATGCAAATATAAAAAGAAATAATAAAGTAGTGTACATGTACATGTTCATGTTTGTATTCATGTTGTATTCATGTTGTGCAGTGATCTTGCGAAAGCATTTATGATACAAGTTAAATGTATTTTTTCTTGAAGGATCAACATACATTTGTGCAAAATAACAATCTCTCAAGTCGCCCTCATACAGGACAGATTTCCATGACTCTGAAATTCCTTGAAATCCACTCACAACTGCAAACCTCCTACTTTTCCAATCAAATATCAATATTCTCTTAATAAATATATTCTACTTCCACAAAATCATGTGATAGTGTTCACGTTCTAGTGAATTGATACTCTGGAAGCTGGTTACAAAGAAGAAAATGCTCTTGCAACTACAAGTATACAGGTAAATTGTGAACATAATCAAATGTAACAGACATGTACAGTGTACATGTAATGATTTTTAGTGGCAGACTGCAAGCGTGTAGTGATAAATTCTGTCAATGAATTTGCGAGTTGAACAGCCTGTTGAAACTAAAATTGACTTTTTTTTCTTCCTAAAGCAGAAATAGGTACACCCTTACTTTTTGATTTATTCCCATGGACCATGTGTTATGCCCAATTAACCCAAAGCAGCTCAAGTTTTCTCATGGTCATAATTCATCATTTTACCCTCCTCAAATTGGCAAGAATCATTATTTTCCACTCCTAAATAGTTTGAAAAAAATTAAAATGTTTACTAATAAAATGAAAAAATGTGAATGAAAATTGCAAGATTTAACAGGAAAAGTGCCAAATTATATACAAAAAATAGTGAATATATATTTTACATGTTGCCAATCTAGAGACTATAATGATCAGTTACAACTAAATAAATCTTATTTTTGAACAGCACAACATACTGCACTGGAAACAGAATCTAAATTTTCTGTGATTTTTGCTCTTTATGCTAATGTATGATGTGTAATTCCCAGCCCAGGGGATATGTCTTATTGAGGCCTGTATGGCATCTGCGTCCATGAAAACGAGTAAAAAAGAATTGTTGTTTCACCACCAGACGGGTAACCCAGGGATCTTGTTTAGGGTATCAAAAACAGGAAAATTCTGAAAAAAGGCTAACAAATTCACTAGTGATGAAAAAAGATCCTCGAAAAGGGTAGGCCATTTTAAAGTAAGATTCGGCATCTTCCTGTGGATATATTTTCATGGAAAACAAGCTGCTGAAAACTGCTTATCCAATAATAGCGAGCCAATGGAGTAAAATAGAGTCAAAAGGGGCCTGAGCTTTCGATCCTAGCAGAATCTTCGTCAGAAGCAAAAAGATATATTTTCATGAATCCAAAGAGGTTATTTTCTATTCTTTCAATGAAAACGTAATTCTGTAATGTTTTCCAAAGGAAATATTTGTCTTTAACTCTTCCCTTTTGGCCAAAAAGAGCAAAGAAGAACTAATCCTCAAATAGGGAGCACAATACCATGCAAAATCTAAAAAATCCCTGTTAAGTATCTAAAAATCAGAAATTTTTCGCGGGTTTCCCCGAACAGAGTATCAAAAATCTCTCGATTTAAATCCTTGTTTAGGGTGCTTTTCAGAAAATCATGGACGCGGATGCCGTACAAAATGAGACATCCCCCCGGCCAGGTTCCTAGCCTTCTGGAAGAAGAGATAATGCAAAAAATGTCCCTAAAACTTAAACAACAACACAAGAATCTATAAAGTTAAGATTTGAAACTTGAGGCTCACTGAAAGTACTGACCAATCAGGAGCAACTTCTGATGACGTACACTAACTATTTCCCTCAACTAGCTAATGTATGGGTTAAGCAATGGGGCAAGTATTTCTCGAGAGACTGGTAACTTACCTCAATCTCTTCTCTAATGCATTGAGGGGCTGCTTGCTAACGAAGCGCGAAAAGTGGTCAAGAACGAGAGGGAATTTCCCGAGTGGTCTAGCGATGGCTGTGTCACTGACTACGCAGATTGCCTGGGCAAACAAGTGTACGCACTCCATCCTGAAATAAAGAAGAGGTAAACAAAAAACAAAATTGAAAATATATTTATTTCTCTATTGAAAATAACAGCCTTTTTCTAGCAAATGGGAGAGGGGAGGAAAAAAGCATCTCATGTATTTGAGATTTCTTATAATGCAAATTTTTCTGCAAATAAACAAAAGAAAAGACTGCCTATCAATTATAATGACTAAAAATACTCCTTAAAGTTTTTGTTTACTCACTATTCAATTTGAATCTCTCGAACACTTTTACATCCTTTCTTTCCTCTCTCCTATCTCTCTCTCCCTCTCCCTCTTTCTCTCCCTCTCTCTCACACTCTCCGTTCTATTCTTTCTTTTTAATGGCGAAAGCAACCTTTTGCTTGCAGCTATATGATCGGAATTCAAGATTTATTGTATCAGCCGAATAGAATGCTCACTGAAGGGAAATCAGTAAAAGTGTCAGTACACACGAGGTTGGGATAAATAGTAAGGTTTTAACTGGTGAAAAGTGCCTGAGGGAAATAAACAAAAGTAGTCAATAGCATGTACACTAGGCATCAGCAGCAGAGTAAGGAGAACTGATTGTAAACCATCATAAGAAGTCCCATCTGGGGATACATGTAGTCTTATGCATCTCTTTCTTCCATTTGATAATTTACAGGATTTTCTCTATCTACAAAAAATTCTACAGTATGCATTCATGATTTCTGGGAAAAAAAGTTGAAGTTACATGTATTTCAAACTAAATCTCAAGTAGATATGAAAACACAATGCATTTGACTTTCCCTCAAATCTTCATCAGGGTAGAAAATACACAGCGCTTAAAAGTTCTAGGAAAGTAATGCATACTTTTTTCCCAGAAATTATGAATGCACACTGTAGAATTTATTGCTGTAGCTGGTAACATTACAAAAATTAAAAAAAGAAAGAAAATGAAACTATACAAATACATGACTTGTATCAGGAATCAGAGAAATTTCACTTTCAAAATCAACAGAGCTCCCAGGAACACAAGGAAAATCACCCTGATTCCAACAACAAATTACCACAGACTGCGATACCCCTATGTATACTGCACTAATGCAGGAAATATTCTGGAATGAATTATAGCTTTGATATCAAGGAGGGATTGTATGGGGATGTAGGGGTTGTAATGAAACTTAAAAGAATATCTACAAAAACATGATCTACCATCTCAGGTTATAACCACAAGAAAATAGGAAAAAATATCACTGAAGGTGATTAATACCCTGCGCCAATGTGTGTGCCAAATTTCCTGAGCATTGCTCCAAAAATGAGGAAGTGGTTTGATTTGCAATTTATTTTCCCGTTTTATTGCCATATGTCGTTACCATGACAACGCAGTTTGTCACACATTGAAACAATAAGTCTTGCACATCTTTACCACAAGAACAATGTGTGTGCCTAATTTCATGAGCATTGCTTGAAAATGTGAGGAAGTTGTTTGATCTGCAATATTTTCCCCTGATTTATTGCCATAATATGTTGTTACCATGGCAACGCAGTTTCCGACACATTCCAAAAATATGTCTTGCACATCTTCATTCCAAGACAAATGTGTGAGCCAAATTTCATGAGCATTGCTCGAAAAATGAGCGATCCGCAAGATTTCAACCTGATTTATTGCCATAATATGCCGTTACCATAGCAATGCAGTTTCCGACACATTGCAAAATATGTCTCGCACATCTTCATCCCAAGACCAATGTATGTTGCAAATTTCATGAGCATTGTTCGAAAAATGAGGAAATACTTCGATGCGCAAGATTTGCATCGGACCGACCAACTGTACGACCAATTGTACGCTGATTCCCATACCCCCCTTCAAACTTTGTTTGGCGGGGAAATAAAAGGGGGAGGGGGTCTGTTTCATTTTCTCCATATTTAGGAGAATCATTCTTTAATTTTAGGGGATATTTTTGTGTCTGATAATTCAAGAAAAAAATAAATAAAAATATAGCGCTATATCTAGTACAAACTACTCAGAGCGCTTGGAAATACTATTATTACACTGGCTTTAGCCCAGCTGCCCTAATAGGCGCTGAAAGCATTCAAGGAATAGGGCTTAGTATATATTGTTTAAGTTAAAAAAATGATTTGTGAGATTGCTGATGAATTCTTTTTATTCTCATGTGGAAAAACAAGGTTCCTATAGAAATTCAAGAACCAAATTCCATAACTTTCCATGACCCATTTTTGCCTTTTTCTGTGATGAGATAAGTACCAATTTGTTAAATGTTACAGCATCCAAGCGGCGTACGAATACCAAAGTGATTATTTCAGAATAAGAATTAGAGATTATACACGTATTTAATGCTTAAAGACCCGCTGTCAGTTCAAACTGGAAGGCTGCCATAGCCTATTACGGCCTGCATCCATAGTCAATTTCCATGACTTTGGGAGATTTTTTGTTTTCATTTCCATGACTTCCCATGACTTTTCAGAAGAATTTATTTTTCCATGACTTTTCAGCCATTTCCATACCTGTAGCATAATATGTCACATCATGGATTCGTTTACATCCATGGTCAAATGAAGAGGATTGCTCTTGAAATGCCCTTATATACAAACCATGACAAGAAATTGCTGAAAACTTCGGACCAAATTTTCTGCCACCTGTGTGGTCCCATATACCCATATTCGTGAGCAGTGCATTTGACTGCAAAGTATTTGATCATCAAAATCAAGTCAATTTCTTAAAAGTCTTAACATTTTAATGCTTCCAAATCCTATCCATAATTGTTCTCATGGGCATTTTCACGGTAACTGACGTTACACGGCACAATTTTATATACCTTTCATTGTGTGTATCTCTGTTACTAATGGAGTTTGTTATTGATATAGTTAATAAAGTTTACCTTGGTGAATAAATTGATATTAAGTTTTTCAATGCAACTGCATTTGTTGCGCTTCAGTGAGCAAAAATGTGTCGGTAACTGACGTTACGCGAAAAGGAACCTGCAATTTTAGGGTGTTCAGTCAAATTGAAATATGTCATGTCCCTTATTGGTTAGAGTGATGTGTTTAATATGTAACTATACCTTTGTTCATAGGTTAAGATATGCCAAAATATTAAATGAATTATAATTGTATTTTTTTGGCTTTGATAATTTTGTCATGAACATGTTAGTAACTGACATTACGGAACTGACGTTACACTTAATTTTGCCATAGACATAACACATGAATGTCAAATGTGTGGAATCATTGCATTGTATTTTCTGTCCAAGGGCTTGACATGAAAGTGTGTTTAATGTGGCAGTATACCAGAGTTCCTAGGACTATTTCAATGAAAAATTTTTAAAAAATCTAATTTCCCTTTATTTGCTTTGAACATTTTATTTAAAACTTGTCGGTAACTAACGTTACTTAACTGACGTTACACATACTTTTGCTATTATGGTTTGCACAGACATAATTTCCTTGCTACTTCAAGCTTTTCACAAAAACAATAATCAAAGTTTAAATCATTTAAATGTCATAATACTTCACCTCAAATGATAAGAGATTTACATACTCATTACTCATTTTTTTTGGGGGGGGGGGGGAGCATTGCAGCCATGCTGATCATTCACTTTATGTTGCATGGTACCTGTAGTTATACATGGGTTTCTCTGACTATACACCCAAATACATACTAAACATTCATCTGTTTTCAATTGATTTTTGCCACGCTTATCCCAACAAAAGTTGGCAGCAGTGAATGAGAGTCTCCACCCCACTTACTCCTCCCCCACCCCAAATTTCATGTATCCATGCGGTATGAAGAAGTTTTATTTTATGTATTTTCTAATTTGGTCAGTGCAAGCAATTTTCAATCATATCTGTCAGATTTCAATTTTCTTCATACATTTCTTCAATCATTCTCTGTTAATTTCTTGTTTAAACTGTAAACAAAATCTAAACTCCAGCTGCTAATTTAAAACTGTTAACTATAATGTTTATCCGAAAAAAATACATTTACTTTTCCTGAGGATCCATGCAACATTGATTAGAACTGTCAAATTTCACTTTCAACCAACAAACATTGTATCATACAAACTTCTAAACTAAAACAACTTTTATACAACTGAAACTACCAACAAGCATAAAAACACATACTAATAGGTACTCAACTTACATAAAGGTACATGTATGTTAACAACCAATTTTGTGACATTTTTCTCTATCTACAGTCAACTATCCAAAATATTGTGCGCCTTGAGCATTTGCACAAAATGAAAAGCGCAATAAAAGATAGTTCGATTTATTCTCACGTTTCCTCTTCAGTGACAGTGTTCATAAATCAGTGGACATAAATCAAATTCACTGCTGGTGTTTCCATGGCTGGTGTTAGAACATGAAGGTGCTTTTCCATCTTTTTCCAGTTGACCTTTACCTTTTTAAAAGTCAATAGAAAGCTTCTACTGGTGTAGGGGTGGGAGTTTCGGGTATTTTTTCAATTCGGGAACCCGACGATTTTTCGGGCGGGTTCCCGGTTACCCGAAAATCATATAACACAAATTACAAGCTTATATTTACCCCTAAGAAGCTATTAACACTGGGAAAAACTCGAAAGCGCATCACTGCAGTGGGGTGCTACATGGATTTTTACATGTAGATATTGAATGGCTGGTCGACGTTATCTACCGCCTTGTCATGTTACATACATGAGTAATCATTAAATACTTATTTTCGGGAAACGGGCATGTAATATTTTGACCCGGGACCCGATGCTCTCGGGCGGGACTCGGGTACCCGGTTTTTAGTCCCAGCACTATACTGGTGTGATTAACTAAGTGAAAGACTAGTTAACAATTTTACATTTTTTCTGCGCAATAAACTTGACCTCTTTGGCATTTTATTTTTGGTAACTGACGTTACATTTCCACTTGGTAACTGATGTTACACATATTAATTGGTCCATTATGTCTTCATTGTAACTTGATTATATTTAATTTTGGTATGGAAGGGAGGGGTCCTACCCAATTGAGAAAAGTACCAAGTTTCACAAAATATAACCTCTTTTCTGGGAAATGAGAACAAAATTTTTTTTATCAGATAAATGCATTAATCTAGTATTTTTTCAATGTGATTTTATAAATTGTTATAATAGTAAGCTAAACCTCAGGAAAGAAAATTATGATCAAACCTATTTTCGAAAAATCTGTCAAAACAAAATATATATCAATATGCCATTTTTAACACTATCTTTTATCCATACTTTGGCGGCCATTTTGAAATCCAAGATGGCCGCCAGAGTTGAAAAAAAAGTTTAGTTCCAGTAACTTGAGGTCTTCATCTATTAAAAAACATAACACATTTGACTTGAATATCAATTTGATTTTTTTGCCTCTGTGTCCCTTGGTGGTGAAAATGCCCATATATGTAAAAATGTACTTCTCCAAAATCCACTTTTCCCAATACCTAGTGTGGACAGTTCCTTTCTCCCTGCAATCACATGACCAGAACTCAACATTAATAGTCAGGTTCACACGGAGGGATCTAAACTTTAAGTTTTGCTTGTAGTTTCAAGACTTTAAGTTATTTTGTAGTTTCATACCGTATGAACAGACTCGTAGTTTTGAAACTTTAAGTTTACTTGTAGTTCCAGATCCACAAGTGAGCTTGTAGTTAACGCCGAAACCATCCTCCCTCGTAGTTATAGACCGTGTGGACAGAATAAAATTTAAGTTAAGGTTAATTCCACGGTAACGGAAGGACATTTAGATACAGTTTGTGTGTGATTGTCCTTCCGTTACTGTGGAATTGACCTTTAGCTAACTAACAATGACCTATCTGTTCATGTTCAACTACGATAGCTCGACTTGTAACCTCATAACAACGAGCATCGTTGTTTAATAGTGAGTTGTTGTTTAGTTAACTGAAAGTTTTGAAACCAGAGTCCCGTATGAACGTAGATTTTATTCCTAAGGCAGAGGGAGACAGAATGGTGTCAACGGTCTGCTTGCTAATATAAACATTGTCCAATAAATAAACAATCTTGAAAGATTTGAAAGCACCAGCAATGACATTTCAATGTTTTCATGATGTAAGGTAATGTTGCCCCTCGAGGGAATATAGTCTCGGTGTTATTTTTTCAACACACGCAATCTTTGGGAATATTTACTTGAATATCACAGTTCAATGATGGATAAAGCTGAAAAAGGGACAAAACATATTTTCTTATTTTGTTCTTTTTTTGGAGGGGGGGGGGGGTATTCTGGGTTGGGTTTTTTTTTTTGGGGGGGGGGGGTTTGGGGGGGAGTTGTTATGTAAGTTTGGGGAATTCCATGCATGATGCAGTACCCTCAAGTAATGTACATGTATGTCTGTTAGCCTTTATGAAAAATATACTGAAATAAAATGGTAAAGAGAAAGTATAAGCTTAAATACCAAAATAAAACTCTAAATAATGAAATATGGGGAACAAATCAGCTCTCTTCCCCGCAGTCTTCAATGCAAAATCATTTTCCCTTTGACTTTTTTTTAATCTTTCAATTTATATCTTTTTTAGACAACTAACAGATTATTGTTATTTTACTTAATTCTCTTCTTTCTTTTGAAATTTGAATTTGGGTAGCCAGCTCGGGCATCCCAGCCAATATTGGTTTCCAAATTCTTTTATTGCTAATCATTTCTTGTGGATTACAACATATTCTAATTTTTTTTTAAATTAGCAATATACTGTGAGATTTTGTAATTGCTACAAAGTGAAATTGTTTCAATGGCTTTAGTAGATATTTTTTTTCAAATATAATTTTAAAGATTGGTCTTGCGATTACACTGCGAAAGACTCTGTTTTAAAGCAAATCGGAAAGGTTAGTTATTATAACCAACACTTCAGCTATTTTTCATCATAATTATTTCAAATATGGGGGCATTTGAAGAGTAATCCATTTCAGGAGACCCAGGTGCTACATGTACTTTAATATTCTTTAATATTCAAACTGACCTAGGCAGAATGAGAAAGCTCACAAGTCATTTTTCACCTTATCCAGAACTCAACCTTCTCTTTAATTATAGAGTACCAAAGTGTGACATCATCAAATTTTGATTTTTGTATTTCAGTATTTTTAGGACCATATTTAGATAGAGCATGATGGAAAACGTTCACACATCAAATTTGACATGAATCAGTTCATGGTGGCCCAAGGTATAAGTCAGTGTAAATTGGCCTGGTTCTTAACAGTTTAGAACCAGGCCAATTTAACACTGACTTCAATGGGGCTAAGGAGGTTTTCATGCGGCCATATCTCGGGGCCCAATAAGCCAATTGCCATAAAATTTGGGCTCTGGATGTTTTTCACCATGTTCCTTTGAGATATGGTATAAAAAATGTCAAAATGAAAATATAGCTTTTTGTGACGTCATCACTTCGGTACTCTATAAGGGAAAGTCTACCCTGCTTGAATAAAAGAAGAAAAATGAAAGAAACAGATTAATTAGTGAAAGTTTGAGCAAAATGCGATAAGAAATAAAAAAGTTACGAATTTTTAAAGTTGTAATCAGTCAAACACAAATTAGCAACTCCATGAAATATATACTCCCATAAATTGCTCAGTACAGAACATTTCATGAATTTTAATTTTCTTAGTTTATTATGAAGGAATACATATGTTTCATACAGGTTTTGTGTGAAAGCATGAGCAATGATTATATCCAAGGTGCATGTATGCTGATTTCATGAATATTTTCTTTAGAGAAAATGGAAAACATTGATTTTGGGGGTACACGGCAAATGGGAGCAGCTCGCAAGATACATGTACTTCACAGAATTGCCAATTCTTGTTTGACTGATTACACCTGCAAAACTTCATAACTTTCTTAATTCTTATCGTATTGTGCTCAAACCTTCACCGATTTGTATCTTTAATTTTTCTGCTTCTTTTACAACAAAATTGTAAATTTTAATCAAGGTGGACCTCCCCTTTTAAAGTATTTACTTCAGTTGACGTAATGCCTTGCTTACTTTGCTAATTACTAAGCAATTACATCATCATTTTCTTCAAGAATACATCGGCAGGTGCTTTTTACAGTTGAATACATGTACTTAGAGATAATTGTGACAGATTTCTCTTATGATCTCGTTACCAGAACTCGTAAAACAGAACGCTCTGCAGGCATCCATTTCATTGGGAAGAAGTGACAAAGTTTGCATCTCTCTGTCTCATGTTAAGGAAGTGAATATTTGTTGGCACTTACAGTATTCTCCCAGAAGAAAACACCGCTCTGTATGTTGTCTAACACTACATGTCTGTGTAACGCAATATGTGACAAAGTCAATTGAATACTTACACACGATTGTGACAGATTCCGTTCTTGGCTTTACCAGAATTCAAGAGTATCTTTAAATGACTGATTTTAAGATAAGATCGATTACAGCACACTGAAGGTATCAATGGCATTGGAGAGAAGAGACAAAGTTCACATCTCTATGTCTAATGTTGAAAAGAGAGTATTTGTTGGCACTTATTCCCCCAGAAGATTACACCTCTTTGTATGCTATCTCACTACGCATGTCTGCGTAATGTAATACGCGACAACTCTGTCAATACCGCAAATTGAGTGTACGTGTACGTCTACATCTGAACAAGATACCAAAAACGTGAAGATAACCACTTGGATGTGGAAGGTGCCTAAACGTCAAGATAAACACCTCGACATGAGGGTAAACTAATCAATTCTTTTCCTGAATCCTTGCATTTGCCAGATAGCACAAGACATGGGAACATATCAAAACAGTCCTGGGGAAGAACTCGCTGAAATTAGTTGACTTTCCACTTTGAAATTACAAAATTGGGTTGACTTATGGTCCCAAATGTATTCTCTTGTATTGGGATAAGAATTTGAAGTGAGGTGCACTTAGTAGAGGCTTGTATAAACAGCTGATGAGGAGCATTGGAGATGCTATGTAGACGGACAGAGACAGTCTGAGAGAGAGAGAGATTATTTGAGAAGTCAGAGACAGAAAGACTGGAGACAGAAAGACAAAGCAAGACAGACAAAATGAAAAAACAATATTAAGAGACTTAATGTTATGTGCAGAGAGACAGAAAGTAAGTTATAAGAGAGAGAGAGAGAGAGAGAGAGAGAAAGAGAGAGAGAGAGAGAGAGAGAGAGAGAGAGAGAGAGTAAGATAGTGGGACACACAGAACAATCTGCAACTGTCCTTTCCCCTTCTCAACATGATTCTGAGCAAATAAAAGTCCAATTATTTCTGATCTTTATAATGGAGTTGCTGTTCACGCCTGTGACTGCTTGTATCAACTCTGCATGTAGGCTACGCGTATCACATCCTTCCTTTTATCCTACCCACTCTTCTTGGTAATCGTTCCATCCCATATATCTTCTCTTCCTCTCATTCCCCCTCCACCTACATGTATGCTACCTCCGTTCCATCCACATCTCCTCTTTCCCCATCTTCTCGTCCTCTCTCCTCTCCTCTCCTCCCTGCCCTTCCCTGCCCTGCCCTGCCCTGCCATCCCCTCCCCTCCGGCTCTATCCCTCCCCTTCCCTTTTCTCTTGTCTCTTCTCTCCTCCAGATCCCCATTCCTTAAAATCTTCTCTCCTTTCCTTTCCTTTCCTCTTCTCTCCTCTCCTCCCCTTCCCCTCTGGCTCTCTCCCTCCCTCGATCTCTTCTGATTCTCTGCTCTTCTCTCCTCCAGACCCCTTCCCTATGTTTTCTCCCTCCATTGCACCTTTCACCAAGCCTCTCATCCCAACACCCATTCCTTAAAACCCACTCTCCATTTCTCTGTTCTGCTCTGCTCTGCTCCCCTCCCCCTCTCTCTCCCCTCCCCTCGATCTCTTCTGATTCTCTGCTCTTCTCTCCTCCAGACCCCCCTCCCTATGTTTCCTCCCTCCATTGCACCTTTCAACAACCCTTTCATCCTAACCCCCGATCCTTACAACCCACTCTCCTCTTCGCTCATTCACTCTAGTCAAAACCTACATTTATTTACAGAATCAATCTCTTCAATCAGAACATTTACACAGCAGTCCTATAACTGATTGGCCTGTCATTTGTGCGTCCGCCTTGCACAATTTTACATGTAGGTCAGAGGACAAATGAGAGAATAATTCATAGTCCGTCTGATCCAAACTGGACTGAGCCAAGCCTAGCTTTCCTTTATAACTTAGATCAATAAGTTAAATGCTTCATCGGAATAGACATTTACACCCCAAACTCCTTTCTAATGTACTTCTCTGTGACTGTCCTTTCTTATTTTAAAGAGGAATCCAAACTTCTAACAAGTTGATTTGCGTGAAAACGGAAGTATCAGAGAAACAGCTTGGTGAACATTTAACAAAATCAGATAAAATATTTTTTTTCTTTTTTTTTAAATCTGAATTTTTAATAAACTGTAATCACTACACAGGTTATTTGACTGTGACGTAAAAGTGGGGGCACCTTCCTCGCTTGGGCACTAAAATCCAATTTTTAGTGTAGTAAGCGCTTTTTAACTCATTAGGCAGTACAACAAATAATACCTGAATATAAGATGTGAATTCACCTGACTTGTATTTGCTGAATAAACTATCCAGATGAATGAAATGTTACAATCATACATGATTCTTCACTTGACCAGAAAGTGTAAGCAATACAGAACTGTCCCTCTACAAACTTTCCATAGAACGTTTAGTATTAATACAGAACATAGTTTCTAACATAATTTTCTGTTGTGTTACGTACCAAATGCTTGCAGCAGTTATTTTTGAAAGATAAAAGAAAGATAAAAGAAAGAAAAAAAAAAAGATCATTCATACGCCAGTGTTACTTGCTGTAGATGTAGAGAATTTCAATTGATTCAACAATTTCAAGAAACATCCCTTTATTCTGGAAAAGCCAAACATGGATGCATGCATGTACATGTATCATAATAAGGTTACCAACCTCTAAGTCTCTATTGAAAACATGGAGACAGGAAATAGTAATTGAGTAATAAATTGTTCATTCAGAAATGTTGTTTCATCATAAAAGAGAAAGTGTGGCCATTTTTCTTCCCACACTTGGCAGCTTGATATGATCTCCGAAGAAAAAGATCTGACAGTTTAATTATTTTGGTCAGAGAGCGGAAAGGGAAGGTACCCCAGGCAATTATCTCAAAACCGGGCTTGTTCGCACTTGAATTTGCCACGGGTTCACATCCTCCTGTTAGACCCAAATTTTGCAAATATGATGCCACAGGACCACTTTAAAGTTTTGATCAATGTTATTAACAATTGTACCTCGAATTAGCCTGATAAATCATACTTCTGTCATAATTGATCAAAATGCTTTGCATGAAGTGTTGTATTGTGAATGCAAAAGGTACATGTACACCTCCTTCTCCCTACCCCCCCCCCCCCCTTACCCTCTGTCTCTCTCATTTTTATATCCCTCTTTCCCTCATATCTTTTCCTCTATCTCTCATCTTTCTCTGTCTCTCTCTTTCTCTAATCTTTCTCTTATCTGTCTCTTATCTTTCTCTCATCTTTCCCTCTCATCTTTCTCTTATCACTCTCTCTGTGTCTCTCTCTAACACCCCTCTCTCATTTCTCTATCTTTCTCTCATTCCCCCCCCCCCCCCTCCCTCCACCCTATCTGCAAATCTCCATCCCTTCTCTTTTTATAATCAATGATGGCAAAACATTGAACTTGCGAATTATGCTACAATTAATAAAATACAGGTGAAAATTTGGAATGAAAAACGTACTGTACATAAAATGTGATACATGTATGTACATTGTACATACAGAAAAAAATGTACACATACATGTACCTTTTTTAGTAAGGCAAAATTCTCATGAAGGCAGAATTTAAAAAACACTCCTCGAATAATTCATAGCAGCAAAGGTATCTTGGTTTGCGAGCCAAGTATTCAATCTTATACATGACTTTTGTACAAATTAGGTTTTCTGCGTAGCAAGGTGCTCTGAATACTTAAAAAGGCAATTACATTGGTCTAAAGTCACATGCTACAAAGAACATAAACATTTGCTCATCTAAACTAATATGCAGGTTGTACAAAATGTAATTAATGAATCCCTGCTGCATGTGTGACTGGCGTAGAGTTTCACCTACAAAGCAAGCTGAACGTGTTGAGAATGAGAAGGCAGAACAGCGCATTATAGCACGTTCACAAATGACATTTCTCTACCACTGAGCATAACGACTACGTGATAACGGTCTCCTGACCTGAAGGCCCCAGGTCCAAAGCCAAGTTGATGCGCCCATGCCCTTTGGTAAGATAAGGCATTCATCTTTAAATTACCAAGTCTCTCAGATACATTTACATAGTAACAGCAAAAAGATACAGAATTTCAATTGACCTGAGGGCCCCAGGTTCAAAGCCAAGTCGATGCGCCCATGCCCTTTGGGAAGATAAGGCATTCATCTTTAAATTACCAAGTCCCTCATATGTATTCAACAGCAAAAAGATGTACAGAATTTCAATTGATTCAACAATTCCAAGAAACATCCCTTTATTCTGGAAAGGTCTGAAGTCGATTGAAATTATGTACATTTTTTTGGCTGTTGAATGTATCTGAGGTATTTGGTAATTTAAAGATGAATGCCTTATCTACCCAAAGGGCATGGGGGCATCAAATTGGCTTTGAACCTGGGGCCCTCAGGTAAGGAGACCACTACCCTACCACGTAGTCGTTATACTCAGTGGTAGAGAAATGTCATTTGTGAACGTGCTATAATGCGCTGTTCAGCTTGCTTTGTAGGGGAAAGTCTACACCAGTCACATGTGCATCAGGGATTCATGAATTACATTATTTTTATACAACCTGCATATTAGTTTAGATGAGCAATGTTTATGTTCTTGGTAGCATGTGACTTCAGACCTTT
Organism: Heliocidaris erythrogramma; assembly: GCA_025617745.1. NCBI lineage: Eukaryota > Metazoa > Echinodermata > Echinoidea > Camarodonta > Echinometridae > Heliocidaris > Heliocidaris erythrogramma. The sequence goes on along the minus strand of CM046873.1, from coordinate 37,538,704 downwards.
TGCAGTCTGCATGCTACATGCAAATGAGTGCAAATACATGTATAGCTAAGTTAACTGCTCAGTAGTCAGAGAATAAAACATTCTATTTTCCCAACTAAAATCATAAAGCACATAGTTTAGTTGTAGGCCTGCATGTGCATTTTCAACAGCATTCGTTTTCTTTGATTACCAGTTCATGTACATGTACATGTAACTTTCAATCAATAGTACAATCAAGTATAGCAAAGAAACATTAAACATTAAAAGAAGTGTGAACACACCCCATGAATTACAGAAATATTGCAGAGCTCTATAATTGGCATTCTATGGCATACCCTAAGTCTGTCTTAAAGAATGCAGGATGCATTGAAAACCGTTGGAACGTTTTCAATAAAACAACGTCCTCGGGACTCCAAAGCCAATATTAGAATGAACTATTTATTGTTAGCAAGGCTGCATGATGAATATCATAGTAATGTGTGTAAAGGCCATTGGGATCTGATAGGTGGAAACTAATTTGAATATAAAATTTATGTATTTAACACCTAAACAGAGTACCATGACTAATAGACAGTCAAATGGGATTTCTGTTAAAATTTGTATCATCCCCACAAGTACATGTACTGTAACAACTACAAGCAGAGCATCAATTACAAGTGTAGCATGTACATGTACTTTTATATTTACTTTAGGTTGTTGGAGTGCGTGTATGAAGAATTAAGAAGTGGAATTTAGTTCAATTTTTCATTATTCCCAGGAGCTACAACCACAGGATCAGTAACTTTTAATTTGTAGCATGGCTGTGTAGTCTTTTGATGGATATATATCAGAAACATAACTTGTGAAGGCTGTTAGAGCATGTTCTATGACTTCACACAGTCAAGTGTATTCTGTAATTTGTAAGAAAGACAATGTCATAATCCATAGTGCATACATGTACATTAGGGCAAGTCATTTGGTGTCCCACTACCATGTATTGCAGAGTTCTGAAAATATATTGATATCAAATGTATCACATGTGGTCTGATCTCATCAACTTTATTGCCAGATAACTAGAATATTAAATTAGGTCCCTTAAATGTGTAGGACAAAATAGCTTAAACTTATCCTATTCTTTTGTCAGTTCCAATTTGTACAAAATTTACATTCATCAAATAATGTAGCCCTACATATATGTTAAAGTGACAGTAACTGAAGCTCCTAATGCCGTATTCTTTTAATAGGATTTGAAAAGTGTATGTGCCTCTCATTTTCTCATCATGCTCCATTCTAGTCTGTAGAAGCTTAGAATGCAACCTGTACTTATGCAGGCAATTTTCCAAATTAGCAAAGTAAAAACAATAGTTTGAAATATAAAATATGAGTATTATCCAAACAAGCTGTTTGTCAAAATTCAAAATAAAATGCAATTAACTTTCAAATTATAATCTTAATTTAGCAGTCACTGTAAGATGGCGCTGTTCAAGTTTTACCAGTTTAATGCCACTTTAATATTTGAACAAAGAGAGCTCATATTAAGCGTAGTGCACCTCACGCTCTTGCATCTTCATTCATTTATTCTAAGTACGCTCTGGGGCATTTGTTGCTTTTCTTTTTCACCATTTTTTCCCATTCATCTACATGTAAAAAATTCCACAGTGGACGTGATTTAGAGCATTATGTGCGAGTGTGAGTGTAAAGGAAAAAAGAATGATGGCCAAATCCAGTTTGGCTTGCATGTTAAATAAATTATAAGTACTGAAATAAAACTGAACCAATAAATACATACAGTCAACCTCGCTTAAGTCAACGTCTCATGTGTCGAATAGTCGCTCAAATCGATGAAAATAAAAAGTCATAATTTATCCTCATAGACTTACGTGTGTTAATCCTTTGTACAAGTCGATTTTTGTAGGTCGAATACTCGCCTAAATCGATCAGATTCTCAGAACAATACCATGAAAATACATAATTTACACCGCGCAAGTCGAACTAGACGGTGATGTGAAATCAATCATTGTCGAAACTGCCACACACCGATTTTGTTTACAAAAATTCCCTGACTTGCTGGCGCGATCTCCACACCCTCTCTCGCGCACTCTCTCGCGCTCTCATGTGAAGAATAAAATGTCACATGTTAAGTCATGTTTGCACGGCCGGCCGGCCGGACGGGTGCCGTACCTGCATGCACCGCATGCAGTTTTATTGCCTTCACTGCTACATGTATATGCCTATAAATGGATGTAAGGGAGGATTTAATACATTGAAATTAATCACTGGATGTGTCTGGTTTTATTCTTTATTGTCCAACTTGTATAATAAACAGGAGTGTGAAGTAATATACTGGGTACAAGAAAAGTACAGTACATGTATGTTCTTATTTTCTTGATGTCGGCACAATATAAATCATGGTACATTATGTGACGAGTACTCCCGATAGATCAAACCGCCGGCCCGCCGTTTCGCTTAGTCCCATCATGATCGACTTAGGCGAGGTTGACTGTACATGTATATGCTCCACATGGAGGTGCAATAAATATCAGTGAATATGTTTAGTTTACAGTAAATGTGAAACAAAACATTTCTTCAGTTTAAATCTTTCAGATTGTTTGCAAAGTAGCAAGGCCACACAATACAGATCCCACACATCACTCTGTTTGCTTATGACAATACACACAAAATCCCATAAACATATAGAGCAACTCATACTGAATACCAATTTCTTTTTGAAACTTGAAAATTAAAGGGCAATCCAACCTTGGTAATAACTTGATTTGTGTGAAAGCAGTAAAATAAGAAAAACAGGATGGTGAAAGTTTGAAAGAAATCGGACAAGGAATAAGAAGGTTATGGATGTTTGAGAAATGAGATCACTGCATCTAAATCTCAAATTGGCAATTTGGAGAGTCGATTGTGGACAACTCTCCTGTTTGTTGTACACAAAGCGCATTTACCCTTGGGGCAGTACTCAAAATATGTTGGATATAGCATATTGTTATAGGTCCTTGTGAAAGAAAGAGGTCCTACTAAGTAATACATTTTGGAAAACATGACATTTTAGTCATTTTGTGTGTTGGAGCAAATGGGGGAGTTGTCCGCAACTACATTACAGGGATATAACCAATTCGGCCAATTTGAAATTCCCATATGTACAGTGATTACAACTTTCAAAAATTCATAACTTTCTTATTGCTTGTCCGTTTTCAATCAAACTTTCACCAATCTGCTTCTCTGATTTTTCCTCTTTCTTTCAGAGCAACTTGCCATGAAGGTTGGATTTCCCTTTAAGCACACGTGTCTCAAATTCAAACAACTGCAGAAAATTATGTTACTAAAGTTCTCCTGTCGTATGAATGGTTTTACCAATCATGCAAAATCGTCACAGTTAGACCCCTCCCCCCCCAAAAAAAAAAGCAAACAAAGCCCAGTTTTACCAGATTTTTTTTCTGCCATTGACAGAAATAGAAGGCATTGTCCTCACAATATTTTTTTGGAGGTCGAGTATACATGTACAAATTACGCACAGGGAAATATCACATTAGTTTCATTCAATCTTGAATCCTTTAAATTAATGTTCTAGTTGCATAAAATGTCAAGTCGACTATACATGTAGCAAGGCTACGCATTACAAATTCCACACATATCGCTGTGTGCATATGACAATACACACCAATCCCCATCAATAACATAGAGTAACTACGTATCTCATCGATTTTAGCAAATGTTGCTGGGGTTGATAGGAAACACGTTTCGTATTTGTGGGATGTCACAAAAATATGCCATCTTTATCTAAATTCATGCAAGGATAATATAAATATATATATATATATATATATATACATATACATCTACAGATGTACTCATTTTGTTGCCTCTATATACATGTATATACATGTATATATATATATTTTTTTTTTGTGTGTGTGTGTGTCTTGGAGGAGGGGGGGGGGGGAGGGAATGGCACTTAGGACACAAAAAATTACCCAATGGCATAGGACTTACCATTGTGTGTGATAAGACTGTGTTTCTTCAGCTGTATACATCTCTTCAGCACGATTCAACATACATAGAACGATGGAAACCCCAAGCTGATGAAAAATAACAAATGAAATATTTTTGTATCAAAGACAAACAAGGGCTCATCTCATTTGACAGATAGTGAGACAGATAGTGATAATTACACCATAAATCGTTCCAAAGTGGGTCTCCTGAAACATATTGCATATAGCACCAACCCAAGGCATTCAATGCTAAATGTACCGTGCTACCGATTTATGCTTATGAGCGTCAGCTCCGATTTTCTAGCATCAATGGCCTACCCAATACCTTCTCCGCATCAACATCAGCTGATTACAGGAAGATTTACTGCTATCAGTCAAATAGGAAATAGGTCCTTAGACTTCAGGCAATATACAGTGTAGTCCTCTTTATAGCAAAAAGCAGAAAAGAAAAAAAAATCAGAGGAAGTGGGCACCTCCAAGGTACAGGGAATTCTTTCATTTGGTGTTCCATACATGTATCAAAAGGATTGTTTTCTCTGACTCAAGTTCTCTGAGGGCTTTCAACTTTTACATTTATAGATACACTATAATCTCAGATGAGCTTTAGTGATGTAGAAGATAAACTAGCTTGGACTTGCTTAAGTATATCGCAGGAATGATACCGCAGGCCCTATTCCAGCCCCTATTAGGATTAGTGGTAAATCATGACAAATGACCAGCTCTGGCAGATTATTTCTTTTATAAGCAATATTTTTACATCTGGGGTAAAATACTTTCACAAGATCACATATGAAGTGCAGTCAAACTTGTCTTAGTGGCCACCTGTCTATAGTGGTCACTTATATTGCCTCCCTGTAGCAAGAAATATGTGCTTTAGAACCTGTCTATAAAGGTCACCTGTCTACAGTGGCCACTTTTTCTGTTTCCCTTGGGTGGCCTTAATAGACAGGTTTGACTGTATATAAATAGTCCAAGTCCAAGTCCAAGCTGATATCAAGTTGTTTTTAAAGGAAGCAGAAAAATTAAAGGAACAGATCAATGAAAGTTTGAACAAAATCCGATAAGAAATAAAAAAGTTATGAATTTTGGATCTTGTAATCAATCAAACACAAACTGGCAACTCTATCTTGCGAGCTCCTCTCCCATTTGCCCTTTACTAAAAAAAGTCTTAAATTTCCATTTTTTCTGAAGAAAGTATTCAATCGTACATTCACCCTAGATATGCTCACTGCAAATGAAACAAATCTTTTTCTTTATCAATAACTGAGAAAATGAAAATCTATAAAAAAAAAATTGGTGAAAAGCAAATGGGAGAGGAGTTGCAAGATATGGATATACGTCAATTTGCCAAATTGTGTTTGATTGATTACAACTTCAAAAAATTATAACTTTTTTATTTCTTAATGGCTTTTGGCTCAAACTCTCACAAATCTGTTTCTCTCATTTCTCTGCTTTTATTCAAATCAATTCCCCTTGGAATTGACCTTTAATCAGCAAAGATTACATCATTCTAACCTTGTTTTGAATAGCACCAGAGATGACCGATGACCCCTTGGGTTGGGTGGCAGTAGGCGTCGTCGGTACCTGGGATTCCAGGTCACCAACCAGCGAGGTCAGGTCAAGGAGGTCACTCTCATGGATCACCTGACATAGTGGCAGATAGAGCTGGGGTAATGTCTGAAAAATAAGGTTCAAATAAGTTGATTAATTGATGTTTAATAAACTAGGGATACTAAAAAAGCAAGAAAATAAAATAAAGGCAAAAAATATACAAAGACGGTAATTTCACCTGAACATTTCAGGATTGATCATGCAGATTTCAAGCTAAACTTGTTGAACATAATTCAGAGATGTTTCATATAATCTGCAAGCCCTTAAAGACCATAGTAGTGGACTAACATGTACAACACTAAAGAAGTAAACATGAAAAGTCAAAGTTAAATACAAATAATAAACAGAATTTCACTGTCTTAGAAAGTAGAAACTTGGAAAATAGCGTTGAACACGGACAAAATATATACTAAAATAGCGTTGAACAAGAAGATAATATATTTAAGCTTTTCGACTTGCACTCATTAGAGTAAATTCGCATGAATGAGCAGAACGCCAGAAACGAAACAATATAATAGAGCCGAAAGAACAGTGGACGCTAAATGGCGCGCTATGATTGGCTGTCACGCTAAACAAGGTTAGGCTTAGTAACAGCCGTTCGGTAGAACAAATGCTAAAATAACGCAAGTGTTCTTACAAACTCCTTGTAACAAACGCTAATAACACTTGCGTTATTTAAGCATTTGTTCTACCGAACGGCTGTTACTAAGCCTAACCTTGTTTAGCACGACAGCCAATCATAGCGCGCCATTTAGCGTCGACTGTTCTTTCGGCTCTATTATATTGTTTCGTTTCTGGCGTTCTGCTCATTCATACGAATTTACTCTGATGAGTGCATGTCGAAAAGCTTTAGTATATTATGTTCGTGTTCAACGCTATTTTAGTATATTATGTCTGTGTTCAATGCTATTTTCCGATTTTGCAGTACCAAGCACTTACTTAAAAGTAGAAACTGTTAAAAAAATTAATTCAGCATCTAATATTTGGGGACACAAAAAAAGCATTTTTCTTTATAAAATAAAAAATAGATTCATGAACAAATTATTAGGAAATCTGATTTTATGAGACAATATTTCTATCACTATGAACAATAAAGGGGCACTATGACACATAATTTGTCTCAAAAACTCTAAATTTTCAGCTTTGTTTGCAAGTGTAGCAGCACTCACAATTCTCTTTCACATACATGTATGTGACATGGCAAACCACCTAAAAAAAAAAGATATTTAAAAAAAATGCATGCCAAAATAAGAGCACTTTATATTTCTGTGCAACTTATAACGCTCAGATACATGTACGTGAGAATGCTACTAGCTTTTGTTGCACACAACAAATGCAACTGTTTTTCATCTCCATCTTCCATTCACTTAAACATAGAGTGTTTTTATTTTGCTGCAGTGGTCCACCGCATCACGCCTCAAACAGCTGAAGGGTTAACTAACCTCATCTAACCTGCCTTTCTGGCTCTCCAGGGCATCTTTCTTGAGGTCTTTAGCCTCCTGTTTGAAGATGTAGGTCAGGTTAGCCATGAAGGTCTCCAGGAGAGGAAAGGCATCTTCCTTGCCCAGGAGGGGTAGAATACGGCTCACCAGCTTACGTCCTTTCCTGATCCCTAAGATCTGGTGGAACAGGGAACTGGCCGATCTGTAGTGAAACAATGTCAAAAACGAATGGAAAGGGGGAAAATAAGTTTATATTTCATACCTTGTACAGGATTCGAGGTATGCTACATAAACTATTAGTAAATGCTTTATTTTGCTGAATATATAGGGTTAGGGATAGGGTTGGGTTAGCATTTTAGCCAGGATTGCAAAACTGGGTGTCATTATCGAAGATAAAAAAATGGTTGTGCAAAAAGAAAAAAGAGCATCCATTACATAATGTGGAGTAAACAAAAGCATAGGGGTAACTCCCACAGAAACTGGGCATCTTCTGGAATCCAGATACCCTCCTGGCTGAAAGATTGGTTGCAATTGGGTTGTATATTAGGTTTAGAGTTAGGGTTTAGAGTTAGGGTTAGGGTTAGGGTTCGGGTTCGGGTTAGGGTTACAGTAACGTATGCTGTTGGATCCAGGGCTGAAATTAGGAATTTTATTACTGCGATTGTCACTTATCTAAACAAATTTTGGGAAAATAAATACATAGTCCATTCTGTTTAATGGACCTTTTACAAGGTTTTTTTTTACTACACAAGTTTGTACAAATCTTGTAACTGTAGAAATCATCAATGAATAGAACACATGAACAAACAAATGAAATAATAAAATGGAGCAAATAAATGTGAAGTTGTGTACAAATCAAAATATTCAAATTACCTATCTTTGAGTCCATCACCCTTCTCTCCTTTCAGTGTAGCACACAGTTTCATCACCAGAGCCTTCCTTTTCTCTAGCTGAGGTCCGCGGTCTGACTCAGGGAGACCTCTGACAAGCAGATCTAGGTCCTCGACCTCCATGACCAGGCTGTAGAGGCGCTCGATGGCTAGGAGTGTCCGACGTCTGCGGCCATGGTCTTTAGCCTTTCCTCCCTGTACAAGAAATTTACGAAGGCACATAGAATGAATAATGATGATGATAATAGTATTTTTTTGTTTACCGAGGGTAGCCTCATGAATGAGAATAATTTGTGTAGAGCACATTATACATGTGTACCTTTAAAAAAAGTCTCTCCAGGGGAGCGTTTCATCAAGAGTTTTGTCAGTGATTTCTTACCGACAACGGTTATAAGCTACTGAAATTCTTGCATCTGATTGGCTGAGAGCAAATTTGTCAGTAAAAATCACTGACAAAACACTTGATGAAATGCTCCCCAGGAGGGCGCTGCAATTATTATGTGTGTATGTGTGTGTGTGTAATTGGGTTTTTACAGACGTGTATCAATCAGATATGATTATTTACGTCTGGGACCGACCTTTAACGTCACCATCGGAAAGACGTGACTCAGTCTCGAACCTGGGTCCGCTGAATCAGTTTATAACTTCCACTGGTAGCTGGATTACAGGCGCACGCCACAACGCCCAGTATTATTACCCTATAGAGTACATTTATATAGAGAGTAGCGAATTCTTTCTATTGAGAACACACCCAGGTGCTCATCGGAATTGAATAGAAATGTTGCATAGCCGAGGAAACAAAATGGCGTTCAAATCACGAGTTGTCGCTACTCTCTTTATATAGGTACTTTATATTACCCCAGCATTGCCAGGTACCCATTTAATACACATGGATCCAGAGGGACAAATATTGTAAAACTGCTTGTCCAAGGATGTAAGCACCAAGCAATGAACCCAGAAACTCTCATATTAGAGTCTTTACCAATTCACCATGTGCTACAACAGACAATATCGGTAGTATCTTTACTGTGGAATCCAAAAATAAACATGGCAAAAGCTCATACTACCATTTTCCTTGTTTACACATGTCACATTAACCTCACATCCCCCCCCAAAAAAAAACAAAAATGCTGAGCAAAATAAAAGGACATATTCACAGTATACTTCACATAGATCTCTCTATCTTATAACTCTTTTTAAAGGGATTCTGTAACTTTGTGGAGGCTTCATTTAATAAATTGTTGAATTTTTATTTCTGTCTTGTATAATGATGTTCAGAAGGATAAACAAATAGCCAGGCATAGACAGGTTTTCAATTATATAATGCTATTATTAAGTAAAGATATCTATGACTGAATACTCTCATAAATTTACGAAAGCGTATAGCCATACGCTTTAGTCTAACACTGAGTCTATGGGGGAAAATGAATCTGGCATTTCCGGTCACTTGCATATTGTATATTGTGAAGCACATGATGATTTTGAAGTGCTTTTTTTTCCTGGGCTTCATTTTTAGACCATATTACATACACTGATAGCATTGTAAGGCCAGGCAGCTCAGATTTTATCAAGCCTCTACAAAGTTACCAAATCACTAAGATGTTTAACCACATCATTTGTTATCGCGCCTTGATCGAAACATTTGGAAATGTGCATGTTATAAATTCATATCATTATATTATCATGTGTGAACAAAGCTTAATCCCACAAGAACTATTGTGTACCTCTTCTTCTTCAGGTGCATTGTCAATGTGGATATCAATGATCTGACGAGGGTTGTTCACACTCGCTGATGTCAGTTTGCCAAGGGCTCCTTCAAATTGAGCTGTGATGAGAGACATTAAAAAGATTCGTATGAACACACCTTTTAATAATTGATTAAAAAAATACATCACAGACACATGACCGTAACTTTTGCTTAGGTAACAGGGATCAATACTGGGCGGCGTTTCATCAAGCGTTTTGTCAGTGATTTTTACCGACAACTGTTATAAGCTACTGAAATCCTTGCATCTGATTGGCTGAGAGCAAATTTGTCAGTAAAAAGCACTGACAAGACACTTGATGAAATGCTCCCCTGAACTATGAAAGGGAAAGTCTACCCTGAAGTTGGTTTTAAAAGAAGCAGGAAAATTAAAGTAACAGATCAATGAAAGTTTGAGTGAAATCTGATCAGAAATAAGAAAGTTATGAAGTATTGAAGTTCTAATCAATCAAACCCAAATTGGCAACTCTGTGATGTATCTTGCGAGCTCCTCTCCCATTTGCTCTGTACCCAAAAATTCATAAATGTTCATTTTCTTTGTTTTTGATGAGGGAACAGGTTTGTATTATGCAGAGCTTGTCTAAAAGCATAAGTGAAATTATTACACATCGATATCATTTATGATGTTTTTTAGAACAGGGGCAAATGTAGTGGTACACCTGCACATCCCAATCAGTTATCATAGTTATCATAACGGGAGGAGAGACCTGAGGATTACAGTACTTGAGTTTGCTTTTCCCTTCCCAGGCACAGCCAAACACTTACTGTACAAGAGCAGAATGTTGTTAAAGGCTAAGTCCACCCTAATATCAAGTTGATTTGAATAAACAGAGTAAAATTAAACAAGCAATAAACAGTAAAAATTTCACTGAAATCGGATGTAAAATAAGAAAGTTATGCCATTTTAAAGTTTTGCATTATTTCATGAAACAGTGATATGCATAGCATGGGCAGTATGCAAATAAGTGAACCGATGATGTCATGCACTCACTTTTCCTTATGTATTTTATTATATGAAATATCATATATTTCATTTTTTTGCTTCAATAATGTAAAACATGGTTTGACTCCATATGGAACATGTAAAATCATCATTATTGTAACTTATTTTCATACAAGGAAGGGATTCTTTATTATCACATCTATAAAAATTGAAATATTTGAAATTTCATATAATAAAATACATAAGGAAAAGTGAGTGTGTGACATCATCGGTTCACTCATTTGCATACCACCCATGCTATGCATATCACTGTTTCATGAAATAATGCAAAACTTCAAAATGCCATTATAACTTTCTTATTTTACATCCGATTTCAGTGAAATTTTTACTGCTATGCTTGTTTAATTTTACTCTGTTTATTCAAATCAACTTGATATTAGGGTGGACTTGGCCTTTAATATCGTTATTAGATGAAATAAAACATTGGAGGTAACAAACCTGGTTGGTATGCTCTATTCTCTAGAGGACGAAGCATAAGTTTCTTCTCCTTCTTTCCATCCTTTCCTTGTTGGTTGTTCTTCCCACTTTCCTCTCTGTCCTTCTCTTTGGCTGCTTTCCTGGCCATGTAGTTCTGAAATCAATCACAATAATAAAGGCACTGCTTAAAAGATCAAGTCGAGTACTGGTCCCTGTTTCATAACACGTGTTATCAATAACAAGTTACACTAACTGTTATAAGCTACTGAAATCCTTGCATCTGATTGGCTGAGAGCATATTGTCATAGAAATGTGGCAGTTGTTACCGATACAAGTTTTATGAAATGGGACCCTCAGGTCATGTGGATATGTTGTGATAGAAACTACTGAAATAAGTATGCTAAGGTGTTTTTTTAATCATCATAATGATAACAAACTACTCAGTCTTGCTGAAAATCATACAGTGAAACAAACTGCACACTGATATGGGACTACATACATGTGAAATGAAAGTTTGGTCCAAAGTTTTAAGCTATTTCTAGTCCGATCTAGTCCGATCTATAAAAATATATGTATAAGGTCTTTTCAAAAGCAATCATTTTCATGTGGCAAATGGGAATATGAAGAATGAGAAAGCTCAGAATTTCATAGCGACCATCACCAGAACGCACCCTTATCTTTAAAGTAAGAATAAAGAGTGGTCTAATTACACACATGAACCGAAATGTATCATAAAGTACTGCGAGTACTTTTTTTTTTTATAATGATTATTCTTCCTTACCTGATGGTAGAAATCATCCACAACAAGGTTATTGGAGGTCAGCTGCAGGTTTATATTAACCTGATTGTGATCATTCTTCCTTACATGTACCTGATAGTAGAAATCATCCACAGCAGGGTTATTGGAGGTCAGCTGCAGGTTTATATTAAACTGATTGTGATCATTCTTCTTTACCTGATAGTAGAAATCATTCACAACAGGGTTATTGGAGGTCAACTGCAGGTTTATATTAACCTGATTGTGATCATTCTTTCTTACCTGATAGTAGAAATCATCCACAACAGGGTTATTGGAGGTCAGCTGCAGGTTTATATTAACCTGATTGTGATCATTCTTCCTTACCTGATAGTAGAAATCATCCACAACAGGGTTATTGGAGGTCAACTGCAGGTTTATATAAACCTGATTGTGATCATTCTTCCTTACCTGATAGTAGAAATCATCCACAACAGGGTTATTGGAGGTCAGCTGCAGGTTTATATTAACCTGATTGTGATCATTCTTCCTTACCTGATAGTAGAAATCATCCACAACAGGGTTATTGGAGGTCAGCTGCAGGTTTATATTAATTAACCTGATTGTGATCATTCTTCCTTACCTGATAGTAGAAATCATCCACAACAGGGTTATTGGAGGTCAGCTGCAGGTTTATATTAACCTGATTGTGATCATTCTTCCTTACCTGATAGTAGAAATCATCCACAGCAGGGTTATTGGAGGTCAGCTGCAGGTTTATATTAACCTGATTGTGATCATTCTTCCTTACCTGATAGTAGAAATCATCCACAACAGGATTATTGGAAGTCAACTGCAGCATCTGAATCTTAATCACCCATTCTTTTTCCTTCTGAGACATCAGGCACGAGTACTCGTCATAGTCACCTCGGTTTCCACGACGATGGTACTGGTTGTCCCCTCCGCCGCCGCGCTGGAAGCGGATCTGACGCTGGGCTCGTGGTCCGTCACCACGGTCGTACTTCCTAGAAGTTAAGGTGAAGGAAACATTATTCAATGGTCATATAATGTCAACACGGGACACATTTCGCTCATTTGACTTTGATTGGGGTGAGGTACATGTAATTAATAAAGGCCTTTGACCGAAACATCAGTCCAAATTTTTATTCCACTCCTGAGTATTTACTCTTTCTTTGATATCTATTATTTACACACTGACATAGAACTTTCATATTTTGTTTACTACTTGAGGTAATTAATACAGTGGAACCTTTGGACCATTACCTCGTTATATCAGGTATCCTGTTATATCAGGTATCCTGTTATACCAGGGCATAGAAACAAAAGCATATAAGAAGCTCTGACCAGTGCTATTTCCTAGAGGGCTTTGTTATATGACATCTCTGCATATCAAGGTTTAGCTCTATTTACCCCATGTTAGGATGTGGCCCTCTCTGTTGTGGACTGTAAGGGTAACGTCTGTTCATCCCACCTTGGTCTGGTCTGGAGTGGACGGGTGGAATCCTACAAATTCAATCGATTAATAATGATGATAATAAACATTTCATATAGCACATAACACCTTATATACTGTATCTAAGCACTTCCAGAGGGGTTTGGATATTATTACCATAGGTTAAGCCATAATCAGACCACAATGCATTTCAAGAACTAAATCCTGCCAGGTACCAATTTAACAACTGGGTGGAGAAAAAATGTACTAGATAAAATGCCTTGACGAAGGACATACATACTAGCCAGATATTTGAAACTTCAACCTTTTGATTGAGAGTCAAGTGAAGGAAACACAATGCTCCCACCATGCTTACACACCATCATGCTCTAATAACTTAGAGTCAAGCAAATGAAAGCCCATTGACTACTCAAGCCTTTAGCTGTAATATGTCTCAAATACCTTTAATTGCCAAGTTTGCCAGGATCATGCAGTAGGCTATAAGGCCATGTGACATTGCTCATAAGGCTACTGTCGGCACTGATTTTTCCACATGTCCTAAACAACTTTTCACTTTGTTGATACTAGGTTGATAAAACTGTGTCAAGAAATTATAGTATTTCTTTAGTGGATTGAAGAAATCATTTCAATCCATCATATTGAAGGTATCATCAAATAATCAGCCATAAAAAAAGAAGATGTATTTCACTCACCTGGGATGCATAGGGGTAAGGCCATGCATTGCTCTAGGGAATCGCCCCCCTCTACCACCACCCATGTGCATGGGAGGGGTGTTAGCTCCTGGACTTGTTCCCATCCCTGGCCCCATAGGCATTCCTCTTGGAGACGAGGAGTACGGCATCCGTGGGGACCCAGCGTTGAACGGCAACCTCTGGCTTCCCGGGAAGCCTGGCGAACCAGCCACCTTGGAGGGCTGTGGACGTGGGATGTCGCGGGAGGGAGGGGGGATGGTAGTGAAGACAGCAGTACGGATGGTGTTTGGGGAGATGCGCCCGCCGCCGGCATGGAGATGTACGATAAGCTGACTGATCTGGGCAGGCGACACCCTCCCTCCTATGGACTGGTGGATTTGACGGGTAAGCTGTTGAAGGAGTTGGGGATGGATGGGAACGATGGGTGACTGCCCCATGACGGGAGTCTAATGGAAGCAAACAAGAAAAGATATCAATCTATATTTGCCACTCACCATCAAGGTTTTCAGCAGTACATTGTTAGTGCCGGGTGGCATTTGATAAGAATTTACAAACTTTGTTTTCTGTCATTCAATTTCAACTTTGAGATAAATTTGACATAAGCGATATGAATTTTGGACTATTTGGTGGTTGGGCTCTAGTGTGCAAAGTGCTTGTTTAGTGACGGGATCTAAACCCGAGTGGTGGGATCTGCTGCCCACAACCGTCCAGTGTAGCTATAACTCTGCTTACCGACCAAGTCAGAACAGAGACCCACACATGTTGGAGCCTTATGTGTGTTGTACAACATGAAACATGTTTCTTTAACCAGAAAGGAGGAATCAGGGCTTGAAATGAGGCGTAAGCCTGAAAACTGGTATTCCTGTTTCATACCTTTTTTTCCTTGTAACAATTATATTCATTCATCAATCCGAATATCAGATACAATACTTTAAATAAAGGTAACAAACATTAAAAGTTACCGTAAATACATATACACGTACATAGATTGTTACACTAGTCTACTGACTGCAGCAGTCGGCTGCTTTGGAAAAAGAGACCAAACTTCATTACTGTAAGCGAAATGGTCTATCTTCTTGATTGTATTGCACTCAGAAGTCCAGTAAAAATATACCTTTTGATGTATGGGTGGAGGGGTTGATTGGGGTGGAGCCTGTATGTGCTGAGATGGGTGAGGTAGCCTGGCCTGATGCATCATGGAGCTCCTGGGGGGCGTGCCTATCGGCAGCGGAATGGCGACAGGCGGGGAGCCGATTTCTGGGGAGACCGACCGGGCGGGCAGGGCCTTGCTAGGTGTTGTTTTGCGCCCTGTCATAAGCTCTTCTTCCAGTTCAGTAAGGGACATGACCTTCTTCTTGACAGGATGGGAATCGCTGACCGCTCGAACGATAGCAGGATCCTGCATAAGGATGCATGAATTCAAAATGCACAAGTAATTTCTATTTCACAATTAAACCCAATACCAGCATATGGGAAGTGGTTATCAGATAACAAAAAGAGATTTGAGGCATATTTTAAAGCCTTGCAATCGTACAAATGTATGTATACAAACTGATTTATAAAGTCCATTCTCAAAATAAACTACATTTTTTTTTTCATCTGAAGCACTGCTATTCTCTCGTTTTCCACATAAAAGAAACACTGATGTAACAAGTAAAATAATTTTATATATTCCTTTTTCAACCCATTTTCTTCGATATGATCAGTGAATGGGAATAACTGGGTTTTTTACCAGAACCACTACTCACCTCCCAAGCATCCTCTGCAGTTCTTCCCAAGTTACCCTGTCCAATGTGGAGCATGGCTTTGAGCCGCTCCTCTGTGGCGGCCACTCCTGGCTTCTGGGGCAGCTCTACTGTCTGGTGTACATCAGGTGAACCCCAGATATTACGGGTTGGGGACATGAAGTCTGATGGGTCGAAGAAAGATGGTGGTGATTTGGGCCCAAACAGCTGACTGATGCTAGATTCCCCTCCCCCCTGCAGGACAGCGAGGATATAGAAATGAGAGAGAGGGGAAAAGGGAGTGTATGTGCATGTGTGTGTGTGTGTGTGTGTGTGTGTGGCGGGGGGGGGTGTGAGAGAGAGAGAGAGAGAGAGATAGAGAGAGGGGGAGAGGAGAAGGGAGTGATATAAAAGAGGGAGGAAGGGAAATAGAGATGGAGGGAGAGGGAGGGATGGAAAGATTAAAAAAAAAGAAGGAAGGGAGGGACGATGGAAGGGACGAAAGAAGGGACGGAGGAAGGCAGGGAGGGAGGGAGGTAGGGAGAGAGAAAGAGAGATTTCTAGTATAAAAATTTGGGTTTCCTTTTTTAAGAAAAACACTTTACAACCATTTTTTCTTATTCTTATTTTTAGTTCTACTATTTAAGGATGTTATCTGATTTAATATAAGTTAGAGTAAAGTTGGCTAGAATGTTTATCTAGGAAGAGGGGGATACATACCTTGATGGAGATTGGCTTAGATTGGGTAGCACCTCTATTTGCTGGATCATAGTATGATTCTTCTTCATCAAGCACCAGCTTGGTGATACTCTTCTCCAAGTCCTCCTCCTAATACATAAAAACATCTAATAATGTTGTGGGTTTTTTTAATGATAATGATAAGTACACTTATATTGCTCTTATATCCATCCCAGGGGATGCTTGAGACACCTACAAAGTAGCAGTATTACCCTGGCTTTAGCCAAGTTGTCCTAAGGTGCTGAAAAGTACTTCTCCTGGATTGAGAGTGGCAAATGTAGATTAACCAATATTGTGCCATTGTGCCACTGGGCAGAAACTCTACACACAGATCCAATATAAAAGTATTTATGTGGCAAACAAAGAGCTAATGTATTGCCACAGGGCATTACTTAAGATTATCTTTTAGTGTTAACCTACAAAATTACAGGAAGTTTTTTGGACTTGAATTCATACGTACTACCTATACACATATCATCTTTTAGCTTCCTGGTACCAGCTTCAGCCCATGAGACTGATAGCCAAAGAGACGGACGGCCTACTAGACCGACAGCCCAATAGTCAGACAATCAGTTTCTTTGGCCTTCTGACAATTTTCTGAGGGTTCACCAGACCTACATTGTCAGTCTCCTGGGCAGTCTCCCGGGTCGTCAGTCTCGGACCGTCGGTCTCCTGGGACGTCCTGAATGGTCCCCTTGATACCTCCCCCTGATTTTGAATGTTCTTACCTCAAAGAAGGGTATCATGGCACCCCGCTGTCCCCCTTGAGCTCCCTTCGCCTGGCCCTCACCAAAGTTGAATTCTCCTGCCATGCGCTCATGAGCATCAACCCAATCACCAGCTACAAGCAGAAATTCGAGAAGAAAAAATAAGATAGAGTGGAATAACATACATGTACATGTAATACCGTTAACTAAAATTACCTTCCCTACATGTACAGTACATAACTTTAAATTTCTTTGTTAAAGAAGGTCTTTCACTGTGGAAAAATCATCTCTGTTCAAAGGAAGATGTCAGGTTGGGTTTACTCATCACATTATTGAACAACTTCAAAAGATGCAACTTCCAATCTCCAGTAGGCCATGCTCCAAATAATATTGGATTGGATGCCATCTCATTTAAAAGATTTGTATATTATTACGCTTGTGCACACAGTAGCCCATAGCACCTCAGTGTCACCTTATACAGTACTGCCATTTGTGCATGACCTGCCTGGGGAGCGTTTCATCAAGTGTTTTGTCAGTGATTTTTACCGACAAATTTGCTCTCAGCCAATCAGATGCAAGTATTTCAGTAGCTTATAACAGTTGTCGGTAAAAATCACTGACAAAACACTTGATGAAATGCTCTCCAGGTATCTTTTGATCCAGAATTCTATGAATTACATATAATACATGTACATGTACATGAGCCCCCCAAAAACAGAAAGAGCAAAAATCATCGAAAAAATAGTGTTTTTCTGCTGCAGTACTTTGGGATGTTCATGAATGAGATTAAATGAATATAAGCATCTCTAAATTGGTAATACAGATGGAATCTAAAATCACTATTTTGTTTTTCCTTTTGTGATTTTCATTGGCATTGGTGAATTTAATATAATCTCAAATAATGTACAAGTGAATAATAATTGGTGCCAATTTGAGGAGGCAATGCTCAGTTATGTAGACTGTTAGAAAATTATCTGAGGAGTCTGGCAGGAGTGAACTGTGATGCACTGCACCTACATGTAGGATCCTCTTTGAAAGAGCACTGTGAAGTTTCACTAAGTTGGTTCTCCAACACCACAGAGGCTGCATGCCATTTTTCTTGCACGCCTTTTCGACTTTGATTAACAATATAAATGATTTAGATGACAGAACATGAACAGAAACACCATGTACTCACCTTTTCAGTTTAATGAAATCTTTAAATTGAAAATTAAACAGGTTATCAAATACAAAATAAATGAACTGCCTTTCTAATTTCTAAGATCTTAATAATTATATTTATATGATATCAAAGGATGCATTTATTGGAAAAAGACAGAAATATAGATTGCCAATTGGATGTATTGCCAAATTGAAGAGGAAAAGCTGATATTTCCAACCCTCAAGGAATTTGAAAAGCTAGGTGAGATATATCTTTAAGCCTACATCTACATTGACAGACTGTTCCGACTACTTGCCTTCTGCTCCTGTTCCAAAGGTGTCATCGTTAACGTTGTCATAAAACTCTCCTTCATCCTCCTCATCGGGTCCCTCATCGAGAGGCTGGATATGAAACGATTGAAAAAAAGTTTGATATGTAAGAAATAGAATTGTATTCTTAAACAATCTTGAGTTCCGGTTACAAAGGGCAATACAATTGTAAAGATTTAAAACTAAACTAACAATGAACAATACAATAGAATACAATGAATCAATTTCACATGTCACCAGGCACCACAAAACCACCAATAAAGGAACCAGATATGAATTATTAGTTAAGGTATGATTCTGAAAGAGAAGATTCTCAGCTTTAAAATGATCATAACTCATTAGCATTGAATACATGTTCCTAACCCACTGAAGAAAGAGTAGAATGCCCAGTCCCACAGAGTGTTACTTATGAGAAATAAGGGTTTAAAGTTTGCAGTCGATTGAAGGGCTCGGACGTGCCAGGTATTACGCAAAGGTCACAAAAGTAGAAGTATTACAACTCAATATAATTTTCTATGAAGGGATTATCAGATTGTCCTAAAATTTGGCATACTAATTGAGCACATCCTGCTTATTACATACATACATATGTTGGACAAGTATCAACACAAGATATTACTCTGTTGAGAAATTATGGACAATCAAAATGAGACAAGTATTCAGGGGGTCGTTTCATCTACATGTACACGCTCCTCATCATCAGTATGATTTTGTTACTCTTCGACGGCGAACGACTCACTGCTTCGTCACGTCTTCTGAACTCATGCTATGCCCGAACGCTACGCTGCCGCAGTAAGGCTAGCCCCAGCTGCAGCCACATCAGCAAGCAATGGTCATATTGACCATTAGGAAATATACATGTGTGTATACTGGGTATTGGGGATACAGATGTAATTTTGTTTCAAATGGAGGTTTTTGTGAGCAAACTGATACTTAGGTTTCAGTCTATATATATTAATTTATAAGTTCGTTAAGATACAAAATGTAGAAAGTTATAAAAACTTACATTTACAGCCTTCTATTTCGTACTTGTTACAGAGACATCCATACGTATGACGACTGCTCTCAATATGTTGCGCACTAGTGAGGCCGCTCTACATGGTTACGTACCATAGATACGTACGCAGAATGTTACGCACACAAGCTATACGAACAAGGTCGATATACGACGACGGGTGGCCGTTCTTTCCCATAGGCTTTTTCAATTATTGCTCCTCGCCGTTAAAGCACTTTGCTTAATATCCTTGCACCAGAAGGAATACAGCAAATTGTAGAGAATGCACGATGAGAAGCCTTATCGCTAGACTAAACTCATTAACAACCCCCAAGCTGTCTTAACAACAGGTAAACAACGACGTGGAGATCGATGAACCAATCGCGCCGGTACCACTACGAGCGCTGAGGGCTCCCTTCATCATAATCGTGAAAAATACAAAATGGATGCTCGACCGGATCTCGATAGGAGATTTCGCAAGAAATTCCCCAAAATTTCAGGAAACCCTCTTCAAAGGTCACAAAACAAACTGGTAAGTTTTAATCATCTATTATCATCTATCATCTATTATCTTTCATTAGATTTCTATGTAAGGTTTTCACTTAAATATAGCCAAAAATGCACAGTGATGCATATTAGTAACGTACTTACTATTGCCTGCGTTCCTACACAGTCGGCAATGGCGTGTGCCTATGTTGCAGTAGCCTCTTGTCGAGGCCCTGGCGCTGTTGAAATCCTTGGCGATATGGAGGCAATGGAGGCAAACCGAGGCGCTTGCGCCGAGGGCCTCTTGACACCCGACCTGAATTAATATTCATGAGGCACGATTTCCTACTGAATTATGCATGAAAACGTGAATAGTTAGATAACCGCGGCGATCACCCAGCAAATTGGCCAATGAAATCTCAAGGATTTCTTACTTCAGTTCTGGACTAGTCTATTATTTTTTGGGGGGATTACGTAAATCTCTTGCTCAAAATACATTCACAGACAAGCACATTATGAAGAATTCGATCTCTAGCTTACAAACCATGGTAATTTGAAATAAGACAAATGTACATATTTCTCAAGAGATCATCATATATTTACAAATAATGAAGAATTGGAAATTAAAGTCACCGTTCAACAATAGATGCATCTCCATCAATTCTGATGTAACCAAGGAGTTACCAGCAACTTCACTGCCCGGCAAGGCCCCGGGGGATCCGCCTGGCCTAGGCCCTAGCATATAGCTCGCGAATTCAAAGCAGCAGTCTCCCTGGCCCACGGAGGTAATCACCACAGAGCGGTAGCGCGTGAAAAATAACACTTAGCTCTAGCTCTTACAAATATCGTCATCACTCGTCGTGGAAGAAACGTTGAACGCCATTTTTGGGCTGCGAATAATTAATATGTAAGAAATAGCGTGCAGTCGAGTCATGAATATTTAACATTACGTCATGGTAGCTCGCGCTTATTGGATGATTTTCACCGACCAAAATTTGGTCGGAATATTCGTCAAAACAATGAAATACAAAAGAAATTCAGATCATGTGTCAAGAGGCCCGCAAGCGCCTCGGTTTTTCTGGCTCGCTTCGCTCGCCAGAAATTTTGCCTCCATATCGCCAAGGATTTCAACAGCACCAGGGCCTCGACAAGAGGCTAATGTTGCAGGTGCCTTTTGTTGCAGGTTTTCATACATGATTTTGTGTCTCTCAAAATAGGACGCCCTCTCAGCTTTCTTGGTTTTTTGCAGGATGTCGCTAACAATCATGACTGAGTGAGAAACGTGTACGTGTGTCACTCATAGCCAGGATTGGCTTCGTGAATGTAAAAAAAAAAGAAATTGGCTAATTGCGCACGGGTTAGCAGGACTGGAAAAATGCCCTGAAATAACACTTTTCTGATAACTCCCGCGACCGACAGGTCCTTCACCACAGCACAGCGTTTCCTCCTAGGAAAACGTTTGTCTTTTTGATCGTACGTATTTTTACCAAAAAATCCAAAAAAGACCATAAGAAATTTCCGAGAACTCACCAGTGTTTGTGTGTATCCATTGTCATGCCATATCTGCATGACAAGAGGAGGCATGGATACACACAAACACTGGTGAGTTCTCGGAAATTTCTTATGATCTTTTTTGGATTTTTTGGTAAAAATACGTACGATCAAAAAGACATTCTAATTCTAAACGTTTTCCTAGGAGGAAACGCTGTGCTGTGGTGAAGGACCTGTCGGTCGCGGGAGTTATCAGAAAAGTGTTATTTCAGGGCATTTTCCAGTCCTGCTAACCCGTGCGCAATTAGATTGCTGGGTAAGAACGCCTGGCTTCGTGATGTAGAAGGCGTATAGCCTATTTTTTTTTTACATTCACGAAGCCAATCCTGGCTAGTCACTCACCATGGCAGGCTCACCCACTCATAGCTACATTCCTATACTTCGTGTGTATAATTTAGGCAGTCATACACCTCAACTTTTTAAAACACCACTGCACAAAAGTCACAAACATTCACTCAAAATCGGCATTTAATTTACAAAAACCGACCACTAAATATCCAAGAAATACAATAAATTCAACTCACCGATGTCGGAAAAGATATTTCCAAAAATCAAATCCGTAATTTACTGTTGATTCTCGCGAAACGAGCTATCGGAGTCATTGTGTACATTTCCTGGTCGCCGCGGGCGCTGACATCTCCCCAAAAGAGTTTTGTCCTTAAAAATTCGGTCCCTATGTGGCATACGCGGAAAGTCCCGATTTTCTGTGTGCGCGATCGTAAAGATCGATGTGCGCTTGCGATCCCGAGTTTCTTCGTGGACAAAAATTTTATTGGCCGATTTTAGTCTAAGACATCGGCAGTATGTAAACAACACGCGATCGCGAAACAAATCGGCGGGGATTTCTCCGGTTTTGGACAAGATTTTGACTTTGGATTTTGCTGAAAATATCAAAAGTTCTTCCTAACGGCCATTTGAGGTAGGAGTGAGATTTTTAAGGGCGGAATTTGAAAGTAAGGTATTTAAAATATTTATCTTATTTTCCCCCCATACCTTTACTACACGCGACAGAAAATACGAACTATTTTTGCATTTTGTATTCGTAGTGGTCAATATCACTCATAGCTACATTCCTATACTTCGTGTGTATAATGTAGGCAGTCATACACCTCAACTTTTTAAAACACCACTGCACAAAAGTCACCAACATTCACTCAAAATCGGCATTTAATTTACAAAAACCGACCCCAAAATATTCAAGAAATACAATAAATTCAACTCACCGATGTTGGAAAATATATTTCAAAAAATGAAACCCGTAATTTACTCTCGATTCTCGCGAAACGAGCTATCGGAGTCATTGTGTACATTTCCTTGTCGCCGCGGGCGCTGACATCTCCCCAAAAGAGTTTTGTCCTTAAAAATTCGGTCCCTATATGGCGTACACGGAAAAGTCCCGATTTTCTGTGTGCGCGATCGTAAAGATCGATGTGCGCTTGCGATCCCGAGTTTTTCGTGGACAAAAAATCTATTGGCCGATTTTAGTCTAAGACATCGGCAGTATGTAAACAATACGCGATCGCGAAACAAATCGGCGGGGATTTCTCCGGTTTTGGACAAGATTTTGACTTTGGATTTTGCTGAAAATATCAAAAGTTCTTCCTAACGGCCATTTGATGTAGGAGTGAGATTTTTAAGGGCTGAATTTGAAAGCAAGGTATTTAAAATATTTATCTTATTTTTCCCCCATACCTTCAGTACATGCGACAGAAAATACCAACTATTTTACAGAAATGTACCCGTGAGTGGTCAATATGACCACTCATAGCTACATTCCTATACTTCGTGTGTATAATGTAGGCAGTCATACACCTCAACTTTTTAAAACACCACTGCACAAAAGTCACAAACATTCACTCAAAATCGGCATTTAATTTACAAAAACCGACCACTAAATATCCAAGAAATACAATAAATTCAACTCACCGATGTTGGAAAAGATATTTCCAAAAATCAAATCCGTAATTTACTGTTGATTCTCGCGAAACGAGCTATCGGAGTCATTGTGTACATTTCCTGGTCGCCACGGGCGCTGACATCTCCCCAAAAGAGTTTTGTCCTTAAAAATTCGGTCCCTATATGGCGTACACGGAAAAGTCCCGATTTTCTGTGTGCGCGATCGTAAAGATCGATGTGCGCTTGCGATCCCGAGTTTTTCGTGGACAAAAAATCTATTGGCCGATTTTAGTCTAAGACATCGGCAGTATGTAAACAACACGCGATCGCGAAACAAATCGGCGGGGATTTCTCCGGTTTTGGACAAGATTTTGACTTTGGATTTTGCTGAAAATATCAAAAGTTCTTTCTAACGGCCATTTGAGGTAGGACTAGGAGTGAGATTTTTAAGGGCAGAATTTGAAAGCAAGTATTTAAAATATTTATCTTATTTTCCCCCCATACCTTTACTACACGCGACAGAAAATATGAACTATTTTTGCATTTTGTATTCGTAGTGGTCAATATGACCACTATTCGTGGTGTGAATATGATTATGACCACTCCCGGGTACATTTCTGTAAAATAGTTGGTATTTTCTGTCGCATGTACTAAAGGTATGGGGGGGGGGGGAAATAAGATAAATATTTTAAATACTTGCTTTCAAATTCAGCCCTTAAAAATCTCACTCCTACCTCAAATGGCCGTTAGGAAGAACTTTTGATATTTACAGCAAAATCCAAAGTCAAAATCTTGTCCAAAACCGGAGAAATCCCCGCCGATTTGTTTCGCGATCGCGTGTTGTTTACAAACTGCCGATGTCTTAGACTAAAATCGGCCAATATAATTTTTGTCCACGAAGAAACTCGGGATCGCAAGGGCACATCGATCTTTACGATCGCGCACACAGAAAATCGGAACTTTTCCGTGTACGCCATAGGGACCGAATTTTTGAGGACAAAACTCTTTTGGGGAGATGTCAGCGCCCGCGGCGACCAGGAAATGTACACAATGACTCCGATAGCTCGTTTCGCGAGAATCAACAGTAAATTGCGGATTTCATTTTTGTAAATATCTTTTCCAACATTGGTGAGTTGAATTTATTGTATTTCTTGGATATTTTGGGGTCGGTTTTTGAAAATTAAATGCCGATTTTGAGTGAATATTGGTGACTTTTGTGCAGTGGTGTTTTAAAAAGATGAGGTGTATGACTGCCTACATTATACACACGAAGTATAGGAATGTACCTATGAGTGATTATGACCACTATTCGTGGTCATGGTGGTGTGGGCTCACCCAACGCAAGTTACAAATATACATGTACAGCCAATAAACCTTACGTTCGTGTATCATTGTGCTGAACAATAGTGTAAATTGTAGTAGTAGTATATGTGGTGCGTTTAAAGCTGTAAAAGTTAGTTCAGCTGGTCAACAACTTATTGAGCTTGACTTTGTCTTTGACAGTCAACACGACAACTCCAGCAATAGCAATTCTACCTGCACAAAAAGGCATGTGTTGGACTGTTCATCCAATTTGTCCTGCAATTTTTGAATGGCTCTTGTGCATTGTATAATATTTATTCCGCAAGGCATTCCATCTCAACTTCAAATTCATTCACACACAAAGAACTTACAGGTAAATCCCCGCCATAACCGAATAAATTGTCCGTCATCTTGTTTTTGCAGTGGTGGAAATCCCGAATTTATTGTTATCCATTTCATTTCTAGGAAGAAATTATTGAAATGCAAAGGTTGGCGCACTTTAATCGAGGAGTCTCATAGGGTGTTGTAAAATATGAAGTAACTATTTTTAAAATTTGAAGTACATAATCTAATTCTATTTAATTTACTTCAATATAATTCATATCATATTGAATAACAATTTGACAAAATAAAGAAATGAATAGGAATTATATTGATTAAGGTTAATGATATGATACTTACATCCCTACATTGAAATGAAACTTTCCGGAGTAACCTTTATCGCGCATGTGCAATCAGTCTCCGAAAAACGAAAGGGAGCCATATTGCGAGTGTTTTACGAAATTTTCCGACCATAGAGTTTATCAATTTTAATTCTAAAATAATACACTTTTGATACAATATTTTCTTTTGGATCCAAGTCTGTCTTAGTGTTCTATATTTTCCGGTCAGACATATCAGCTTAAATGGGTGATAGTGGTGAAGATATGGAAAATACTGAAGTTACCGAAGTGACTGTCGGCATTACCGACATCTCCGAAGGACTACCGAGTCCAAGTGCCGACGACTCTGCCTTCACGAATGATTCCGTTTCAGTATCGTCTGGTCAAATTAGTACTTCTGCTGTAACTGAGCATGTTTTTGCTGCAACACCAACTGGAATATTTACTGCTAATGGATTACCGGTTCAAGTTCAGGATGGTGCCCCTCTCAAGTCGAGAATTATTGCTGTGGTGCAGCAGGCGGATGCAGCTGCAGCTCTTGTGGACGGCTTGAAGACACCGGCTACCCCCTGCACTCCCTCTTCTCCATCGGGAGAGAAGCGGCACTACACATGGGATGACACCGTACACTCGGACGTGCTCCCTGTGCGATGCCGAAATACCGGGGCAGAACTTTTCAAGTCAAAATTGGGTTCCGGTAGGTTTGACTTAGAAATAGAAGTTTGCAGAGCTAGCATGCGTTTCTTATATATGTTTCTCTTCATACATTATATTTCTCTTCTTTTTTTTCACCCAAAAAAAATACAGAATGAAATTCTAACTTTAAATGTTACAACTTACATTGTGACTGTCACTTTTGTCAGTGTCAATGTCATTTTTATTTTTAATTTAATTTTTACAATTTTAGACAAAAAATACATCATTACATGATTTGATTATTTACATCTGTTAGAATTTAGATAGCACTTGATTTGATTTTGACTCTCTGACTGTCTTTAGTTTGAGTTTTAGAAAACTTGTCTAATTTAATGTTGAACAGTTGAATCAAGGCAAATGAATCCATTAACTTTAAGGCATTATCGTGAAATAAGTCACCACTCATTCACTTTGCCCATGCAGTAGTGACTTGTATATTATAAGTTTATTGTGTGCAATGCTATGACTTCATTCCACCTCAATGTGCGTACACACTGAATGAGGATAGACTTATTCCACGATTAGGCCTGAATAAAATATGGCCTTTGAGTTTGAGTTACTGAAATTTCATCTTGAAGATGTTGATTTTTGTCTCTAATTTTGTGGGGGGGGGGGGGGGGGGGTACATGTAAATCGAAGAAGAAGAAGGAGGAGGAGGAAGAAGACTTCCTTATCAGACAATTATTTGGGGGTGGGAAGGTTTCTCCTATGTACCTGGGGACACCACCTCCCCCTACATGTGAAATATGTGAAATTAATTGAAATTATCAATGATATTAGAGTAACATAGACTCTACACACATTTGTATAATTTTGATGAACCTCAAGGTCAGAAAGACTGAAATTGATATGTTCGTCACTTACTCTCTGTTCTTGTATCGTTTTCATTCCACAGGAGGAAGGGGTAAATGTGTGCGGTACAATGATCAGTGGTACACGCCGTCAGAGTTTGAATCGCTCTGTGGGAGAGGGAACAGCAAGGATTGGAAGAGGAGTATCAGGTTTGGAGGTCGAACGCTTCAGTGCCTGATAGAGGAAGGCATCATCCAGCCTCACGCTGCATCCTGTACATGTGCCTCATGCTGCGATGATGATGGAGTGGTAAGAATATCCACCAAGCAGTTTAGGGGGCACAACCATCCCCCTCCCCCTCCTTTTCCCCTTTATTTCAAAATCCACGTGCTAGAACCTACACACTCTCCCCCCCCCCCCCCCCTTTCAAACTTTTGACCCCAAAAGGCACCTGAAAATGTGATGGATAACTATACCAATTGATTTTAAAGCTAAGAATGATACTAGGTCAGACTTAAAGGGATACTCAACCGCGAATTGTGGACCTTTCGCCGCACAGCATGCTCTGCCTGAGCTTGAGCTTTCGTGCGAGATTTGGTCGGCTTCGTACAGTCCAAAATGTAATCCCAGTAGTCCAACGGACGCGTTTGACGCACAAACTTTGTGTACAAGTGAATGGGGCTTACGCAATCCTGCCTTTCCCTTTAACTCTTTCAGTGCTGATGTCATGTATATGTGACAAATAGACTTGCCATTTTCATTCACCAATTGCTCGACCACAGGAAAGGTATATTGTAGTCATTGTACAACATATCAAACTTTTGACCATAAATCAAGCATTCAAAATATATGATTATAAAAATGTGCTAACATAGAAATTTTCAGAGAAAATTGCAGATTTTTAAAAAGATATTACCTTATTTCAACATTAGACAATAGTAAACAAATGAGAAGCCCAAAAATAATGGACAAAAAAGAAACTCAAATGTAATTTTCAATAATTCTTATGCATAAATTAGGGTAAAGTAATAATGTTTGGTATCATAAGAAATGGTCATAAATGTTGTACAAGTTGTGTACACAATATTTTGTGAAAGGACGGATGGTTGATGAAGTGCAGACATTTGAAAAGTAAGCAATGATCACATTTTGGTAAAATTTTGAAAAGAGCTAAACCCCTTGGCACAGTAAGAGTTCAAGCTAATCTGTTGATAGAAATGCATTTTGAGAGGAACTGGCTTAAAGTCAGGGGTGGATTTTTTTTTTTAATAAAAAAAAATTAGATTTACAAGTAATCTATAGAATATGTGCGTTATAACAATATCAATCTTTTGGAGTATACATGTAGGTACATGTATTAATTTGTTTTTAATGAATACTGTCCCAGGCCAGGCCACTGTTTCATTTACTCTTTCTTTGCCACTGACTTTAAGAACAATTATTCTACAACAACTTTGAAGAGTAATTTTGACATATAAAATTTTGCTTCATTGTCAAATTTGGCATGGAATATCTTCAAGAAGTTTCAGGGAGATAGGTATAATTACATGTAGCCATTCTGAAGTACAGACATTCCAATTCTTGGGCAGGATTTGCCGGACACAGCACAGGAAGGGTTTATGAATTTATCTAGCTCCCTGACAACATTTCATGGTTCTCGGTCTTTGTACCATACAGTCAGGGCCAGTCAGACTCTTTGTTCCCTACAAACGAAGGAAGAAGGATGAAAGAGAAAGCCTGCCCTCTACGCCTACCTTCAAGAAGAAGATGCCAAAACTCAAGGATGGTGAGACCACTTTAGTGACAATATTTTTTCTTATTTTTTGTGGAGGGGATTTTTTTTTGGGGGGGGGGGGGGTTTGGTTTTTTTGTTGATTTTTTTTTAAATTTTATGTTAAAAATAATCTCCCTTCAAATTCTTCATAAAATAAAGATCAAACTTCAAACGGTAAGTTCTCCTTTAATCTTTCTATTTTGGAAGATGTTATTAGAGATGCCTCATTTATGTTTTCTTGATTTCATTTGTGTTTTCTGCTAATATGTCTTCTTCTTCATTTTCTGTTGTTCCACCAGAGCATTATTACTGCATAATAATGAATGTGTTTTTATTCAAATACTTGTATTATACGTATTCAGTTTTGAAGAGTTGTAGATTATGAATACTGTTTTAAAATCACCAGTACTCCCAGGTTGTGAGTTTGTATTAAATTCTAGATATTGCTTCCCCTCTTTCTTTTGTATCCCTCCCTTCCTTCCTTCCCTTTTATCTCTGTCTCTACTTCCTTCCCTTCCTCTCTTTCTCTCTCTCTCTATCTCTACTACACCAACAATATACAGTTGCTGCGTTGACAGAAGATGGCCGCTCCATGTCCCTGGAAAGCCAGAATGGACTTGGCATGGGCGATTCAGCCCTGACCTTGGCTTCAATGACCCCTAACCTTGCCCCCATGACCCCTTCTCTGGCACCTTTGACCCCTTTGGCCACCATACCTCCTATGACCCCTAGTACACCCAAGGCACCTGACTTGGAGATGCAGCACTGGTGGCATCTAGAGGAAGTGAGATATCTATCTTATCGTTTAATCCAAGACTTCCAGACGCTAAAGGGCTGGTCCCATTAGGCTGGTAACGATAAGGGCAACGTTTATTATATGTGACCCTCCACCACAAAACAACCAATAAGTCGCAAAGGGAGTTTTAGAGTAAACAGCTCAAAAAGGTGGTTTGGGGTGGAAATTTTGATTTTAACTTTTTTCTATATCCTGAAAGTTCATTTATAAATCTACCATTTGACAAAATTTCAGGTTGAAATACCTTGTTGAAATGTTTTTACTCTCATTAAAAATGACCATGTTTTCCTGGACATTCAAACTCTGTGTGTCAACTTGCTGGGATTGTACTTCATATCGCTTTTCTGGTATAGCTTAAAAACTATGCACTGTCTGATATTCAAAATCTAAAGAAACATAGAAATATATCTATTCTGAAGGTATGGAAAGTTTCAACCCAATCCAATTAGTACTTCACAATGTATGCTAGGGAGTTTTGACTCAACCATTTGTGCAACAAACAATAGGACACAGATTAGGCGCTCTTAAATGGTCACTCTTCTTTAGAGCCCGTTTTCTCTATTGTTTTGGTCATTAGCCTGTCTGACACGTTGATATTCTCATTGTAATTTACAAGGGTTTGCTTAGTCCATACACGACGAGTTATATATCATTTTATAGCTTAGAATAACTTAGACCGAAAAATTCTGTCTCTCGTTCGTTAGCTCTTCACTTAGAGACAGAAACGGCCGTATCACTCTGCTGTGCAAACCGAATATACATTGACTTACACACTATAACAGTTTGAATACGGCTGGAAGATTTTCAAACGGAAAAAACCTTGGACCCTGAATTACCTGAAAAAGGAACATTAAAAGGAATAAAACAGTCAAGTTGAACATGTTCGTTTAAGTATAGAGCCTAGGCCTAATCTATTTAATTTACACAGATATTTTTAAAAATCGTAATATTCACATTTTAACAACTACATGCCTACTGTTCCTCGGCGATCAGTGAGTTTGCACAGGCGAGTGTACGGAGCGTTTCTGTCTCTAAGTGAAGAGCCGACCCTATCCAAATAAGAGGCTAATGAACGAGAGACAGAATTTTCGGTCTAAGAATAACTAAGCTTTCAAACTGTGTTGAAATTTTTAAAACCCAAATTTCCGACTTATTGGTCGTTTTGTGGTGGAGGGTCAAATATGTCGTTCCCAAAGAGCTTAACGTTTATGTGGGAATTTGGATATTGCTCCTGCGATGCCACTGATCAGAGAAAGGCTCATTAACATGTCTGCGAGATGGGACCTGCAATACCAGTATCCAATACCTCTTACTCATAAACTTCAGGAGAACTATTTTGAAACGATTTGTATACCTATTGTTATCGTTTTCGGTCCAATGGGACTAGCCCATGAGGTCCAAATTGATGGAGATGAATAAAAGTAAATTTGAGGTGTTTATATTTTGAAGCCTAAATTACAAGATAATATATTTTTAAAAATCATCATGAAATGTTCCTGAATGGTACTAATAAGTGGCATATTCCATTCCACCAGGCTTGATGAAAATACCAGATGAATAATGATAACAATAAATTCATTGGTACTGATAGATGGTTCATTCACATACATGTATGGTCACTTTCATTCCCCATCTAGATGGCCACCCAGCTGATCCAGCAAGCCCAGCAGCTGAAGCAGATGATAGAGCAGGCCAAACATCAGTCTCAGAGCAGCAAAGAAGCTGCACTAACACAGGCCAAGATACAGTATGAGACAGAAAAGAAACAGGTAAGAATAATGATAATAAAAATAACAGCTTTACACAACAGCATTAATATTGCACACTTGTATAGTGCTCATAACAACCATACAAGGTTTTCAAGGTGTTCCAATTATACCCTGGCTCTAGTTAGGCTGCTGATTTCAGTGCTGACTTACATGTAATCCAATAATTCCTTCGTACGAGGTACATGTACCTGTCTAACACCTAGGAGGAGTGTGACAAATGTAGATTAATATCTTGCCAGAGAAAATTAATGCTCAGATCAAGTGTTTTAACCATTTAACTTCTAAACCTGTACATGGTAGTGCCGTTGTCGGCACCCATTTTTGCTCATGGGAGGCTCTACTGAAGTAGGTCCTAACAGTGAAGTCCACTAACTCGCGGTGATTGATGACATCTCTTTTTGGATAAATACCTAAATGGTGTCAAAATCCCCTAACGAATCCACAGTAACGTATCTGTGATATTAATTATTTATGTATTTATATATTTATTAGTTTCTTCATTTATTGATTAATTTATGTAGTCATTCATTTTGTTTTATTTAACTACTGTCAGGTTCTAGCAGACTACAAGATGGAAGCCCAGCTGCAGTTGTCTAGAGCGCTGATGGAGGCTAAAGCTGAGAAAGATAATGCAGTAGCTCAAGCCTTAGCACAAGCCCAGGCAGAGAAGATCGATGCTGTAGCAGAAGCAAAGTCATCACAGCTCATCAAGGTAGAGTAGTTACTAGTAGAAGCGATAGTAATAATAGCAGTAGTAGTTGAAGTAGTATTAGTAGTAGTAGTAGTAGTTGAAGTAGTATTAGTAGTAGTATTCGTAGTAGTAGTAGTCGTCGAAGTAGTAGTAGTATTAGTAGTAGTATTAGTAGTAGTAGTAGTCGTCGTAGTAGTAGTAGTCGTAGTAGTAATAGTAGTAGTAGTAGTAATAGTAGTAGTAGTAGTAGTAGTAGTACAGTCAAACCTGCTTTAGCGACCACCTGTCTAGAAAGACCACCTGTCTATAAAGACCACAATTTTTGTTTCCCTTGAAAAGTGTTTCTCATTGAAATGTGTATTAAAGGAACCTGTACATAAAGACTACCTGCTTTTAAAGACCGCTTTTCTTGTCTCCCTTGAGTGGTCTTTATACACAGGTTTCACTGCAGTAGTAATAGTAATAACCAGGCCCGTCGGAGCCACTACGGTTGGTAAGGTATTGACCGTACCACTTTTCAGCTTAAAAAAAAGA
Organism: Heliocidaris erythrogramma; assembly: GCA_025617745.1. NCBI lineage: Eukaryota > Metazoa > Echinodermata > Echinoidea > Camarodonta > Echinometridae > Heliocidaris > Heliocidaris erythrogramma. Next base: position 37,506,133 of record CM046873.1, on the reverse strand, counting down.
GAGAGAGATGGAGAGGGAGAAGAAAAGAAGAGAGAAGGTGGGAGGGTGATATATGTCATGATCGTAGGCTTATCACCAACTTAATGGAAGAACACGAACATCAAAGTGACTTTGCCTTTTTCAATTATTATGAACAAGGGCGTCGCTGGAGGGGGGTTTGGGTGTGCCCCCCCCCCCCACTCAAAATTGCTGTTGGCATATGTGCCACCTCTGTTGGCTAAAAAGAATTAAGGATGGGGGGGGGAAGGAGATGGAAGAGGAAAGGGGAAAAAAAAGAAGAAAAAAGAAAAGGGAAAGGAAAGGAAAACAAAAACAGAATGAAAACAAAGAAAGGAAAAGGGAAGGAAGAAAGGGAAGGAAAATCTTGACAATGTTTTCGCTCGCTCGCAAAAACAATAGAAATTTAATGTTCAGGCAGAAGGCATCCCCCTTCGGCAATAGGCTGCAGCCCCCTTCCGAGGATTTTAAAAGTTCTTATATATTCGGGCAACAACCACTTCATATTCGAGCAGCAAGGAGAAAGAATATTCACATATTTTGGCAGCGATTTTCCGAGATAATTATGTACATTTTCACTTCAAAAAGTTTTCAAAAATTTGATCGCTTGCTTCGCTCGCTCACATTTAGAGATTGAAAAGTTTAGTAGTAGTAATAGAATAGTAGTAGTTCTAGTATAGTAGTAGTAGTAGTAGTAGTAGTAGTACTAGTAATAGTAGTAGTAGTAGCAGTAGTAGAAGTAGTAGTTCTAGTAATAGAAGTAGTAGTAGTAGTACTAGTACTTAGTAGTAGTAGTAGTAGTAGTAATAGAAGTAGTAGTAGTTCTAGTAATAGAAGTAGTAGTAGTGGTAGTAGTAGTACTAGTAGTAGTAGTACATGTAGTAGTAGTAGTCATAGTAGTAGTAGTAGTAATAGAAGTAGTAGTAGTTCTAGTAATGGAAGTAGTAGTAGTAGTAATAGTAGTAGTAGTAGTAGCAGTAGTAGTCGTAATAGAAGTTAGTAGTAGTTCTATTAAATGGAAGTAATACTAGTAGTAGTAGTACAGTGGAACCTTGTTGTAACAAATTCCTTGTGACCAAGGAAATTACCTCTTTATATCGAAACCTTGTTATATCAGGGCTAAAAAGCAATAGAATACAAGAGAAGTGGGACCGGAAAAGTTACCGTGTTATTATGAGAGTTTTTTATAACAGTGTTCTTTGTAACGAGGTTCCACTGTATGTAGTAGTAGTAGTAGTATCAGTAATAGTAGAACAAGTAGTAATAGTAGTAGTAGTAGCAGTAATATTAGTAGTAGTAGTAACAGTAGTAGTCGTAATGATATTATTACCGACGCCAATAAAATCGGCAGGGTTATGTAAAGGGCTCCGTATATTTGTTTGTTTGTTTGTTTGTTTGTTTGTGTACAAGATAACTAGAGAACGGGTGAACGGATTTGCACCAAATTTTCAGGGAATGTTCGGATAGTGACAGGAAAGAATCGATTCGATTTTGATGATGATCGGTTGACCCCTTGCAAATTCTGTGTGACCTTGAAGTTTTGACCCCATAGTAAAGTATAGGAACTTCAGTTCGGATAGTGACAGGAAAGAATCGATTAGATTTTGGTGATGATCGGTTGACGCCTGCAAATTCTGTGTAACCTAAGCCGCTAAGGCGTGGGTCTGCCGCCTTTGACAGCCTTTCTAGTTTCTTATCATGATCACCATCATCATTATTATTATCATCAGTATCATATCTCTATTTGAGGGGTGATTTTCGTCCTTCCAACAGTATACATAATCTTTTGCAGTGTTTGGTGCACTTTAAATTGTATTAACGAGACTTCTTTTGATATTTGATTTACCTCTAAATGACTCTTATGTTCAATCCTGCAGGCCTGCGCTAACTGCGGCCGAGAAGCAACTAGTGAGTGCACAGGTTGTCATCGGGTGAGCTACTGCAGCGGGTTCTGCCAACGTAAGGACTGGTCCTCACATCAGCACAGCTGCGGCCAACCTCAAGGGCTGCCCCAGGGGATACAGAGTGTGACAGATCCAGAACATGATGCTTAGACTTGGTCCTGTAATGGCAGGTAGCCCTAGTCCAGCTTCTGAGAGGGGAACGCAATATTTAGACCTCTTCTGAAGAACTAAACGCAATGCATAGCTTAAAGGATGCCAGATCTCAGGATGTTGCTTGGTTTCCAACATATTCCAACTCTGCTGCAGGCATTTTCTGACTATTTTCTGTGAAACACGTATGAGGTTCCGTCTTGCCCAGGCTGCTTTTTGCCCAGACTGCTTTTCTGAAATATTGGAAAAAACCAGCAGACATTCCTGAAAGATAATCCGTAAACAATAGTTGCTAGAAATTAGCTGTAGCCTGGGTGCCATTGTAGTGACCGATTAAAGCCCTGTAAATGCCACATAAAAGTCCTGCCTTCTTTGTATGTGGCCTCAGTGATGTTTAATATTTTCTGCACTTTTCCTTTAAGGGGGGGGGGTCTCTTTCTGTCTGTCTGTCTGTCTGTCTCTCTCTCTCTCTCTGTCTGTCTCTCTGTCTCTCTTGTCCCCATTTTATGATAGCCTTTCTTTCCTTCTTCTGCTAGTATCTCTTTTTCTTTCTTTAGTCATTTTAGATCTGTCAACAGGTATCATTTACCCCCCAATATGGATACAAGCTAAAAAAGCAGAAAGTGGATTTGACAAGAAACAAAGACTAATTTCAAGCAGGGCAGTTTGATTTGGAATCACTGTACAGTCAACCTCGCTTAAGTCAACGTCGCATGTGTCGAATAGTCGCTCAAATGAAATTAAAAAGTCCCAATTTATCCTCATAGACTTACGTGTGTTAATCCTTTGTACAAGTCGATTTTTGTAGGTCGAATACTCGCCTATATCGATCAAATTTTCAGAACAATACCATGAAAATATATTAAATTTACACCGCGCAAGTCGAACTAGACGGCGATGTGAAATCAATCATTGTCGAATCTGCCACACGCCAACTTTGTTTACAAAAATTCCATGACCCCGGTACCGACTTGCTGGCGCGATCTCCACGTCCTCTCTCGCGCACTCTCTTTCGCTCTCATGTGAAGAACAAAATGTCATGTGTTAAGTCATGTTTGCACGGCCGGCTGGCCGGCCGGATGCTGTACCTGCATGGCAGTTTTATTGCCTTCACGGCCATGTGCATATGAATGGATGTAAGGGAGGATTAAATACACTGGAATTAATCACTGGACACGATCACTGGACATGTCTGGTTTTATTCTTTATTGTCCAACTTGTAACAGGAGTGTGAAGTTATATACGGGGTACATGAAAGGTACAGTACATGTATGTTCTTATTTTCTTGATGTTGGCACAATATAAATCATGGTACATTATGTGATGAGAACTTCAATCGATCAAACTGCCGCGCCTCACTGCGGCGTCCCTGTGTTATGTATACAATGTACACGCGTAAGTCGGATATTCCTCGACTTCTGCACAAGTCGAAAATCGCCTAAGTCGTCGCATTTCACTCAGTCCCGTCATGATCGACTTAGGCGAGGTTGAGTAGTTTATTGACTATTTTCATGGATTCATTTCTAAATCCCTTATGTACAGAGAATCTGTATAATCAGGTTACAGAAAGTGTAAATACAGTTATATACCAATCATACATGTACATGGTTGTGTGGTCAAAATATTCTCTACACTTGTGTTAGACACAGAAAAACAAGAGGAAAAGATTACTGTATGTACAGTTAACGCTGAATTTATTGTTGCAATGTTACAGGAAATCATATGTGAAAGCTGTGTGATGTCATTCTAAAGGGCATCAGTCACCAAAAATATTTTCCTCTGTATATTAGGGATTCCATACAAAATGTTTATTAGAATATGAGCTTCAAAATGACTGCTATCAAGAGATACTGTAACCTCCACAGGAAGTACAGTGAGTCAGTTGTAGAGCATTGGTCTCATGACTGGGAAGGACCAGGGTTCAAAACCAAGGGCATTAATCCTCATCACCAAGCCCCACAGAGAGAGCTTAAAGCTGTCGGTCCCCTGGTTGCTTACTTACAAGCATACACATGCTTTCAATAGCTGTCGGGTAAAATAAACCATCAAACTATCAACTTTTAAATACAATTTTAAGAAAATGCAAAAGCGACTTGAGAGTAGATAAGTTGACGCTCTGTACCCGTTTACATAGGGGTGTGCACACCAAGTCTGACTTGGGTTCTGAGCATGAGGTTTTGAAGTAATCTTGTAATTTCTTCATACTCCTTAATTGTTAACCCACAGAATGCCAGGTGATGTTGTTTTAGATTGATTCATACATTCTAGCAAGTCGGTTTATTAAGGTGATTTGTACCCTGTATAAGATCTTAATTATCTTTGTTACATATATTGGACATTGTGTGTTGGTAAATGCTTTGTAATTATTTTTGTAATAAAGCCAAAATGTGCTATACATGTATATTATATTGATGAGTGCAAATAAATTAATACATGGTAAAGATGTACATCAACTTACAGGCTGTGGTTGACATGTGAATTCTCTGTAGTGTAGATTTTTTGTCTTTAGATATTGGCATGAATTCATTCAAGTGTTATGCAACATCCAAATTTATTAAATTCCTTTGTAATAATTTGTCTTTTAAATGCTAGAGTGACAATTTCTCTTGTGTATAATTTTGGTAAAGATACACATGTAGGGTTAGAGTTAAGGTTGTGATTGGATTTCAGGTTTTAGGTTTATGATATATTTAAAGGGAAAGTCAAAGTAAATTGATTTGAACACAAGTAGGAAAATGAGAGAAACAGATTAGTGAAAGAAGAAAGTTTTTTATTTTTATATGTTTTATGGATGTTTGAAAAATGAGATCACTACATCTATGCGAATCTCAAATTGGCAATTTGGTGAGTCGATTGTGACATACTTGTGGACAACACTCCCGTTTGTTGTACGCAAAAATATTCATTTGCAGTTTTCCCTCTGGGCAGTACTCAAAATATATTGGAGATATCATATTGCTATAGGTCCTCATAAAAGAAAAAGATCCTACTGCGTAATACATTTTGAAAAAAAATGACATTTTAGTCATTTTGGGGGAAGATTTGACCTCAACTACATGACAGTGACATTACTTATTCGGCCAATTTGAAATTCCCATAACTTTCAAAAATTCATAAATCTGCTTCTCTAATTTTTCTGCTTTCTTTCAGGGCAACTTGCCATTAAGGTTGGATTTCCCTTTAAGAGTTTATTAGTGCTAGAAATTGACAATTGGAGAATTTTTTTGCTAAAAGCATGTGCCATACAATCTGTTGAATACATGCATATTCAATAAGTGATTGATTAATGGATTGATTGATTTTGAATTAGTAACTGCTTGAATTTTATTTCATAATCTATTGATCAATCAATTGATTGAATAATCATGGTCAGTTGATAGAGTGACTGAGTGAGTGTTTGATTTATTGATTGATTGTCGACAGCACGGATTTAAATTAGGTAATCATAACATCAACAAATTTCCGACAATTTGAAACAAAACATAACAAATGAATTGTTTTAAGATTCAAAGTCATGTAGCTGCCTCTGTCACGCCATCAAAAACTGGCAACTCATCCTCATTGACCATGCCCCCCTCCGCCGGGGGATCGATCTCCGATGACGACTTTGCCTCCATGGTTGACGGCATGCATGGGCAAGGCGATGTTGGACAGGTCTTGCATGAAGGGTTGGCCGTTGTTGCGAACTTCTGAGATGTAATCGCGGAAACCAAAGTCATAGACCATGAAGGCAATGCATACACAGAGGACACAGATGGCCACCGTAGCCGCGACGCCAGAAGAGAGGTCAATCCATGTGAACGTCTGATCTGAATGTGAAAGAGGAGTACATATTGTGAGCAGGGGTGTAGCGTGGATCCAGACATTGTGGGGGCATTTGTGTCTTTCCTTCTCACCATTTTAGACAGTCCAAAACGTCATTTTTTTCTGTTTTGGCGCCTTTTCTTTTTGCGTAAATTGTTAAGCCTTCCTTTTTCTTCTCTCTTTGCTCAACCCCCATTTTTAGACCACCACTGGGGAGGGGGAGGGGGTAGGGTGATTACCTGGAAACGCAGTATTTTTGCCTTTTGGGTCTAAATTATATACCCAATAGGCAATAAAATCATGCAAGCGCATAGCGCGAGTTAATTTCTTTTTTCTCTAGAGTGACGTGAAATCACTGCATTCTAAACCCTTATTTTAAAATCCCCTGAAATAATCATTTTAACACGGGTTAAATAGATTAAACAAATATGGCGTCGGAGGTTCCTAGGACGCGGCTGATCACGTTCGGAATTCCATATGCATTTAAACCATGCGAGCGCGAAGCGCGAGCCGAACTTTTTCGATATAATGACTTGATAAAAAAAGCATTTGTAGCCTTTCTTTTAAGCAGTTGAAGAAATTAATAAAAGTAGGCCTACTTGAAGAAATCGTTGAATTGTAAGACATTCGTTTTATTGTTATTAAGTTAGAGGTGTTTAAAAACACATTTAACACCTTTGGAAAAAATAATACGCCAGGAACGTGAAAAACAAAAGTTTTATTTTCACACATGCCTATAATCGGACATTAAAAACTGAAATATTAGGGGGGCTTATGCTAACCGAGATCCAACACAAATAGTGGGGGCTCAATGATATCCGAGCCCCACAAAAAATATTGGGGGCTCAATGGTATCTGAGCCCCTAAAGGCTCAATGATATCTAAGCCCCATCAAAAAATGGGGGGGGGCCCAATGATATCTATAAGCCCCGCCAAAATATTGGGGGGGGGGGGGTTCAATGATATCTGAGCTCCCCCCCCCCCCCCCCCCGGTTCGTAAGCCTATATGACTTCAAGGCACAATAGCAAAATAAACTAACCAATTGGAGGCTTTATAAGCAGTCTACCTTAGCACACTCGTACCCGTGCAGACTATAAATGAAACTTCCCTGACGTCCATCTATTTATTTATTTATTTATTTATTTCTGATATTTATACAGGGTGGCTCATATCACCAATTTGGTGGTCTTCCATGAGGCCCTGTTTGGTAACAATAAAACAAATAACATCAACAATAATCAATATATATATAAATACACAAGCATAAACACGTATAATACACATTAATCATTAGTTAAGCAATCATTCAGTAATTCATTGACTATTTACAAGAATTTTCGAATCGAATTTTAAATTAAGGATTATTAGCATTGTAAACTGTGAAATAATCAAATTAAAATATGGATGATAACCACACATCAAAATGAGGGGAAAATAATTAATTAACAACACATATACCAAAGAAGTTGCTATGCATAATATCCCCATATAGTTCACAGCTTACATCTCCTCTGCAGATAACAGAGCTTTTAGAGTGTATTTGAAACTGTTTAAAGTAGGCAACATTTTGATAGAAGTTTCAAGTTGGTTCCATACTGCAATTCCAGATATTAGGGGACTATGTTTGTATGTGTCCGTCCTAAATTTAGGTACAGTAATGTATCTCTTACAGCATGTCTTGTGCTGTGATCATGTAGAGAGCTGACATGTTGTAAATCTTTTTTAAGTATTCTGGTGCCACGCCATGCATTGCTTTATACATCATCACTGCACGTCCAAACTGGAAACGTGTCTGAATAGGCATCCAACCTAACCGACTAAATATATCTTTTGAGGATACATCGAATCCTTCTCCCAACACTATACGGGCAGCCCGTTTCTGAACCTTTTGTAGTTTAATAGTTTGTCTTTGAAATCTTTCGGACCAAACAGAGGAACAATAATCAAAATGAGGAAGGACGATGGAATTATATAGAAGTTTCAGAGACCTATTATTCAATAATAATAACAATAATAATAATAATGACAACAATAACACTACGTTAGTAAGGCCTATTTTTTATGTAACACCCCAATACTGTTACAATTATGAAAATTGTAAAGACTAAGTTTGACTTATAAACTATATTTGTGTCGAGGAGAATTTACAATGAGGAGTGTGCGGGAGGGGTTGAATCATACATGTTTTATGTTTGTGTTGACTTTTCTCACTCTGTCCATATCTTTCTCCTTTTCTCTCACTCGTTGTGTCTTTGTCTCGGGTTTATTTATTGACCATTTGAACAAGGTCATTGTGTATTGGAGGGTGTAGTAGGGCTCTGTATCATCATGTTCATGTTGCCTTTTGCTCTCTTCTTTCTTTTTCTCTCTCTCTCTGTAGTTCTCTTTCTCTGACTCTCTCTCTCTCTCGCCTTTGTTAATTTTCTTTCCCATTTGATTCCAGTCCCCCCTCCCCAAGCTAGTTGGAAATGGAAGACGATAATATTAAACCTATAACACTCCATGAAAGCGGGGGTAGGGGGCAGTTCCAAGGTACGCCTGTAGCCCCTGCATGCTAGTTGATTTGTTTTTGTTTTTGATTTGTTTTTTGCGCCTTCGAAAGATATGGTATACGACTGGCGCTAGTGTCAAATAAAATAAATGTTAGGCATTATCAATTTTTATTATTTCTGTGTAAATCTTTAGCTATAAGAAGAAAACAAGAGGTCGTCATACTAAACAATCGATGTATCAAACAGATGCTAGAATCTTTCAAAATAAGATTACAATTATTTTCTCTCTCCCCTCCCTCCCCTCCCCCCTCTCTCTCTCTCTCTCTCTCTCGCTCTCCCCTCCCCCTTCAAAAGAAAGAAACAATACATGTAGGACTATATGTTTTTGTAGATCGTCTGCTTGTTTATGTACGAATACTTTGACCAATATCATTGTCAGAATATATGTCACAAATTTCTTCGACTACTTCTTCTGAAGTTCTATCCCTTTCTACAACGTCGACCTGTACTTCAAAACCGGTATTCTTTGGGTTTATGTCATTTTGTATCAACTCCCTTTATATATGATATGATGCTGTGACTGTATAGAGACAATGCATTAACAAATTACAATATTAACAACAATGCGAATGTTATACAAGTTAATCGTGACACAAATATAAAAGATAAGGCTAACATAGAAAGAAAATAGCAAGTTCTATTTATGTCTTGCCTTGGGGTTATAGGAGTTGCTTACGATAATACATTTGATGAATTTACGTTTTATATAAAAATAAAGTTAAAAACTAATCATGATTTTGCTTATTATACTAAATGATGTGTAAGTACTACAATTTAAAAAATAGTATGCCTATATCATCAATTACAATACTAAACAAGTATATACGGTACTAACTAAAAATGGTTCGTCAAACAGAGCCAGCACGATTAAATGTCTTTCAATAAAGTATTGTTTCCTGTGAAAACATAATGAAGAACTGTATAAAAAGGAATGAAGGATTAAGGGTACATGGAGGTATTTTTACTTTTTTTAAGGGCAGTTATCAACGATTTAAGACATGTTCAGGTAATCTTTTCAGGGTCGTGTAAGTCGACCATAATTATAATCATTTTGATATTCTCAATCAGCATGATCAGTGTATTTTGTCAAATTAATTGACATCGACACATCAGTCAGTCGGACAAAAACTGTTGTACTATACACAGGATTTTCAGAAAGGGGGCGCACACCGAGGAACCCTCCGTTTGACGAAGCCAAACGGCCATCTAGGGGTCCGGGGGCATACTTCCCTGGAAATTAAGACCCCCTTTTTTTGTCATACAAAACGGGGGCCCACGCCCCTTGCGTCCCCCCCCCCCTCTCTCTCTCTCTGGATCCGCGCCTGCTACATTAGATTTTTCTTGATATTAAAGGTAAAAGGCAAATCGGGATCAAAAAGTAGCAAATATAACATTGGCTATACAGTATATCCGTTATATAGAGGCAATAATTCAAAATAAAAACGTAGAGACACTTTATGTGAGGAAAAGTAGTACATGTATGGGCCTACATAACATTTGTCGAAAGTTCATCTCAAATGCCTTGCAAATTAGTTTTAACAAAGAAGAAACACTCACGTTTGTTGTTAGAAGGCAGAAACTTATATGGTGCGATGGATATAAACTGTCTCGGCTACAAGAAGAAGATCAACTGATGCATCCCCAAGAATCAGGAGTATTTGAACGGTTCCGTTCAATCAGATTAGCAGACTAATGAGGCATCTGATAGGCTCGGACATATTCAAATATTCAAATTCGTATTTATTTCATTTCCAACAGAAAGAAAAGACAATGGCATTACAGATATTGTTACAGAAAATATGAGAAATATATGTACAAATTCAATATATGTACAAATTCAATATATGTACAAATTCAATATATGTACAAATTCAATAAGTGTAGAAGTACACCGTACATAATATAAATACATTACTGTAATGAATTATTAAAATTCTTAATTTCTGAGGAAATGTGGGGGACCCACTAAAAAGCAGTGCTTGTAATTTGTGGATCACCCAGGGAAAATAACATCGTTTCAAATTGTGCCTACGAAGACTTGGAAAACACAAAACAGTGTTACAGAACAACAAACAAACACGAAACGACAAGAAAAAGGAGAACAGATAAAAGAAAAAGGAACAGGAAAGATGGACAATGGGAAAGTAGGACAAATCATGACCGAAAAAGGAGGTAGTTATGTTGGTGATTCTGGCAAGTTAAAATAATAATAATAATAATAATAATAATGTTTTATTTACCCAGGGTAGCCACTTCAGTTATCAAACCGCTCTTCCAGCGGGCCCTGCATAACATAATATGTTACTAAAATCATAAGACCAAATAGAAATTCAGTAAATTGAGCAGATGATGAAGACCCAAATGGAAAAATAAGAAGATACCAGCAGTTATTAGGTTATTATTGTATATTATTATAAGATTTGAGCAAAAATATTTTTAGTTTTTTTCTTAAAAGAATTTAGGGAAGGACTACTTTTGATATCTTCACTTAAAAAGTTCCAAAATCTAGGACCATCGTACATAAATGTCTTCTTCGCTAATAAAGTTCTAAAAAGTGGTAGATGAAACTCGTTTGACCGTCTAGTTGGGTAATCGTGAAATGACCGATTTGGGGAAACATGGGCTGGCACCAAATATATGTGGAAGGGTCTTTCTACTGTAGTTATACATAAATTGTCCCAAATGAAATAGATACACATCATTTATTTTAATAGTCTGCTATCAACAAATAACGGGTCTGTGTGTGAGAGTATAGCGGAATTGCAGATAATACGGAGAGACTTCTTTTGTAATAAAAGTAGTCTATCTATTAGAGTTTGTTGGGTATTGCCCCAAGCAAGTATCCCATAATTCAGATAAGGTAAAATTAAAGATGAATAAAGCATCAATAGGGATGATGTCGGAAAATGAAATTTAAGTTTGTTTATTATGCCAATATTCCGTGAAATAATCTTACACGTATTATCTATAATTATGGTATTTCCACGCAAGTTTATTGTCAACAGTTATGGCTAGAAATTTAATAAATGAGACAACATCTAAAGGGATATCGTCAAACACTATATCAATGGGCAGTGTGTCTATAGAATTACTGAATAACATATATTTGGTTTTTTGGAGGTTGAGGGATAGTTTATTGGCTCTTATCCATTGGGTCACTTTTTCAAGCTCAGAGTTTACAACATTGACTAAAGTATTTGGATTCTTGTGGGAATAAAATAGATTAGAATCGTCTGCAAAAAGAATAAACGAAAGGACATCGGATGATTTACAAAAGTCATGTATATAAATAATAAACAGTAAAGGGCCCAACAAACTGCCCTGGGGGACTCCACAATTTATGTTTTGCATATTGGATGTACACTCTTAAAAATGCGGGGTCGCATATTGCGTGGTCGAATTTATTCGACCACGTTTCGTGGTTGTTTTCGATCAATAATGCTCCCGCTGCATTAAAATGACCAGTTTTGCGTGGTCAAAATGACCACGCAAAAACTGGTCATTTTAATGCACTCTAAAAAAGGACTGGTCAAAAAATGTACCAATGCGATTGGTCAACACCATATGGGTTATTTCCAAAAATATGTTGGTCACAATGTTCCAATTTCACTGGTTAATCACTAACCATTTGAAATATTGCTTATTCATCAGCAAAGTATTGGTCCGACTTCTACTTGGTTAAACGTTGGGCCATTTTCATGAATATTCATGATGTATCCTGAATACCCATGAGCAACCGTAAACAACCAGAATTTATATATATAAATGACACTTGATTTTTAAGTTTTTATGCAATGATTGCACTTTGAAATGTGATGAAAAATGTATGTATACTAATTATTATGTTGTACATATTCAAACATGTAATTAGGTTTAAGATCTAAAAATCTACATTAGAAAATTAAATTAAAATCTTTAACCACTTTTAGCAAGCACTGCAATACAGTCCCTATATAATAAAGTAAAGGTTTTCAGGATATATAGGTATAGGATGTAGGACTATAATAGGAGTAGGGTTAAAGTAGGATGATAGGGGTATGATAGGAGAGGATAGGTCATAGTGAACAAAATATACAAAAAATATGTTATGATATTACTTGACATTAGCTTCCTTTTTTTTAATCTTTGAAACGTGGATGGTACACGCGCATCCGGCAGAAGTATCAACCCCGTCCGACGGGAAATGACCACGTTGCGTGGTCGGAAGAAATGACCCCGTACGTTTTGACGGGGTTATAAGGTAATGATCATTAGTATGCGGGGTCAAATTATGCGGGGTCAAGTTATGCAGAAATGACCACGCAATCGTGGTTAAATTTTGACCACATTCGGGGTCGAAATGTAACCACGCTATGTGGTTACTTTGGGTGACCCCGCACGGGGTTTGTGCATAGTTGATCCCGCATGCGGGGTCATTTGTAACCCCGTTTGGGGTTATTTTTGACCACGCATTTTTAAGAGTGTATGATCATTCAAAAATACGTACTGTCGTCTATTGGATAAGCAGCTCCTGAACCACTCCAAGGCCTTCCCACGCACCCCATAATGAGAAAGTTTGAATAATAAGATGTTGTGATTGATGGTGTCGAAGGCCTTGGAGAAGTCCAGGAAAATACCAACCAAATGAGAACATTTGTCTAAAGCATGCGCTACTTTGTCAACAAAATTCAAAAAGGCATGTTCTGTGTTATGTTTTTCTCTAAATCCAAATTGAAAGTTGGAAAAAATATTTTGAGTTTTTAAAAAGTTAACAGTTCTACGATAAATAGCTTTTTCTAGAATTTTCGACAAGGAGGATAACAGAGAAATAGGTCGATAATTACTAACATTCAGGGGTATGACCTTTGCAATTTTCATGTTATCTGTTATATAACACGAATATGAACAAACCCAGCCTGTAAAAGGAATACATGTACATGTAGTTTCCTTTGACACGTAATGTTTACTCGTGCATGGGTTCACTTTACTTCATTTCCGTTTTTCCAATGTTCCTTTTAGAGGAAAAAAATTGGAGGGACGTCGATCTTTGCTCTCTCTCTATTTCTGTTTCTATTTCCTCGTTTCTCTCCATCCTATCCACGCTCGCTCCTTTCCGAAACTCCTTCCCATCAATCCACCATTTCGTAATCTGATCCTTCCTCAATCATCTCCATTTATCTTGTCCTCCATCCCCACCCAATCTCTCTCTCTCTCTTCTCTTCCTTTCTCTCTCTCTCGCTTTCTCTCTCTTTCTCTCTCTTTCTGCTAGGTGTCGAAACGTATATGTAAGATAAAGCCCATTGTGTCTGCCGCCCTGCACCACTCGGTAAGCAGGCCGGAGTTTCAAACTCATATACACTCCAAGAGAAATATATTCGAAGAACCGGTGTTGGCTTGTGCGAAATAACTTTTATTCGTCATTCCAATTCCCAAATTCCAAGTTTTAAGTTCTAAGTTCTAAGATAAAATACTGCAATACAAACAAAGATATATATACATTTCAGTTACACATACGATTGAAAATGTAACTTCTCAACTCTAATAACTGTAATCACTAACCTATAACGGCCAACCAAACACATTGTCTCTCTATGCATATTAAGAATACTGAATTAATTAACACTGCTTTTGACCTTGTACCAATACTATACTACCGCAAGGACCCAACTTACTGAATCAACAGATTAAAACGTTAATTGATCTTACGTTAAGAATAATTTTATCTCTAACTATACCCTTACCTAATTTTCTTACAACTAACAATTTTCACAAAGGTTCGTTACAATTCACTCTAATATCATGCACCTCTCTTTATATTACCCAAATTTCTTCTGAAACAATATGACTCATACATGTCATAGGACTCATAAGGTTTTCAGGATTAGAGGGGGGGGGGGGGGGGGGGGGGCTCGATCATTTGTTTTTGACCCGCCGTTTGAAGATTGTTTTTCCCCGACTGCCCCCCCCCCCCCCCCCCCCCCCCACCGTTGTCACCATTTTAGACAGTCCAAAATGTCATTTTTTTTCTGTTTTGGCGCCTTTTTAGAGTCTCTTTTTGCGTAAATTGTTAAGCCTTCCTTTTTCTTCTCTCTTTGCTCAACCCCCATTTTTAGACCACCACTGGGGAGGGGGAGGGGGTAGGGTGATTACCTGGAAACGCAGTATTTTTGCCTTTTGGGTCTAAATTATATACCCAATAGGCAATAAAATCATGCAAGCGCATAGCGCGAGTTAATTTCTTTTTTCTCTAGAGTGACGTGAAATCACTGCATTCTAAACCCTTATTTTAAAATCCCCTGAAATAATCATTTTAACACGAGTTAAATAGATTAAACAAATATGGCGTCGGAGGTTCCTAGGACGCGGCTGATCACGTTCGGAATTCCATATGCATTTAAACCATGCGAGCGCGAAGCGCGAGCCGAACTTTTTCGATATAATGACTTGATAAAAAAGCATTTGTAGCCTTTCTTTTTAGTTGAAGAAATTAATAAAAGTAGGCCTACTTGAAGAAATCGTTGAATTGTAAGACATTCGGTTTATTGTTATTAAGTTAGAGGTGTTTAAAAATACATTTAACACCTTTGGAAAAAATAATACGCCAGGAACGTGAAAAACAAAATTTTTATTTTCACACATGCCTATAATCGGACATTAAAAACTGAAATATATGGGGGCTCAATGATATCCGAGCCCCACAAAAAATATTGAAGGCTCAATGGTATCTGAGCCCCTAAAGGCTCAATGATATCTAAGCCCCATCAAAAAATGGGAGGGGGGGGGGGGTGGCTCAATGATATCTATAAGCCCCGCCAAAATATTTTTTTTTTTTTTGGGGGGGGGGGGGTTCAATGATATCTGAGCTCCCCCCCCCCCTCCCCCCCCCCCGGTTCGTAAGCCTATATGACTTCAAGGCACAATAGCAAAATAAACTAACCAATTGGAGAACAGTCTACCTTAGCACACTCGTACCCGTGCAGACTATAAATGAAACTTCCCTGACGTCCATCTATTCCATAATAATAACAATAATAATAATAATGACAACAATAACACTACGTTAGTAAGGCCTATTTTTTATGTAACACCCCCAATACTTTTACAGTTATGAAAATTGTAAAGACTAAGTTTGACTTATAAACTATATTTGTGTAGATTAACTTTCCTTCTCAGATAGCAAGCATATTTAAAGTCTGCATGTGTTTCCTCATTTACACTGGTCTTTACAACACAATATTGATAAAGGATAATAGTTTACATAGTTTATCATGTTTATATAGTGTTAATATATATACATATTGCTTCTAAGCGATTCAGATGAAATAAAATATACGACAATGCGAAGAAAGGGAGATCCTGTGAGAGCGGGTATCGACCCTGCACAACACTCGATCTCTCTTAACAATTATATATTGTTCATTTTCTACAATAGTGTCTCCATAGTGAATCAAACAGACAGAACTCCGCGCGCATCATCCTCTGAAGATAATAAAACATTACACACAATCACATTAATCATTCCTGTAATTGTAATCATTATTGATATAAAAATCAATCGAGGTTCCCAATTTGGCCGTCCCGTTAGAGTCGTCGTCGCCGTGTCTTACCTGAAGCTCCAGCACCGGTGGATGGTACTCCAGATCGTTCTCGGTCACGTTGATCCAACCGATGCCCGGTGTCGCGTCCGCTGACCAGTAGATAATGCCGTCATAGACCACGGTTCTCCAATATCGATTTGTGTTCATGTTATTAGGAAAGTACGTCTTCCTATCAGTACCATTGAGTCGGATGGATTCGATGTTATTGCTGAATACGTGTCTGCACCAGTATAGCCGATCATCTGTAAATGAATGTATAATGAGCATGATATTAAAGCTAAAGAGGTATATAAATCATGTAAAGGTGTTGTGGTCTAATAGATACGTCATCGGAGCCCGGCACTAAAGTCCTTTGGCAAGACATTAATCTACATTTGCCACTTTCCACCCAGGTATAAATGGGTACCTGATAAGCTTGAGCGCTAGTTACTTTGGCGGCTCGGCTTTAACCAGGGTAATAATGTCTTAACTCCATGAACGTCACATCGTGACGGATATTAGCGCTATATAAATGCCCATTATTATTATTAGCAAACTAAATAACCAGCGGGCAAAGGAGTAGCTACCATAGGGAAGGGTGGCACCTCGGGTATGTACATCCCCCCCCCTTTAATGAATTGCGAACAAAGAAGACAAAATAGAGAGGGATAGGGGAAAGGAGGCACTGAATGAACAGAATTATACGATAACCACCTTCCATCCCTCACTCTTTGAACATGATCTCTCGCATTCATTCCCCCTCGTAATTCCGTTGCCCCAACTTCTTAACCCATTGCCTACGGAAATCGTGTGGTTCCTGTATGAAGCATATGGAAATGAGATCATTCAGCAGTCAACAGGTTTACACTAAGGAGTTTTCGGATGTGTCGACTAGAACGCCGTCCTAGATCCTCCCCAGCGACAATGGACTGCTTTGTGTTGCCTGTATGAAGCTAACACTGGGTGAAGCGAGGTTCACGTTTTAGAGAAGACGGCAAAACCATGTTTGACGCGTTCTCGATCTCACTAGTGGACGAGGGAGAAGCCAGTGGACGGGTTAACCGTTCTTGCACAAACTTGTATGGCAGCTAACACAAAGCAGTCCATTGTAGCTGGGAGGATCTAGGACGGCGTTCAAGTCGACACATTCGAAAGCTCACCGAACTCCCGACACGCTGCAATTCCATTTGCGTCACGTTGCAATTATAATTGCAACACGACGTAAATATTTACGTCGTGTTGTAATTTGATTTGCAATATGTAGCTGATTTTAACGTCGTGTTGTTCATTTAAAACACGACGTTAATTCCTTCTACACGTGGCAATTTGAACTAGAAATGTCCATTGCCGCGCAATCCCCCGGTACTGGCAGCGATTCGAAGGAGGGACAAAGAACCTCCCCCATCAGATTGCCGCCAGTAGCTCGGACTATTGTCAACACTTGGAGCAGCATCACCAAAACAATGTGTGTAGATTATAGAGTATAATGCATCTCTATAGAAAATTCGAAAAAAATCTGTCAAGAAATGTGACCTCAGAGCACACACAAGATATCCACTACAATATGACCTTTGACCCTATGAAAGCACATCGCCAAAAATGTAGAGGTCTAGAGAAATCTATGATGGACCTCCATAGATAATCTGAAAGAAATCAGTCAACAAATGTGGGTAGCGACTATTTGAGCACCAAGTCGGACACATTATTATTCATGAGCTGCACCTGTTTCATAAAACTTGTCATCTACAATAATTATGATAATTGATACGCTACTGAAATCATAGTAATAGCTGTAAGCAAATTTGTCATAGAAATGTGCCACTTGTTATTGATAACAAGTTTCATCAGGTATTTTGTCAGTGTTACAAGTCATGTCTATCTCTCCTTTTAGTTGCTAATTAATTCAGCCACTTTGACTGACTGCCCTAGATGTAGCACCTGGTTATGTCTTTTGTTCTAATACATGTATGTAGCAGGCAGCTTATTGAATGGCCTGACACAGACCAGTGCTTTTAGGATAATTTTATTCAGGTTCTTTTTATTTCAGCACAGGTTTAATGCAAGATTGGCATGTAGGTTCCTTTCATGGGTTGTTGCTAGGAGATAGTAAGGTATGGGAAATCCTAAATTCTTTGGTAGGGTGTAACATTAGGGGTGGCTAGTTTGGTCACTTGAAGCTTTGATTTTGGGAAGACAAGACCTATCTGTGGTGTCTTGCAGCAGCAGCAGCAGCAGCAGTTTGCCTGCTAGGAGTTTGCTAGGTGCAGCTAGGCGAATGGCAGCATGTTTGAGCTGCTAGTTTTAAACGTGGCAATTTTGTGCGTTTCCAGCGTTTCCAGCTGTCACCAGCATTTGTCTGTACTGGACAAGGAGCTGTGTTCGTGCTTCCAAGCTTCATGTCATCAGTTGAACTATGGTGTTAACTCTGACTCAGGAGTCAGATACTAGACTCGAGAAGAGAAGGGTAGAGTCAGCGTAAGCTGTTCTCCAATTCGGCCTGGGGTCGACTGCTTCAGTTGGCAGAAAGCTGTCTGCAACCTTGCAGTGTTATGGGTGAAGATCAGATGTTTCCTGTGTTCAGATGTACTTGGTTCTCCATTTTGAGTTTTATGTCTTATGGATTAAAACTTTGTAACATTTATGCTTTGGCATGAAATGTGATATCTTTTTTGACATGTCATGGTTCTTAAACCAACACTAAATGTTCTAGTACTACATTAATAGTTAAATGCAATAGTAGGTTATAAGATACGATTATTTTAGTAGCAAATATCATGTAAACATTAAAAGCCAAATGTATGTTATATTTCCATGTATTTGAACCTAAAACTATATTCATTATCATTTTGTGAAGAATACTATATTCTATTATACATTGTAAACCGTTAAAGTATATAACTGAATTTTAAAGACTGGAATTAAACTTTCCCTTAATGCATGTCTCATATTGTATTTTGTTTGAGTCTGGTATTCAATCAGTTACTCTGGACAACAAGCAAATGGCTAGTTTTAATCGGCTGTGACATTTTGGGGGCTTGTCCGGGAGTAGAAACTTCTTGAATACTTTACTCTCGCACATGGTATATATATATATATGTGAACTGTTCATTGTATAACCTCTTTAGTAGTTTGTCGTTTTGCAGGGAGTTTTGGAACGCGATTCGCTCCATGTTGGTACAGACAAGACTGGTGACGGGTCTGTATTTTGTAAGTCGCTTGCTTGTTTGCGCGAAGTTTAAATTGCTGCAGTGCAATTTTGTTGTCACCTAGGTCTTATTCTTGTACAAATTTAAGATGGACAAACAGTGGTTAGAGTTAGGGAAGGAACTTGGTTTAATTGGTCAAGGCTTGTTCGATTTCGTTAAGGAAAGGGAAGATGTAGCAAGAGAGGATAGACTTTTAGCAAGAGAGGATAGACAGCAGGAACTAGATATCTTAGACAAACAAATAGAACTAGAAAAAGCTAGGAAGGAAAACCAAAGTGTTAGGTCTGATTTACCCAGTGATGAGTCACACCATAGTTCAACTAAATCCCCTAAGTTGCCTCATTTCGTTGATGGCAAAGATAATATGGACGCTTATTTAGAGCGATTCGAAAGGTACGCTTCAAGTCAAAAGTGGCCAACTTCTACTTGGGCCATTAACCTAGGAGCTTTACTACAAGGTAGGGCATTAGATGTTTACAGTAGGTTGTCCCCTGAAGAGGCAGGAAATTATAGTGAGTTGAAACAAGCTCTGTTGAAGAGGTTTCAAATGTCTGCTGAGGACTTTCCGCATAAGTTTCGTACTGCAGAGCCAGAGCCTGGTGAGTCTGCTAAACAATATGCAGTCAGGTTAGAGCACTATTTTGATAGATGGTTAGATTTAACCAATACTGAAAAGACCTATGATAGTCTCAAAGACTTAGTTATTAGGCAACAGTTTTTGGACCAATGTGGTCAAGGGATGTCAGTCTTTTTGAAAGAACGCACCCCTAAGTCTGTGAAGGAGGTTACGAAATTGGCTGAAGTGTATGTTGCCGCTCATGGAGGCCATTTCAGAATCTCGCGTAAGAGTCCTAGACCAAGTATGTCTGGTAGTAGGCCAGTTGTAGATTCTCATGGCGAGAAGTACGGTTCTCAGAAGCCAGTGAGTACCCCTCCTAGTTCAGATAGGACAGATAGGAGGCCATTAGGGCCTTGCTTCCATTGTGGAAGATTAGGACATATAGCAAAGCGTTGTTGGAATAAGTCTAAATCCCATGCTGGTGTAGGTCTAGTAGATGTAGGATCAAGACAATCGGATCGTCAAAACAGACGTAAAAATAATCAGAATAAGAAACAAAACAAAGAGGATAGTAGTTGTCCCACATGTTCAAGTCTTTCTTCATCCACTCAGACTGAACTGACTGAGAGTGGAATGTTCTTAATAACAGCATCAATGAACTTTAAAATATTAAAGTATGATGATGCTAACGTTAAGTTTGGAAAGTGCCCGCAAATGTGCGCATCATGTAAAGAAAAATTGCGCTCGCGTATGCCCGTGCATGATGGTAGCGTAGGGTCTCATAAAGTTAGCCTACTCCATCACACAGGTTGTTCAGGTGTTGTTGTTCGTAAGGCCTTAGTAAAGTCTTATGAAATGACTGGTAGGTTTAGACTTTGTGTTTTAATTGATGGTACTATTCGTAGGTATCCCACAGCTATCGTACACATACATTCTCCATTCTATAATGGAGATGTTGAAGCTCTTTGTATGAAGTCCCCAATCTTTGACTTAATAGTGGGAGATGTCGAGAATGCACAACCTTCAAAGAGTAGTCGTAAAGTAGGGATCGATCCTAAGTCCAAGTTAGATGTTGCTACAGAAACTAGTGTTTCAGATAGTAGTCGTAATCTTGGGTGTCCCACAAGCAAGGTAGATATAGCTGTCGGTACTGATGTGGCTGTGGAAACTAGAGATGTTTCTGATGTAGGAATGGCAATGCAAACGCGTGCCCAGAGTAAGGAAGCTAAGAAACCACCAAGGGCTCTTAAAGTTCCTTTGCCCATTCCACATGTGTCTCCTGATGATATCAGAAATGCTCAGCAGGAAGACAAAACACTCGAAAAGATCAGGTCATATGCTAAGTCTAGTCCTGATAGTAGTGGAAGTGATTTCCACTTTTATATAGAGAATGGTTTGCTCTATCGAAAGTTTGAACCAAAGAGTGTGATGGCTGGTAATACAGTTACCCAGCTGGTACTCCCACAAGAGTATCGTAAGCATGTGATTAAACTAGCTCATGAAGGACTTATGGGAGGCCACCAAGGTAGTAAGAAAATTTACTGCAATAAATCATATATACCTACCTATTATGCCTGTAGTCTTGACTACGGGACCCCTTCGAGAATTTATCACACATGAGTCACAATATTGTGCGCACCCCCCGTAATCCTATTGTCCCCTTCGCCACTCACGCGCGTCAATACGCTACGGCCATCTTCCTCTTTCTTGCTCGCCCCCGACGAGATAGGACGTATAGTCACAGCGCTCCTGAAATCAGGTCGTATAGTATCTTTTAGGTGCGCTTTTTCGCATAGTTAAAGCACTTTTAGGTACCTATATTCGTTTAGATTATAGTACTTTGTGTTTTAGTAGTCACTCTTGCCGATTGCAAGGGATTTTTTTGATTCCCTTTCTTGGCACTTATTTTTCTCTTTCACGGTCAGCCCCACGTAGATATTTCTGTGTGTTTGCGGGTGTTTCCGTTTGTCACCGAGCCTTTGGGTTCGGTGTTTGTTTTTACGGTTTTTAGGCTGTGAAAATTCTTTGTGCGTATCTCCCAAATAAAATTTACCCTTATTTTACTGCATTCAGTTGAAGTATTTCTTATTTTGAAAAGTATACTTGTCTGTTTTATTGCAGTGGTATGGATTCGGAAGAAGAAGCAGCTTGGTCAAGGAGACCTGCTTCTTCCGAAGAGTCGTCTAGCAAGACGACTCGGCCTTCCAGAACTCCCCCGAGTACTTCGGTACACGGGGGAGGGAGGAGGGCTAAGGGTAAGTTGCCTAGTGGTGTTTCCTTGCAGAGTTTGCCAGTCTCGGAGCTTGCGGCTTCGGGACGGGTGGCGTTAACTGAATCGGGATTGTCAACTCCGAAGCCCGTGGTTTCGGGGTGGGTGGCGTCAGATTCTAGTGGTTTGGATATCTCGAATCCAATTCCCCGGTCGCTGAGACCAGAGGGGGGGGGGGGGGGGGGGGGCGGTTGTTTCCCGTACGGTAGCGTTCACTCGCTCTGATCCGTTAGGGGAGACGCGCCCCACTACTGCAGGGCAACCCACGGGCTTAGTCCATGTTGGTCTGGGTTCTCAAACCCTAGCCCCCGGCAAACGCCATATGGGGGAACGAGTACTTCCTGGGCTGTCTACATTGCCAGCTAATGGGAATGCTCGAGCTAACAATTTTGGACGCTCTTCGGAGCAACAGGTGTTTTCACCTGAGTGCGTGACTACTAGTGCTCCCCTATTGCTGCTTTCTAGCGGTCCAATAGCGGGTTCACACGCCTTTAGTAGTCATCGGGCACATACCGAGTCATCTCGGTCTGCCCCCGCACTGGGAGCTTTTAGCTCCCAACCCATGGCTACTGCATCTTCTTGCTTAGCCAATATGGGTGATTTGGGCGATTCTCTAGGCTTACGCCATGAGCGCTCCAATCCCTTTATGGGAAGTGAACGTCCCTCCGCGGAGGGATCGGTTCGTGTTTCCGAAGAGGCTTCGGGGATCCGAACGAATCCGATTAAGCGTTCTAAGAAAAGGGTTTCGGCTACGACTCTTGTCGAGCCAGCCAAGAAAAAGGCCAAGAAGAAGGCAAAAAGTGGCAAGGCTTTGCCGGCCTCTTGCCCGTCTGGCCTGGCTAACCCACCTAGCTCCTCAAGCTGACATGTTCAGTATGATGCGGGCTTTTGCTCAGAATCAGGGTTGGTCCTTTGTACCGGCTACTTCAACCCTGACTTCTGTCCCTATTCAGGGATCTCGCTTTGAGTCTAATCAGCCTTTTGTGATTGATTCGTCTTTGTCTGAGTCGGATTCGCATGTGCCTCCTATTCCCGCGGCCCTTGGGGCTCCGCCGGGCGAGGAGACTCTTGTTGAACCATGCGGGGCTCTGCCTGCGGAGGCCTTTGTTAGCGTTCCTTTGTCTCGTTCCACTCGGGTGGAACCAGATTTGGATGTGGCCTCTCAAGCTTCGGTTTCTGAATCGCTTGGGCAGGCGGAGTCTCAATCGCTCGCTCTCTGTGGGGTGGAAGCGATTGCTTTGTTGTCCAAATATCTCCCTGAATTTCAGTCAACCCGCGCGCAGGGTTCGACTTCGCGTTGGTTTAAGCAGCAGGATTCCTCTGAGGGTATTGCTCTTGAGGAGGATTTCAAGCTGGAGTATGACCGCATTGAGGCCGCGCTGTTGGTTAAGCGCCCTAATGCGGTCAAGGGTAAGGCTTTTGCCTTTTGTTCTCAGGACCAAGACAGCTTTTTCAAAGCCAAGACTCTTTCTCCTGAGATTTTAGAGGTTGGTCGTCGCTTGCGGGCGACTAATCCGCTTACCTCCGCTGCGTTCAAGGCGGAGGATAAGATTTGGTTTAATATTGAAAACCAGGTTAGGTCAGGGATGCGTTTGGCGACTTTTCAAGGGTTTCTCTCCGACCTTAGGTCCAGGGCGGAGGAGTTGAATGTTACTGATGGTGAGAAGCTGATTATTGACGACTTGCTGCATACTCTTTTTTTGTCTGCAGTGGTCGCAGCTTTCCACCGCAGCTGCTTCGGCTACGTTCCGTCGCAGGACCTCGGCTCTCTCGGCACTGGGTGTTAGAGAGTCGGGCATTGCTCAACTTCTCCGGGATGTTCCGTCTCGGGGTAAGGCGATGGCTTCGCAGAAGGCCAAGCCTGGGTTTTGATGTTTTTCCCCGAGCACTTGTTCGACAGAATGTGGTAGGTGGCCGACTTCATGCGTTTCTCCCCGCTTGGGAGGCCATCTCCGGGGACGCGTTTGTTCTCTCCGTCGTGCTAGACGGATTCTTCATAGATCTTTGCGCTTCGCTCCCCGGAGGGGCTATAAGAATTCGGTCACCTCCTATGTCTGCCCTGTCTCGATCTCATGCTTCAAAGGAGATCGAGTCTCTTTTGGAAAAGAGGGCTATAGAAAGGGTAAGAGACAAGCCGTCTCTTTCCCTTTCTCCAATTTTCGTTATTCCCAAGCGCTCGGGAAAACTTCGTTTGATACTGAACCTGAAAAGAATAAACAAATTCATTCCTCCGGTTCATTTTCGGATGGAGACTCTTGCCTCCATTCTTCCGTTGATCAAAAGGGAAGACTACGCGGTCTCGATAGATCTCAAGGACGCGTACTTTCACATTCCCATTCATCGCGCATCCCGCGATCTTCTGGGGTTCTCCTTCCTCTCGGAGACTTATCGTTTTCGTGCTCTTCCCTTCGGGCTGCGCCCGGCCCCTCGGGTTTTTACTCAAGTTGTAGCGGTGCTAGTGGCCTCTCTGAGGCGTCGCGGCCTGCGGTTGTTTTGTTACCTGGACGATTGGCTTCTCCTTGCGGAGTCGCGCGATCGTTTGTTGGACGAGACTCGTTTGCTCGTCTCTCTTACTCAAGACTTAGGTTTCCTAATGAATTGGGAAAAGTCAGAGTTAGTTCCCACTCGCAGCCCAGTTTTTCTGGGGGCGGTGTTAGACATAAGGAATCAGTTGGCTCCGCCCAGTCGAGACAGGATTCTCACCATTGTCTCTGCGGCTCGCAAGCTCTTGCTGGCCAGAAGAGTCTCGGCCAGACACTGGCTTCAGTTTCTAGGTTATCTAGCCAGTCTAGTCGATGTTTTAGAGGACTGCCGGCTCCTCATGAGACCCTTTCAGAGACATCTCCTCAGGTTCTTCAAGCCGGGAAAAGACTCTCTTTTGGTCTGGATTCCAGTACCAGTAAGGATCAAGTCTCTTCTCTCTTGTTGGACGAGCGAGGTGTTTCTCGCGCGAGGCAGGTCCTTCTCTGCCCCTCTCCCGTCGATATCGGTTTCGACGGACGCCTCTCGGTTGGGGTGGGGAGGACACTGCAACGGCAGCACGGTTGCGGGGGATTGGTCTCATCTTGGGACTCTTCCTCATATCAATGTCCTGGAGTTTATGGCAGTTCTGTTGACCTTGCTCCATTTCAGAAGTCGACTTCTCAGTCGTTCGGTTCTGATTCTCACGGACAATGTTACTGTGGCGGCATATATCAATCGGCAGGGAGGCACTCGTTCGGTTGCCCTGAATGCCCTAGCAGCTCAGCTGTGGAGGTGGTGTCGTCGCATGGCGATCACACCCGTGGCCTCTTTTATCCCCGGTCGGGAAAACCTCATTGCGGATTTTCTGTCTCGGGGCAGGTATCTTCCATCGGAATGGACGCTCCATCCGGAGGTATTTTGCCGCATTCGCAGTCGCCTAGGTCCACTGGAAGTGGATCTATTTGCGTCGGTGCTAAATCACCAGCTGCCGAAGTATTGCTCCCGTGTTCGCGATCAGGGAGCATGGGCTCTCGATGCTTTCTCCCTCAGCTGGGAGAACCTTCAGGGATTCGCCTTTCCTCCCTTCCAACTGATTCCGCGTGTCTTGCGGAAAATCAGGGAAGATTGGGCGCGGGTGCTTGTAATAGCTCCCTTTTGGCCCCGGAGGAATTGGTTTCCAGGACTTATGAGCCTCCTAAGGGCTCAACCGTTCGTTCTCCTGTTAAGAGCGGATCTGGTGTTGCAGCCCCTATCGGGGATTCTTCACCACAGTCCGGAGTCTCTTCATTTGACTGCTTGGCCCCTGTCAGGGAATCTGCAAGACAGTCGGGTTTCTCTGATAGAGCCGCGGACTTTTTAATGTCCAGTCGTAGGGTTTCTACTAGGGAAATTTACAATTCCCGTCTCTCGGTCTTTTTCCTTTGGTGCAAAGAGAGAAATCAAACCCCTTCTAAGGCTCCTATTGGTTCAATTGCGGATTTCTTAATCTCGTTATTTGACAAAGGGAGATCTATCTCTACTATCCGAGGCTACCGGGGGATTTCCAATTCCCCGCTACTAAGTGGTTTGATTCGTTCGTTCTTTCTGAAACGATCTTCTTTTTCTAAGTTAGTGCCGTCTTGGAGTCTGCCTAAGGTCCTGGAGGCCTTGGCGAAACCTCCTTTCGAACCGTTAGGTGAAGCTTCGCTTCATCATCTTACGGTTAAGACGCTCTTTTTGGTAGCTATTGCCTCTGGGCAGAGGCGCAGTACTCTTCATGCTCTCTGTCTTACTCCTGGTCATGTTCGCTGGGAGAGAAAAGGCGTTAGATTGATTCCTAGGGCTTCTTTTGTTGCCAAGAATCAGACAGCTGCCTCTGGCCCTGTTGAGATTTTTCTTTGTCCGCTTTCTGACTTTTCTTCGGTGCGTGAGGACAAAGTTTGGTGTCCTGTAAGGGCTCTCAAATGGTATATTGATAAGACTAAGTCTTATCGTAAGGATGATCAGTTGTTCCTGATCACTAGAGAGCCTTTTTCTCCTGCCTCTCTTGATTCCATCTCTAGATGGATCGTTGAAGCTATTAGGGCCGCTGGCACAGAGGCTCTTTTATCCGACAGTAAGCCTCGTGCTCATGATACTCGTAGTGTCAGCACTTCTTGGGCTCTGTTTCAAGGTGTGGCGCTTGTTGATATTTTGAAGGCTGCTTATTGGCGTTCGTCCAATTCCTTCATTTCTTGCTACCTTAGGGATGTTCCCGCAGGTGAAGCTTTGTTTGCGTCAGCCACCTTGAAGGCCGCTGTGTCTTCTTTGTAGTCTTTGGTGTAATCCTATTCCCTTCTGCTCGAAACATGCCTCCCGGTCTTTGAGTTGGCGCTGGTCTGGCATAATAGGTAGGTATATATGATTTATTGCAGTAAATTTGTAAAATCAGCACTGATTTTCTTATTTACTATATAAATCTATATACCTACCTATGACCCTCCCTCCTTCCCCGCACCTTGCAAGCAACATGTTTCTTCTTGGGGTTGCTCGCAAAAGAGGACGATGGCCGTAGCGTATTGACGCGCGTGAGTGGCGAAGGGGACAATAGGATTACGGGGGGTGCGCACAATATTGTGACTCATGTGTGATAAATTCTCGAAGGGGTCCCGTAGTCAAGACTACAGGCATAATAGGTAGGTATATAGATTTATATGGTAAATAAGAAAATCAGTGCTGATTTTACAAACTTGTGATAAAGTTTTGTCAAATTTCTATTGGCCAGGGGTTAGTTCTGACGTTAGTAGATTCTGTCAATCGTGTGATATCTGTCAAAGGACCATACCTAGAGGTAGGGTACCTCGTGTTCCGTTAGGTAAGATGCCTGTCATTGATGTGCCGTTTAAGCGTGTGGCGATTTAGTGGGCCCCATGCATACAGCGCGCAAGAATAGGTATATCCTTACAGTTGTAGATTGCGCAACGCGATATCCCGAGGCGGTGGCTCTTACGAACATTGAAACCGTGACCGTAGCAGAAGCACTAGTAGACATTTTTGCGCGAGTTGGTGTGCCAAGCGAGATCTTGTCTGATCAGGGCACTCAATTCACCTCCAGTCTAATGCGCGAGGTCAGTAGGCTACTGTCTCTTAAGCAGCTCACAACTACGCCGTACCACCCAGCCTGTAATGGGTTAGTAGAGCGCTTTAATGGGACTCTAAAGCAGATACTACGTAGGATATGCGCCGACCGTCCCTCTGATTGGGATCATTACCTTGCATCTGTCTTGTTTGCGTATCGTGAGGCTCCACAATCATCAATGGGTTTTTCCCCGTTCGAGCTCATTTATGGCCGCAGCGTGAGAGGTCCTCTCTCAATCTTGAAAGAACTTTGGTCAGGTCAGGAACCTAATGATGAAGTTAAGACAGAGTATCAGTACACGATAGATCTTAGAGAACGTCATGCACTGCAAATTCGTTGTGTAAAAATGTGATGTGTAAAGGAAGTTGTGTAGTTTTCATTAAACAACGTTGTGTAACTCTCGTAAGTTTTGGGGGAAAATGGTTGTGCCACATAATGTTGTGTAAAAAGTTGAATTGCTGCCGAAATCTTTTTACACAACTATTGTGTAAAAAGTTTTAACCACGTGATTAAAAAACAACCAATCAGTGTTCAGCTCGAAATTTGCAAAAATGCTTGGCGCGAACAAACTGAGTTAGCCATGGAGGAGACTCTGCAACGGTGGGGGCTAGAGGAATTAACCCCCAAATTTCCAAGGTAAGTGAACCTACTCTTGACTTTTTAACTTGATAGTTGTACAGATATATTTTTATAGTGTAGGATGAGGAGTCAAAACGGGCTTATTGGGCTCAATTGACGAAAAGGGGCAACAATTTTTCTGACTTTTCAACACTGCTCCGCGCCGCAGTAGCCTATGTAGCGCGGCGGGTGCGCAGTGCAGTGACTTGTGGCCGAGATACACTGCAGTAACTCCGTGTGAGTGAATTCGCGAACAGTGATAAAGAAGTCTTGATGTCTTAAAAGAATTCCTCTAAGATTTCAGCAATCTGATATTACAAATGGAAAAGGGGAACATTAAGTTACAAAAGAACTCGGACAGTTTTGGAATTTTGTAAAAATATTGACGAAAGATCGGCATAGGCCAGCCCTAGGCCTAGGCCCTAGACTCTATATTTGCAGTCCTTTTTGTTCCTTTTCCGTTTTCGATAAGCAAGCCCTGGCCTGGGACCTGGGTCGAGCCACACCAGCCAGCAGTGTTATATTGCACGCTTATTTGTGTACAAAATGCCATAACGCCAAGTCGCTGCGCCCGAAGTAATTTACCATTGCATTGTAAATTACATCAGCGCGTATCAATGCGACGCCTGTATTGCGTATTATTTTGGACTGCCTTTGTGACGTAACAATGAATTTGCACTTCAACTTCAAGATTGTGATGGATGTTCCAATGTAAATAATTTGTTGAGCTCCCACAAGCAGTTTCCCATCTTATATTGTCAAATATACCATAAAATGTGCATCCATAGATATAGAATTTCTCTTGTGCATTATATATCTACGACCTCGGTGACATACATGTATAATGCACTTGAGAAATGCTAAAGCTATGCCTATGGATGCACATATGGTACTAATAATAATAATAATATTCAGCTTTTATATAGCGCCTAATACATCGGAGATGTCTCTAAGCGCTTTACAGATATATTATTACCCTGGTCATCGGATTCTGGCATGCCCGCACACAATGTATGCACATTCTCCGCTCCCTGGGGAGTATTCCAGCCAGTATTCCATACATACATATGCATATGCAGTATACAGAAGACTCATTCATATATTGTAGTAATTTTTGAAAACATTGAACTTGCCAAAAAAGTCACTTTACTTCACATTAAAAAAAAATGAATTAATGTTGTAGGCCCTAATGTGAATCCTCATAGCTGTTCTGTATTGTGCATCATGCATTTTGTGTTTTTAATATTTCCCCAGCCCACCATCCCTCGTCAAAGAAACAATTGCGCACAGTATAATCAAGAAGTATGATTTCCTTGGTGACAAGAATGGAGTCACATGATATGTAAGTAGAATTCTTTAACTTCACCAGAGGTGATGCCCAAGGCATTATGTTTAGGGTACTCCATATGTATGTTCATTACGTTTTGGTTCTAGCAAAAAATTACAAATCATATGGACCGATTTACTTCAAACCTGTCACATACTGGAGTGAAAATTATTTGAATAGATTTTTGGATCATGGAGTCAAAGGTCTCAAAAGATATACATGAAAGTGATCTTGAGATATTTTGTAGTATGCACCTTTAGCAGATCACCTTTAAAGTTTAAACTTTAAATGTTATTACTTGAGTGACAATGATGTGATAAAATTTTACGTTCATGATGTTAAAGGTCACAGAGGTCATGTATTATATGACCTCTGTGACCTTGAACATCATGAACGTAAAATTACACTAGAGTGGCAATGATCTTATTAGATTTGGGGGCTATAGTCTCCGCAGTCATTTTAGATTGCCATTGCATTGGCAATAGTATTTGACATCATGTCATACACTGAAAGCTATTTGATTAAATTCTACAAGCAAAATTAATGAAAATAAAACATCCAGCCTGCCAATTGCCCTGATTTTCGGGGACAGTCCTGATTCGGGGGAAAAGCAAAGAACAATTTTTACCTTTGACAACCTTGTGTTATTTTGTAAAAATCTGTGATAATGGGAAATATAGGAATGTTCCCATTTCTGATCAGGTTTTCCTAATTGGTTTCCATATTTATTGACTGTTATATAACATTCATGCATGATAAATTCAGATCTGATGAGAGTGGAGGCATCATTTTCATAGCCAGGAATTCATCTAGTTAGTTTTGCCCTAGGTTCGCATCAAGCAATGTTTCCATTGCTTAAAGATTAATTCTGATAAGCTTCAATACTAATGGTGACTGTCACTACTCTCTTCCTCCTATTACCAAACAACTACCACTACTACCCGTCTACTATTAATTTACAGCTGTTACATCTACTACTACCACTACTACTATGATTTTTACCAACATATGATAGTGATAATTGATGATGAATTTATTTCAGGAGCAGTGGTTTGTAAGAGGGAGAAAAGGACATCCAGCTAGTGGTAGATTAGAGGACAGGCTTAGGTATGTGCGTATGAAGCATTTACAGCAACAGAGGGGCCCCAAAAAGCCAACAGTTCAGAGGGAGAACTCAAAGTCTGCTTCTAAGGTTACGATAAAACCAACCATACTTCCTCAAGAAAAAGAAGATGAAGGTACATTAGCAACTTATTGTTAAATCAAAGCGAATATTAAATTGTTTCTGTAAACTTTTGCATGATTGTTACTTGCTATGCTATGTAAATTCTATAATTTTCCCTTTTTCCAAAGTAATTAATTTAATATTTCCATTTAACCCTATTCCAATTGGGCGTTAAGACAGGTGTAAATCTTTGTGATGTAGGGAGTTAGCTTTCACTGTTGCTATTTTCTTTAGTAGAACTTATAACAGACCATTTTATTTACTGCAATAAATCATATATACCTACCTATTATGCCTGTAGTCTTGACTACGGGACCCCTTCGAGAATTATCACACATGTGTCACAATATTGTGCGCACCCCCCGTAATCCTATTGTCCCCTTCGCCACTCACGCGCGTCAATACGCTACGGCCATCTTCCTCTTTCTTGCTCGCCCCCGACGAGTTAGGACGTATAGTCACAGCGCTCCTGAAATCAGGTCGTATAGTATCTTTTTGGTGCGCTTTTTCACATAGTTAAAGCACTTTTAGGTACCTATATTCGTTTAGATTATAGTACTTTGTGTTTTATTAGTCACTCTTGCCGATTGCAAGGGATTTTTTGATTCCCTTTCTTGGCATTTATTTTTCTCTTTCACGGTCAGCCCCACGTAGATATTTCCGTGTTTGCGGGTGTTTCCGTTTGTCACCGAGCCTTCGGGTTCGGCGTTTATTCTTACGGTTTTTAGGCTGTGAAAATTTCTTTAGTGCGTATCTCCCAAATAATTTTACCCTTTTTTACTGCATTCAGTTGAAGTATTTCTTATTTTGAAAAAAAGTATACTTTATTGTCTGTTTTATTGCAGTGGTATGGATTCGGAAGAAGAAGCAGCTAGGTCAAGGAGACCTGCTTCTTCCGAAGAGTCGTCTAGCAAGACGACTCGGCCTTCCAGAACTCCCCCGAGTACTGCGGTACACGGGGGAGGGAGGAGGGCTAAGGGTAAGTTGCCTAATGGTGTTTCCTTGCAGAGTTTGCCAGTCTCGGAGCTTGCGGCTTCGGGACGGGTGGCGTTAACTGAATCGGGATTGTCAACTCCGAAGCCCGTGGTTTCGGGGTGGGTGGCGTCAGATTCTAGTGGTTTGGATATCTCGAATCCAATCCCCCGGTCGCTGAGACCAGAGGGGGGGGGGGGGGGGCTGTTGTTTCCCGTACGGTAGCGTTCACTCGCTCTGATCCGTTAGGGGAGACGCGCCCCACTACTGCAGGGCAGCCCACGGGCTTAGTCCATGTTGGTCTGGGTTCTCAAACCCTAGCCCCCGGCAAACGCCATATGGGCTGTCTACATTGCCAGCTAATGGGAATGCTCGAGCTAACAATTATGGACGCTCTTCGGAGCAACAGGTGTTTTCACCTGAGTGCGTGACTACTAGTGCTCCCCTATTGCTGCTTTCGAGCGGTCCAATAGCGGGTTCACACGCCTTTAGTAGTCATCGGGCACATACCGAGTCATCTCGGTCTGCCCACGCACTGGGAGCTTTTAGCTCCCAACCCAAGGCTACTGCATCTTCTTGCTTAGCCAATATGGGTGATTTGGGCGATTCTCTAGGCTTACGCCATGAGCGCTCCAATCCCTTTATGGGAAGTGAACGCCCCTCCGCGGAGGGATCGGTTTGTGTTTCCGAAGAGGCTTCGGGGACCCGAACGAATCCGATTAAGCGTTCTAAGAAAAGGGTTTCGGCTACGACTTTTGTCGAGCCAGCCAAGAAGAAGGCAAAAAGTGGCAAGGCTTTGCCGGCCTCTTGCCCGTCTGGCCTGGCTAACCCAGCTAGCTCCTCTCAAGCTGACATGTTCAGTATGATGCGGGCTTTTGCTCAGAATCAGGGTTGGTCCTTTGTACCGGCTACTTCAACCCTGACTTCTGTCCCTATTCAGGGATCTCGCCTTGAGTCTAATCAGCCTTTTGTGATTGATTCCTCTTTGTCTGAGTCGGATTCGCATGTGCCTCCTATTCCCACGGCCCTTGGGGCTCCGCCGGGCGAGGAGACTTTTGTTGAACCATGCGGGGCTCTGCCTGCGGAGGCCTTTGTTAGTGCTCCTTTGTCTCATTCCACTCGGGTGGAACCAGATTCGGATGTGGCTTCTCAAGCTTCGGTTCCCGAATCGCTTGGGCAGGCGGAGTCTCAATCGCTTGCTCTTCGCGGGGTAGAAGCGATTGCTTTGTTGTCCAAATATCTCCCTGAATTTCAGTCAACCCGCGCGCAGGGTTCGACTTCGCGTTGGAAATTTAAGCAGCAGGATTCCTCTGAGGGTATCGCTCTTGAGGAGGTTTTCAAGCTGGAGTATGACCGCATTGAGGCCGCGCTGTTGATTAAGCGCTCTAATGCGGTCAAGGGTAAGGCCTTTGCCTTTTGTTCTCAGGACCAAGACAGCTTTTTTAAGGCTAAGACTCTGTCTCCTGAGATTTTGGAGGTTGGTCGTCGCTTACGGGCGACTAATCCGCTTACCTCCGCCGCTTTCAAGGCGGAGGATAAGATCTGGTCTAATAATGAAAACCAGGTTAGGTCGGGGATGCGTTTGTCGGCGTTTCAAGGGTTTCTCTCCGACCTTAGGTCCAGGGCGGAGGAGTTGAATGTTACCGATGGTGACAAGCTGATTATTGACGACCTGTTGCATACTCTTTTTTGTCTGCAGTGGTCGCAGCTTTCCACCGCAGCTGCTTCGGTTACGTTCCGTCGCAGGACCTCGGCTCTCTCGGCACTGGGTGTTAGAGAGTCGGGCATTGCTCAACTTCTCCGAGATGTTCCGTCTCGGGGTCCTTCGCTTTTTGGTGGTAAATTCGCTACGGTTTTTCAGAGAGAGATCGATGCGCGTAAGCAGATCTCGGATATGACTAAGCAGTTTCACACTAGCTCTAAGCCAACGCGGGCCCCTGTTCAGCGTAGACCTGCTGGTCCCGTTTCGGGTCAACGCAGTCGCGTGTCTAGGGTCCCGCCTCCTGAGCCACAGCCAGCTCCTTCTCGTGGGAGAGGGAGTCGTGGCAGGGGCATTTCGAGAGGTACTCGTGGTAAGGCGATGGCTTCGCAGAAGGCCAAGCCTGGGTTTTGATGTTTTTCCCCGAGCGCTTGTTCAACCGAATGTGGTAGGTGGCCGTCTTCACGCGTTTCTCCCCGCTTGGGAGGCCATCTCCGGGGACGCGTTTGTTCTCTCCGTCGTGCGAGACGGATTCTTCATAGATCTTTGCGCTTCGCTCCCCGGAGGGGCTATAAGAATTCGGTCACCTCCCATGTCTGCCCTGTCTCGATCTCATGCTTCAAAGGAGATCGAGTCTCTTCTGGAAAAGAGGGCTATAGAAAGGGTAAGAGACAGGCCGTCTCTTTCCCTTTCTCCAATATTTGTTATTCCCAAGCGCTCGGGAAAACTTCGTTTGATACTGAACCTGAAAAGGATAAACAAATTTATTCCTCCGGTTCATTTTCGGATGGAGACTCTTGCCTCCATTCTTCCGTTGATCAAAAGGGAAGACTACGCGGTCTCGATAGATCTCAAGGACGCGTACTTTCACATTCCCATTCATCGCGCATCTCGCGATCTTCTGGGGTTCTCCTTCCTCTCGGAGAATTATCGTTTTCGGGCTCTTCCCTTCGGGCTGCGCCCGGCCCCTCGGGTTTTTACTCAAGTTGTAGCGGTGCTAGCGGCCTTTCTGAGGCGTCGCGGCCTGCGGTTGTTTTGTTACCTGGACGATTGGCTTCTCCTTGCGGAGTCGCGCGATCGTTTGTTGGACGAGACTCGTTTGCTCGTCTCCCTTACTCAAGACTTAGGTTTCCTAATAAATTGGGAAAAGTCAGAGTTAGTCCCCACTCGCAGCCCAGTTTTTCTGGGGGACGCAGACATAAGGAATCAGTTAGCTCGGCCCAGTCGAGACAGGATTCTCACCATTGTCTCTGCGGCTCGCAAGCTCTTGCTGGCCAGAAGAGTCTCGGCCAGACAGTGGCTTCAGTTTCTAGGTTATCTAGCCAGTCTAGTCGATGTTTTAGAGGACTGCCGGCTCCTCATGAGACCCTTTCAGAGACATCTCCTCAGGTTCTTCAAGCCGGGAAAAGACTCTTTTGGTCTGGATTCCAGTACCAGTAAAGATCAAGTCTCTTCTCTCTTGTTGGACGAGCGAGGTGTTTCTCGCGCGAGGCAGGTCCTTCTCTGCCCCTCTTCCGTCGATATCGGTTTCGACGGACGCCTCTCGGTTGGGATGGGGAGGACACTGCAATGGCAGCACGGTTGCGGGGGATTGGTCTCATCTTGGGACTCTTCCTCATATCAATGTCCTGGAGTTTATGGCAGTTCTGTTGACCTTGCTCCATTTCAGAAGTCGTCTTCTCAGTCGTTCGGTTCTGATTCTCACGGACAATGTTACTGTGGCGGCATATATCAATCGGCAGGGAGGCACTCGTTCGGTTGCCCTAAATGCCCTAGCAGCTCAGCTGTGGAGGTGGTGTCGTCGCATGGCAATCACACCCGTGGTCTCTTTCATCCCCGGTCGGGAAAACCTCATTGCGGATTTTCTGTCCCGGGGCAGGTATCTTCCATCGGAATGGATGCTCCATCCGGAGGTATTTTGCCGCATTCGCAATTGCCTAGGTCCACTGGAAGTGGATCTATTTGCGTCGGTGCTAAATCACCAGCTGCCGAAGTATTGCTCCCGTGTTCGCGATCAGGGAGCATGGGCTCTCGATGCTTTCTCCCTCAGCTGGGAGAACCTTCAGGGATTCGCCTTTCCTCCCTTCCAACTGATTCCGCGTGTCTTGCGGAAAATCAGGGAAGATCGGGCGAGGGTGCTTGTAATAGCTCCCTTTTGGCCCAGGAGGAATTGGTTTCCGGAACTTATGAGCCTTCTAAGGGCTCAACCGTTAGTTCTCCCGTTAAGAGCGGATCTGGTGTTACAGCCCCTATCGGGGATTCTTCACCACAATCCGGAGTCTCTTCATTTGACTGCTTGGCCCCTGTCAGGGAATCTGCAAGACAGTCGGGTCTCTCTGATAGAGCCGCGGACTTTTTAATGTCCAGTCGTAGGGTTTCTACTAGGGAAATTTACAATTCCCGTCTCTCGGTCTTTTTCCTTTGGTGCAAAGAGAGAAATCAAACCCCTTCTAAGGCTCCTATTGGTTCAATTGCGGATTTCTTAATCTCGTTATTTGACAAAGGGAGATCTATTTCTACTATCCGAGGCTACCGTTCGGCGATCGGGGCCATTCATTCGGGTTTTTCGGATGGTTCGGGGATTTCCAATTCCCCGCTACTAAGTGGTTTGATTCGTTCGTTCTTTCTGAAACGACCTTCGTTTTCTAAGTTAGTGCCGTCTTGGAGTCTGCCTAAGGTCCTGGAGGCCTTGGCGAAACCTCCTTTTGAACCGTTAGGTGAAGCTTCGCTTCATCATCTTACGGTTAAGACGCTCTTTTTGGTAGCTATTGCCTCTGGGCAGAGGCGCAGTACTCTTCATGCTCTCTGTCTTACTCCTGGTCATGTTCGCTGGGAGAGAAAAGGTGTTAGATTGATTCCTAGGGCTTCTTTCGTTGCCAAGAATCAGACAGCTGCCTCCGGTCCTGTTGAGATTTTTCTTTGTCCGCTTTCTAACTTTTCTTCGGTGCGTGAGGACAAAGTTTGGTGTCCTGTTAGGGCTCTCAAATGGTATATTGATAAGACTAAGTCTTATCGTAAGGATGATCAGTTGTTCCTGATCACTAGAGAGCCTTTTTCTCCTGCCTCTCTTGATTCCATTTCTAGATGGATCGTTGAAGCTATTAGGGCCGCTGGCACAGAGGCTCTTTTATCCGACAGTAAGCCTCGTGCTCATGATACTCGTAGTGTCAGCACTTCTTGGGCTCTGTTTCAAGGTGTGGCGCTCGTTGATATTTTGAAGGCTGCTTATTGGCGTTCGCCCAATTCCTTCATTTCTTGCTACCTTAGGGATATTCCCGCAGGTGAAGCTTTGTTTGCGTCAGCCACCTTGAAGGCCGCTGTGTCTTCTTTGCAGTCTTTGGTGTAATCCTATTTCCTTCTGCTCGAAACATGCCTCCCGGTCTTTGAGTTGGCGCTGGTCTGGCATAATAGGTAGGTATATATGATTTATTGCAGTAAATTTGTAAAATCAGCACTGATTTTCTTATTTACTATATAAATCTATATACCTACCTATGACCCTCCCTCCTTCCCCGCTCCTTGCAAGCAACATGTTTCTTCTTGGGGTTGCTCGCAAAAGAGGAAGATGGCCGTAGCGTATTGACGCGCGTGAGTGGCGAAGGGGACAATAGGATTACGGGGGGTGCGCACAATATTGTGACACATGTGTGATAATTCTCGAAGGGGTCCCGTAGTCAAGACTACAGGCATAATAGGTAGGTATATAGATTTATATAGTAAATAAGAAAATCAGTGCTGATTTTACAACTTTGTGATAATGTTCTTCAAATAAGAGTGTACCATTTCATTTATACATAAGTCGCTAAGTTTTCTTCTGTAATCCTTCAACTGGTTTTCTTTTTGGAAGGATTAAGAAACACTACTTTTAAAGACTATATATCTCACATCTTTTCTTTAAACTTCAACTATATTTTTATAAATCAATCTCATTCTCATCTGTTCTTAGTCATGGAAGCTACCTTTTGGATGAAGCATAATAAGGAGCCTAAAACTAAGGTTGATGAATACATGGCAAAGACTTGCAGACAACGCTACGAATGGATCCGGGCAGAAGATCGTCCAACGATCGCTGAAGTACTTGATAAATATCCACGCTTTCTGGACCCTGGAATAGTAATTATATTTTGTTTCCTTCTGAATATTGAACATGACAAATTATCAGCATTTCTTGATAGGCCTATTCAAAAGTGATGTGCATGCATATGAGCATTTATCAGTGAATAAGAGATCATTGTTTCTTATGTTGATATTAAAAAGAAGAAAAAAAAAAACAAAGTCACCTGCCGTCCTGCTTATAAAATTTGGAAAAGTGCATTATGTGTTACTAAGGCAACAGGTTTATATATAGAGTGCTCTTTTGTAAGATCTTTTGTTTTCACACTTATATTGAGATTTCCCATTTATGGCATGCTAAAAATACATGATCGTGCACTGCAGGTATACATGCACTCATTATCTTTGTGTTGTGCCAAAGCGGGGAGCTCTGGCTTGGTATGCTTTCATGTGCTGGCCGAAAACTCAACCAACTGACGTAATTCTTACTCGTCACACAGGAAAATAAAACAAATAATAGGGTTAATGAAACCAATGCATTCTGAGAAATGAGGTTTCACTGTCTATTGTCAGGGTTCACCTGGGCTCACAAGGCCTCAAGGTTTACTTGTACGTACACTAGATTCATGCATTCAGAAATGAATATATACATCAATGAAATTTGTGATAGGCATTCACTCGTCAGCATGCTCAGTGTTCCAAACGCACAGTTGCAAATGTCTCATTTGTATAAAGTCATTTGTAACAGAATTTGTTTGTAATACTTTTCTTTTGGTTTTGTTTTGTTTTTTAGAATAATATTGCACCAGATTCAGTAGATTGAAGCATGCAGTTGATGTAGCCTTATGTGAAAAAAAACTATAACAATGGAATAGAGTCATTCACCTATGTTATGCAGATGTATAGTGAGAGTTAGTTCGTATTTGCCTTGAATACTAATAATAATAATTTTGTATACCCCTAATCTTGATATTTTTTTAAATCTATTGTTCAGGAAGGTACAGACATGACACTCTACCTAACCAAGATAGGGGCGAAGGAGAGACCGCAGCCATACATCCTTACATGTGGTGGAAACCGCTGGAAACCACTGCAAACATTCTTTATCATAGAACGGCGTGCTGTGCAGTGCTCATCCCTCATCCAATGCAAGCAGTGGACATATGTGACCCGTCACGTCAAAATGAGACAGAAGTCGCATTTTTTGAAATTGCATTTTATTATTGATTATTATTCTCCGTTTCATAAGCTTTAATTTGGTATATAGTTCAACTCTAGAGAGTGAGCATTAGTGGAGATAATAGCTTTTGAATCTTGAGTAAAGTAGGGCTGTGGCAAAGTATTTCTTCGAGAAAAACGCTTCCAAAGTTTGACTTCCGTTTTGCAGTCATGCAGCATTTTCCGTTTGTAATGTCAACTAGATTTTTATGAAGCCCTTAGCAACCGTTTATTAATTCTAATAAAAACTAGTCCTTATGTTTCTTTAGGATCTCTTCTCATGAAAACATGAATTTTAATTCATTTAAGCCATGAATTCTAACCCTTTAAAGGGGAACAAATCAAGTAGTTTCACGGCACTGAAAAAGCTTCCGGCATCAACTTCATGCTTTTTTCGTTGAGCCTTTCCTATGCCGGTATGATTTTCTTAAAGGGTTGATTAACCTAGCTATAGTCAAAAGGTTTATAAGTCTGTCATTTTGTGCGGGGAAATGTATTAGATTATGGTTCAAACTTTCAGAGGTTTTTATGTCATTATATCTTTTTCTAAATTAATCATGTAAACTTGATTTCTTTCAATGTTATTTGCTTTCTTTTTATAGCTTGGATTCGATTGTCGCAAAGTCATTCAATTTTGGCAAATTTACTGATTAGACTAGTCGTTACCAAGAATAATATTGACAGAGATCGTTGATGTCTGCATATGAAGCTTACTTTTTTTACTTTTCGTCTTGTGAAAGAGCAATAAAAATCGCCGCTTTCTTAAGCTGAAGAATTAACACACGATTATTGATTTTTCTCTCTCTCCTTCTACATCACGCACCTGTTTCATAATCTCCACAGTTTTATTTCTTTCTTTTGAAAGCTAACTCTCTTTTCGGTTCGCTCTTTACTTATTACCAGATTAAACAACGATGGCATGAAACAGAATCATAATAAAGAAATTGTATCCTGCTCTAGTTAGTTCTACCTTTAAGAAATGTTTATAAAAGCGTCTTTCTTTTCTTTTCGCCATGTCAAAGGTATAGAATTCGCCCCTTTCAAAGAACAAGGATTAAGTCACATCCTGCCTTCGCGAGACGATTGATTTTTCTTCTCTCTCATTGTCCTTCTCAGGGGCCGCGGAACGTCTTGGAAAGTGGAGGGGCTAAGTGTGTGGGGGGGGGGGGGGGCTGCGTGTATAACCACATTTTTGCACTGCCATACGTTTGCACGTGTTTACTGAAAAAAATGGGGGGGGGGGGAGGCTGCAGCCCCCAGCCCCCGGTTCCGCGGTCCCTGCTTCTCAATCACGAGCTTGTGTCATAATCTCCACACAGGTCCTTTTCTGTATGGTTAAAAAGCTTCATTTCTTTTATCATCAATTCCCCATGTTCAACAGCAAGATAAAGATAAACTTCTTCTTAGCGCCGCTCTATAGTTTATAGAGCTTTATTTTTTTTTTTTAAATTAACGCCCGAACAATATCTCTCTCCTTCTAAATCTTTCACCTGTATCATAATTTCGACTGTTCTTCTTAATTCTATTTTGAAAGCTAACTCTTTCTTGTCTGCTCGGCTTTTTTAACGAATAAGAGATTTGGCCGCTAATTATCATCATGTTGACTGGCGGTATGAACATAACGAAGACAAACTGCATCTTAGCTTGAAAGTTCGTTTCTCCCCGCTCTATAGTTAACTCAAGCTTAAAACAAATCAGATACTTGTTTCACTATCGCAACCGAGGGCCTTTTCATTCTAGTTTTACAAAATAATTTTCTTTTATTTTCGTCTGTTAAAAAGAGTTATAGAATTGGCCGCTTTTTATCGTCATGTTCAAATTAAAGCGGGATAGAGATAAACTGCTTCTTAGCGCCGCTCTAGTTAACTAGAGCTTAAAAAATAAATAATAATGACAACTGCTTTTTGTGAAAATTGACACCCAGACAATTCTCTCTCTCCTTCTAAATCTTTCACCTGTATCATAATTTCGACTGTTCTTCTTAATTCTATTTTGAAAGCTCTTTCTTGTCTGTTCGGCTTTTTAAACGAATAAGAGATTTGGCCGCTTATTATCATCATGTTGACTGGCGGTATGAACATGACGAAGACAAACTGCATCTTAGCTTAAAAGTCATCGTTTCTCCCCGCCCAATAGTTAACTCAAGCTTAAAACAAATCAGATACTTGTTTCATTATCGCAACCTAGGGCCTTTTCATTCTAGTTTTAAACAATAATTTTCTTTTATTTTCGTCTGTTAAAAAGAGTTATAGAATTGGCCGCTTTTTATCGTCATGTTCAAAAGCGGGATAGAGATAAACTGCTTCTTAATTAGCGCCGCTCTAGTTAACTAGAGCTTAAAAAAATAAATAATGACAACTGCTTTTTGTAAAAATTGACACCCAGACAATTCTGTCTCTCCTCCTAAATCTTTCACCTGTATCATAATTTCGACTGTTCTTCTTAATTCTATTTTGAAAGCTAACTCTTTCTTGTCTGCTCGGCTTTAACGAATAAGAGAATAAGCAGGGGGCGCAAGGGGCGTGCGCCCCCTGTTTTGTGTGACAAAGTATGCCCCAGACCCCCCAGATGGCCGTTTGAGGGTTCCCCAGTGTGTGTCCCCCTTTCTGAAAATCTGTATCCGCCCCTGTGGCTAACTGGCAGTACGAACATGATGAAGATAACGCGCGTCTTAGCTTGAAAGTCATCGGTTCTCTCCGCTCTATAGTTTACTCCAAAAAAATGTATACAATCTACTGGTGTCTAATAGCTAATTTCTTTTCTTCTTCGCCATGTTATAAAGAGGTAGAGAATTCGCCCCTTTCAAAGAACAAGGATTAAGTCACCTCCAGCAAGAGACGATTAATGATTTTCTCTCTCTCTCTCTCTCTCTCTTTGTCCTAAATCGCGCACTTGTTTCATAATCTCTACACAGGTATATGTACTGTTCTTTCTGGTTAAAAGGCTTATTTTCTTTTCGGCTTTTCAAAGGGTTACAGAATTTACCCCTAATTATTATTATCGTGTATCAATAGTTTCGTTGTTCGTAAGTCATCTTTCCAGTTCTTCTCACTTCTGTTTTGAAAGCCAACTCTTTTCTATTCCCTCTCTACTTTCAATAGATTAAACAGCGATGGCTTAAACCAGCTTCGTAATGAAGAGATCTTTCATTGACGATTAACAATTCTCTGCGCTAGTCGAGTCTTGCTTTACGAAATCTACCACCTTCTCAATTTTTCTTTTTGCTTTTAATAGAGCTAAATAATTTGTCTATTATTTTCACACGCACCCTCACCAGATGATTAGTGAATTCTTCTCTCTCTCTCATTCTGAACATGTATCACATTCTAACACATTTTCATTCGCCGTCACAATTTCATTTGGTTCACCCCCCCCCCCCCCCCATTCAAAGGGATCTTGGGACTTATTTCACTTTCAGACTCTCTTTAAAGTGATACTAGGCTGAGCACAGTAGCAAAATAATCAACTTGTAAAGAGACAGAGAAGGGAGGTACTGATAACTCAAAACGAAACAAGAATGACTCCCAAAAATAAAGATTAATGAAATATTGATAATATTGTACTTTATTATAACGGGACCAAAGTAGTACGAATGCGATGATAACAGAAGCAATATCTGATCTTAATCTTCAGAACAATTCGAGACGCCACGAGCAAGCCAGCGCGATCGAGCATTAAGTACATGTACTTGTTGCAAATTCTTTTACAGAGATCACGTGACTGTGAACGTCCAATGAACAAAGCCACGCGTTGCTAGGGGCGGGGCCTAGCGGATGGCTTTCTTTTCGCTCTGGGACGAGCCAGCTGTCCGAAAAAATAGCAGAGTTGACCGAAAAAAACACTCGTAGAAAAACTGCTTTTTCTACCCTTTCCCGTTATATTTAGGACTCAATATTTTTACAGAGCATTCATGAAACATTGAAGATTCAAATCAGCTAAGAAAAAAAAAATGACGAAATTTGAAGTTTTTTGAAATTTGCCCAATTTTCTCGAGTTCTAGCCCAGCGACTTCTGTCTCATTTTGTCGTGACGGGTCACATATGCTTCAAAGCTATTTACTTGCTGACCTCGAATACCAGCCTCAATGCTGTTCTGTGTGGCAAGTACTGCAGCACATTGTTTATGTCATTCCACCTGGTATCCTTTCAGGTGCTGCCTTGATTAGCTTTCGATCTAGGCTGAGTATTGTCACTTAACTCATAGCAGTACAGAGTTTTCTGAAGGGCTGAAATTGGCAACAATTAATTTTATTTTTCCCCTCCCACATGGTTCCCCCCAAAAAATAATGTGCACTGTGCACAAAAAGTAAGTCCCCCCTAAAACAAACTGTGATTATTTTTTAACCATGAGTTTAAAAAACCCACTCATACATCCCTGTAGCTTAACTTTCTAACTACCCTTTGTGTAAAAAATTATGGAGAATCGTCATGTCATGCTTCATTGAACACAGAACACAAAATGGCCACTTTTGAAAGTTCGCAAGGTTCATGTTGTAACTTTAAATTACTGAGGCTTGAACAAACTGGATTTCCGTCGCTTTTGGGTATGTGTTAAGTTTTATGGTTGCTTCCAAACATATTCACATATTCCAAACATATTGGGTGACTTATATGTTTTATTTCACGGTTGACTGAGCACATGACCAAGAAAAAAACAGCCAGTTTTTTGCCCACTTTTCGGTTTAATTTTTAAGTAAATTTCTTCGGAAATATGTTTTAAATGGTGTCAAAGACTTTCTGAAATGGTATTCAATACTACACGGTTGAGTGAGCACGGAATAAAGACGAAAAATAACCACGCACGGAGCGATTACATTTCTTATGGCAAAATTTCAATATTGTTATTTCTTTTCTTTATTCCGTGCTCACTCAACCGTGTAGTATTGAATACCATTTCAAAAAGTCATTGCCACCTTCTAAAACATATTTCTGAAGAAATTTATTTAAAAATTCAACTGAAAAGTGGGCAAAAAAACTTTTTTTTTTCTTCGTCGTGTGCTCAGTCAACCGTTAAATAACGCATATAAGTCATACAATATTATGGAAGCAACAAAAAAAAAACATAACGCATATACCCTAGTGGCCATTTTGTGTTCTGACTGTGCTCACTGAAGCATGACATGACGGCTCTCCATAATTTTTACAAAAATGGTAGCTGGGAACATTTTGGGTCAAAATACACAAAAAATTAGAAAATCTGAATATTGTTCCATATAGTTCAGATCATGCATATTTCAACTGACACAGAAGGAAAATGCTGAAATTATACCTTGAATTTTCATCAAAAGTTGACATTTTCATGGAATTTCCCATTGTGAATGGAAATTTAAAAATTCAACAGAAAAATTGCCAATTTGCACATGAAAATTGTGATTATATATTTTGTACTGCATTGCCAATTTAGAGAGTTTGATGATTAGTTACAACTGAATTGCTCTTATTTGAGAACAGCACAATGTACTGCATTGGAAATGGACTCAAAATTTTCAGTGAATTTTTCACTTTTGACTCATGTCTAAATGTAATTCCTAGAATTCTGAATCAAGAGATACAGCAAAAGTGTCACTAAAAGGAGACATTGTACTGCTATGAGTTAAACCTAAAAGTGAAAGTCCAAATTATTTTCAAGTTGATTGATTTGATGAATTGACATTGATAAAAACAAAGATGATTATGAAAGTTTCATTATAAATCAAAAGAATAAGATATCGAGGGATATTGAGGTAAGCAAAATTCATGAACCATTAATTTAAATTTGAATAGGCTTTATGCAAATTACCAATTTAATGACATTCCATCATCATTCCCCATATATTTTGTTTGTGATATTTCAACTTGTGTTTACAAACCTGTAAAAAAATAGAATTTATTTATACATGTTCAGTTAACTGTATGACTTAAAGTCACACCAGTTGACTT
Organism: Heliocidaris erythrogramma; assembly: GCA_025617745.1. Taxonomy (NCBI): domain Eukaryota; kingdom Metazoa; phylum Echinodermata; class Echinoidea; order Camarodonta; family Echinometridae; genus Heliocidaris; species Heliocidaris erythrogramma. The sequence continues at coordinate 37,461,545 of CM046873.1, read as the reverse complement.
TCTTTAACAGGAGAATAAAACCCCAAAAATGAATGCATTTTAAAGGAAGCAGAAAAATCTAAGAAGCATATCAGTAAAAGGTTGAGGAAAAACGGACAAGTAATAAAAAAGTGTAATAAAGTCATCCTTGTTTTATTCTTACATGCTAAAACATACCAAACAAGTGAAATTTTCTATTAACCATTGAAAAAAATGCATGTAATTATTACAATGTATACTCTTTGCACACAAAGGAATGACATTTCCTGTGACGCCTCTCAGGCATACATGATTTCAAAGTTTACGTAAGATTTGAGGAGAATTTGAAATTCAGAATAAAAGGTCAGAATTCAAATGGGAGTACAATCAATTTATGACCAAGTTAAAATTCCATATATATCTTGACAATGATTTTTATTGTTATTTATGGACTCTTGTACATTTAAGTACACACGTTTTTCATGAATGTTTATGAATGTATCATACTTTTCATAATAATTGGTAAAATTGCAGGCTTTATTTAGCATGATTTTAGAACTTGTAATTATTATTAATAAATTTAATTATTATTAAATCTAATTATTATTAAATAAATTTAATTATTTTAAATAATTCAATTATTATGGAACCTATATCTTGTAGGTAGTTGATATATTGACAGTGATTTGAATTGTTATTACTTGACTATTTTATAATTCCTTAAATCAGCAGTAATGCGTTTTATTCCTCTCAATTCAGGCCATGTTTTTTTTATTTTTTTCAGGGTATAGCTTAGGCATTTTTGTGTATAAAATAGATTATTCTTGATGATTTCAGGCCCTCTGATCAATTCTAATTGGCTTCTCTGGATCAGGAATATTGTTGATTCATACATGTATAACGATACAAGATTTAGCAAACAAGAATCTTCATTCTGTGTATACACTGATTCATGTAACAATACAAGATTTTAGCAAGCAAAACTCTTCACTACATGTGTAATGTATAGTATTCATGTATTATATCGGTGCTTCAATGAAGGTACAATGTTCCTCAACCTGTGTGTTGGAAGGATGGCAGCTAACACCCAGTATAGGGGAGAAAATCATAATACAAATAGTTTATTCTCATTGACTGACCCGATACATTGGTGTAGACAATGGTTTTGTTCAGTAATCTATGATAATATCTGTATACTCAGTATTATACTTAAATATTTACATGTAGTTTCTGGTTCTAATCCCCTCCCCTTCCCCCTAATAGTTTGCTTGGAAATGACAGACACTTTACAATTCATGAAGATTCTTCTCACCAGCTGTGTCACTGGTTGAGATTCACCTCAAAATTTGCATTTATCTGCTCGACTATTACTGTCTCTTCTGGCATTTTCTTTGCTTATCTTTTGGTAGAAGTGTGGCTTGCTGCATGGTATAGCCCTACACATGTTGATTGGCTTTAATTGTTTTTCACAACTCAAAAGTAAGAATTAAGAACATTTCTTTCCAAGAATTTCTTTACCAAAGATATCTGAAATTTCATTTTTGTCTTGCATGTGAACATGCCCAAGTTTGCTTATAAAATGTGGTATAAGCTTTCATAATTACATGTATGCAGTCTGTGACCATTAAACTAAAGTGAATTGATATTTGAAAATGATTAGTACCTGGCATTGTATTTAATGTCACCCGAGTAATAGTTTTTAATGCTTTTCAGTGATTGAGTGCAGCCATGAAATGAAGTGTATTGACAGTATAATTGATGTCTTATGTGCTTGGATATAGTTGCATGACTACAGACTGGAGCCGACTTGCACTGTAATTCAGAGATGTCACAGCAACTGTATTTTACGTCTGAAAAAAAAGGCATGATTAATTTGATATATTTTTCATTGCATGATGCAAAATTAACAGAAAAATGTATGGTTTCATTGAATGCAATTTAACTTCATTCATTTAAGTTCATTCAGGCACAATAGATGTCACTTTCAATCCAGTCTGTAACCATGCTGTGAATAGAGATTTCCAGTGCAGAGTTACAAAAATAAAATTATACAACGCAACTACACAACCATTTGATTTTAAGCAATAGTTGCTTAAAATGTTACACAACACAACTACACAACCATTCAATTTTAAGCAATAGTTGCTTAAAATGTTACACAACACAACTACACAACCATTCGATTTTAAGCAACTGTTGCTTAAAATATGTTACACAACTGGTTGTGTAAACATATCTTTACACAACTGTTGTGTAGTAATTATTACACAACACTGTAAAAATTACACAACATGGGTTGTGTGATGACTTTACACAACAGTTGGGTGGTTCACTCCTTACACAGGGGTTGTGTTAAGTTGTGTAAAAAAAAATTACACAACTTTACACAACTATTTTAGAGTGTGGCTAGGAGTGCTAAGTACTACAATAGAAAAAGTAGAGATAGGAAGTTTAAGCCAGGTGAGAAGGTGCTACTTCTCTTACCAACAGATCACAATAAGATGCTCCTTCAGTGGAAAGGACCGTTTACTGTGGTTCACAAATTGAGTGATCAGGACTGTAGACTAGACCTGAATGGAACAATGAAAACGTTCCATGCTAACATACTTAAGAAGTATATTGAGAGAGATGTAGATGTAAGTCAGGAGAAAGCTCAGCTAAATTCTGAAGCTAGTGTAGAGATTGGTGCACAAGCCACCATTATAGATGATAGTGATCATGTAGTAGAGTCTGAAGAAGAGGTGTCCCACACTCTAGGCTCTGATCCAATGTCTCACAAAGTAGGCATACAACTTCCGGTCTTTGAACCCACAGAGACAGTTAAGGATGTTTCATTTAGTTCTGATATGACTGATGTGCAACTTGATCAGGCTAAGTCACTCTTGAATAGTTTTCAAGACGTTCTGACTGATGTCCCAGGTAGGACAAATTTAGGAGAGCATTCAATAAAGCTCACGTCATCTGACCCAATAAGGCAGAGGCCGTATCCTGTTCCTCATACTATGAAAAATGTAATCGAGGAAGAAACACAAAAGATGGTCAGAATGGGGGTAATAGAACCGTCGGACTCTCCGTATTCATCTCCCATAGTTTTAGTTAGAAAGCCTGACCGAAGTTACAGGTTTTGTATTGATTTTCGCTTGCTTAACTGCATTACAGTCTTTGACGCAGAACCATTACCTAATCCAGATGAGATTTTTGCAAATTTGTCAGGTTCAAAGTTCTTCTCCAAGTTGGATCTGTCAAAAGGTTATTGGCAGATACCACTCTCCAATGATGCGAAGGAGAAGACCGCATTTCGAAGTCCTAGTGGACTTTATGAATTTCGGGTCATGCCCTTTGGGCTAGTAAATGCACCCGCGACTTTCAGTAGGGTCATGAGAGCGATTTTGCGAGGGATGCCCCATGTCCATAATTACCTAGATGATGTACTTGTCCACACTAGTACGTGGAAAGAGCACCTGCAAGTTCTACATGAACTTTTTGCTAGACTAAGGTCGGCAGGGCTCACAGCTAGACCTAGCAAATGTCAAATAGGAGGTAGACAAGTAGAGTTCCTAGGCCATGTAGTAGAAGAGGCCAAGCTAAAGCCTCAACAGGACAAGGTAGAGAAAATTCTCACCGCCCCTAGACCAGAAACCAAGAAGGAGATGCGATCCTTCATTGGGCTTGCAAGTTATTATCGCAAGTTTATACCAGCTTTCGCATCCATTGCAGCGCCACTCACGAATCTGACAAAGAATCGTAAGCCAAACAAGCTTACGTGGGGTGAACAAGAAGAGGAAGCTTTCCAGAAACTGAAAACTTGCCTCAGTTCAGCCCCTATCCTTAGTTTACCCAACCTAGGAAAACCGTTCATATTGCGCACCGACGCTTCGTCAACTGGAGTTGGTGCAGTTTTACTGCAAGAGAGTAGTGATGACAAGTTTCCCGTAGCCTATGCAAGTAGGAAGCTTTTACCCCGTGAACAGGCATATTCTACAGTAGAGAGAGAATGTCTAGCACTAGTTTGGGGCATCAGCAAATTTCAGGTTTTCCTAGAAGGTTCAGAATTCACGATCGAGACCGATCACCGCCCGCTCGTCTACCTCAACCAAGCTAAATGTACAAATAGCCGAGTGATGAGGTGGGCATTGTCCCTTCAACCGTTTAGGTTTCGGATTGAGGCAATCCGCGGCTCAGAAAATGTAGGAGCCGATTTTCTCAGCAGAATAGCAAGATAGACTAAATTTGTAGAAGAGAAATAGGCTATGTTACATGTAAGTTGCCTTAATTTCCTTTGAGATAGCATTTTAGTTCTGATAGTGTAGATTTGCAAGAATACATGCTTTACAAAGAGTGCATGATATTTAGATGTAAATTGTCTAAGTGTCGAGAATACTGAAATTCGGTTATCACTCTATGTTTTAGGTAAGATAGAAATGATTGTAAATTTATTGAGAAAATATGAAATATTTTCTGGAATTGGGGGGTCGTGTTACAAGTCATGTCTATCTCTCCTTTTAGTTGCTAATTAATTCAGCCACTTTGACTGACTGCCCTAGATGTAGCACCTGGTTATGTCTTTTGTTCTAATACATGTATGTAGCAGGCAGCTTATTGAATGGCCTGACACAGACCAGTGCTTTTAGGATAATTTTATTCAGGTTCTTTTTATTTCAGCACAGGTTTAATGCAAGATTGGCATGTAGGTTCCTTTCATGGGTTGTTGCTAGGAGATAGTAAGGTATGGGAAATCCTAAATTCTTTGGTAGGGTGTAACATTAGGGGTGGCTAGTTTGGTCACTTGAAGCTTTGATTTTGGGAAGACAAGACCTATCTGTGGTGTCTTGCAGCAGCAGCAGCAGCAGTTTGCCTGCTAGGAGTTTGCTAGGTGCAGCTAGGCGAATGGCAGCATGTTTGAGCTGCTAGTTTTAAACTGGGCGTGGCAATTTTGTGCGTTTCCAGCGTTTCCATCTGTTACCAGCATTTGTCTGTACTGGACAAGGAGCTGTGTTCGTGCTTCCAAGCTTCATGTCATCAGTTGAACTATGGTGTTAACTCTGACTCAGGAGTCAGATACTAGACTCGAGAAGAGAAGGGTAGAGTCAGCGTAAGCTGTTCTCCAATTCGGCCTGGGGTCGACTGCTTCAGTTGGCAGAAAGCTGTCTGCAACCTTGCAGTGTTATGGGTGAAGATCAGATGTTTCCTGTGTTCAGATGTACTTGGTTCTCCATCATTTTGAGTTTTGTAACATTTATGCTTTGGCATGAAATGTGATATCTTTTTTGACATGTCATGGTTCTTAAACCAACACTAAATGTTCTAGTACTACATTAATAGTTAAATGCAATAGTAGGTTATAAGATACGATTCTTTTAGTAGCAAATATCATGTAAACATTAAAAGCCAAATGTATGTTATATTTCCATGTATTTGAACCTAAAACTACATTCATTATCATTTTGTGAAGAATACTATATTCTATTATACATTGTAAACCGTTAAAGTATATAACTGAATTTTGAAGACTGGAATTAAACTTAATTCCCTTAATGCATGTCTCATATTGTATTTTGTTTGAGTCTGGTATTCAATCAGTTACTCTGGACAACAAGCAAATGGCTAGTTTTAATCGGCTGTGACAGTCAGTGATTTTTACTGACAAATTTTCTCTCAGCCAAGCAGATGCAATGATTTCAGTAGCTTACAAAGCTTACAAACTCACAAAACGCTTGATGAAACACTCCCCTGATCTCCAATAACCTTTTCCGAGTGCTGACAAGAATTTGATGGAGAAATATAGTTAGATGTGCCGTAGTCGAGTAGTTTAAACATTTGAATGGAAATGCGAAAGTTGTGAACAGGTTCGATCCCCGGAACGGCAATTATGTCCTTATAAGCAAGGGATCGTATATTGCTTGAATCTAGGTAAATATAGCATCATGTACATGTAGTAGGCCTAATAAAAATTAGAAATATTATTGTTATTATTATAATTACCAACCTTTAAGATCCACAAACAACCCCAGAGGCCACTTAAAATCATTCATTACGACAACCTCCTGTCTTCCATCGATTTGACGTGAGATTAAGAGTGACTCTCCCCAGTAAAGATTCCTGTGAAATAAAAAAAGTTGTAAAAATTTTATTTCAGATATGCACCGTTTCTGATTGCATTTTATTGTGGAGGGGAAGGGTGGTGGTGAACCAGTGGAGGAATAACCAAATTTACTTGATGTGTCATTTTCGCCCTCAATTAAGATCAATATAAAAATAGCTTTCTAGTCATGTTAGTGGAAATCCATTTTTACGAGTCATATCGGCCCGTATTCTCGAAAGTGTCTTAAGCCTGGATTAACTTGGGTCACTGATTTATGGTAGGCCATTCTTCAACCCCTAAGTCCCGTAAAATTACTTTATTTTATGTAACAAAATAAAGACACCATTTTTGTTTTTCATGCATTAATGAGCATCAGAAATCAATTATATATAGTGTCAGTTTTTGTATTTGTATTCAGTCCCAGAACTACGGCGATTTTGTAGGATTAGAGGAGGGTGGCATTTGGCTCTCCATAATTCGGTGGCCTAAATCTACACACTTAGGCGGGGCCTTAAAGTTATTGTCAGGGATTAGAGTCAGTCCGCAGCCCGTGCGTTAATGAGCCAAAATGCCGATTCCTGCGGAGATTTCCTCTCCACTGCATATCGGGTATCGCGAAACGTGAGATTTGGCGAGATATTTGCAAGGGGTCAAGAAGGTATCTCTTAAACGAAAATAATGCATAAATCGTTCGGCTATGATAAAGGAACTTCTCCGTGGTATTTCGCTCATTATTTTGGTATATAATATGACTATATATGATCGGATTTGGATATATTTTATCTCGTCCAGAAATGATGAAATTTAGGACTTTTTTGGAACAATGTTAACCTCTATTTGCTTCCCCCTAACTCCTGACTGTTATTAAGTTTTAAAATCTATAAGTGACAGATGTCGATGATCGTTGAATTGGATTATTGGCGCTAACAGTGAATTTTAAATAATTTTGCAGCAAAATGTATTTGTCGAAGAAAATTTGGTTATCTTTCAACCGTTTTCTGAACAAAATATCCCGTGAAAGCCACTGAGGGGTGAACGTCCGGTCCGCTACGCCGGGTGCAATGGGGTGGAATGGTGCAATGGGGTGGAATGCTCCAAGCTGCGGCCATGGATAGTTACTTCAGTCTCGTCGAACATTCACTGTTGCAATAGCGTAAAAGGTACACCAAAAGCAATAAACTGTAAGGAGCATATAATTCATCAACAATCGCCAACTTATCAGTGATTTTACGACTTTTTTAGTTTTCTCTGTTACAAAATTTGGGTTTCCAAGATTAAAATGAAGTATTAACAATTAATGATATCTTCCCTACCTCATGATTGACCTATAAATTATGATATTAGGGACTTTTAGAATTGCACGTCCACTTAGTCGACTGGTACGCAAGGACATCATTCTACGCCACTGCGCATGCGCCACTCGCCCTCTCCCTGTCCTCCTCCCTGACTTGCAAAATCGAGAACGTGTTCACTTCGTTTTTGCGGTGCTCCGAAATCTTCGACGAGGTTCACGTATATGACGTCATCAGAACAGCTCAACTATTACGCTCATCCGTTGAGTGTGTACTTCCGGTTGACGTCGACGGTACGTACACGTCGAGTGAAATCTAAAATGATCAGAACTGTAGTCAACATGGGCAGTCGACGACGTTGACATGCGCGAATTAGTTGACTGGGACGAAGTACTAGTCCACTGCTTCTAAAAGTCCCTATTAGCGCTAACACCAGGGGGCTCCCTAGCCTGCTCACACAAAATTTATCGTCAATGCAGGGTACACAGTAAGCCCATTGTTAACATGTACAATGTTACATCAAATTCAGCCAACTTCTTGTGCTTATAAATGTGTAAAAGTCATGAAAGTGGGCTGTACTAGATCGTACGTACGTGTGTATATACGTGTAGGAGTCGATGTACATACCATAGAGGTGGAATTAATACATCCATATGCACTAAACTCGTTTGGCTGCATCGAGCAGACGACGCTATGTGTGACATGCTGGTGAGCGGACCAATCATCTTGCGTCATTAGGCACGATTTCATTTCGGATGGGAAATAATCTGTTTCATGCTTGAACTTGCCAAACTCCTGACTGGTATAAAATCAGGTTTTTGCTCATTTCTGAAAGAGTAATCTTTCACGATTCCAATGATCTAAGTTTTTTTGTTTTTTGTTTTTTGTTTTTTTTTGCAGTAAGATATGTATCCGACTAATTATATTTGTTCACCCTTTTCCGTCAAGGTTACGTCGTTCATTTTCACTCGTTAATGGCCTATTCATTTTAAAAGTCTTCCAAGTCAAACTGCTAATTTTTAAGTAGATATTCGTAGAATTATTATTCTTCTTTCATTTGCGATAAAAATCGTAAAGATCCGTCTAGAAACAGCGAAGTAATTGGCAGTTTTATACCGTAACCCTTCTGCTCATGAATATTCATAAAACTCGATCCGGTATGAATATGAGTTCCGTAAAAGAAGCGCTTTTCGCACGGGCTGCGGACTGGCTGATTACTTCTGGTGGAGATTGTAGAGTTATAGTGAAATTCACTCCAAAGTAGTGGTTTAATCACTCTTTTCAATTTAAAAGTGGATTCCACTATTTTGAGCATGGATTTCCACTCCCGATATGCTTACCGCAAACAGTTATTTCTACTACTAAACATTTAGAGAGTAGGCCTACGTGCTACTAAACAAATGTATGTATCATGTATGTGAACATTCTATCTGCCCTTGTTTGTTTTTCGCCATTAGATTGGGGGTGCCCCCATAGCTAAGCCACGGTCTATTCGTATTATATCATATTGAGGCATTACTTCAATACAATTTATTGATTGTAGCCTATAATCATGGTATGCATAGTTACCCGTGAAAACGGTCGAAGAATATGGACATGGAGTTTGAGATGCCAGTTTCGTAGAGAAAGTCACCTTCACCCTCGACGTGATCGATGTCCATATCGGACATTCGAATCCCGTAATAACCATTTTGAACCCAATAAATTTTTCGTCCATCCACGTCCAGAGCGAGGTCATTTATAACTGAAAGTGAAGAAAGAAACAATATCCTTACATATGGCTTTCTAGAAGTGCAACAAAATAATGGCAAGAAGAATGGTTGCACCTTACAGAATTAAACTAGTACTAGCGGGACCCGTGGAAATCCACGGGACTGTTCGCTTTTTACATTGCACTCTCAACATTTTCATAATCGATGCGAACATTCTTGTGAGTTTACTTATTTATTAAATTGTTAATGAAATTCACAGTCCCGTCATGATCGACTTAGGCGAGGTTGTACTTCGTATGTTATTGTACAGTTGTATGTGGCTTTCCTGAGGCGTAACAAAATGAATGGTTACAAAAAATGAAATGGTATTTAAATATTGCGACCATCCATGACTAAAGTAAGATCCTTTATAACTGCAAGAAAGAAAAATCACCCTCATATGTATGGCCCTCTTGAAGCGCAACAAATTTATTAGAGAAATTAATGTTTATGTTAAAGTGGTCGTGAAAGAAGCTCTAAAATTGTACCAAGTCGAATCGAGCTCATAAGGGGCTGATCCAAACTTCCTAAAATATATCGAACAAGCAAAAGAAATATCTAACTAAAGTTATTACATTTTCAGTTTCCTCTTGGGTGGAAAATTCAAAAGGGGGCATCTAAAGTATGTCAATACGGATTTCAAATAGGGTTCGGTCGTAGAGCCCCCCCCCCCCCACCAATAATAAATTTTAAAAAGACCCCCCCCCCCCCTCCCAAGGGTTTTAAAAAGGGGGGATGCGCCATACCGTCAGGTCCGTTCAGGAACATCTTTTGTTCTGAGCCTCGCACAGGAATTATATCGATCCTCTTCCCAAAAGAAAAATAGACCTGGGACTTCTTTGGGTCATAGTCTACACCTCTGATCCAATCTGTGGCGTTCGTGATGATCATACGGTAGTCCAGATCGAGTAAGTTCGTAGGCTTTCCATCACTCCTGGTCGTTATCGTAGTCGTGTAGATGACCCGGTCATCGCTGATGATGACCTTTGTTCGTTCTTGAGGGGTAGAACAAGTAATGATGATAATATAGGTTTTCCCGGCCAATTTCACTGTTTTGTCATTCAGTTTCATATTAGAATCATTAATTTTCGTCAAATACGCTCATGCATCAAAATATCGTCATTCAAATTCGTTTTTTGTCGTTCAAATTAACTTATGTGGCAATCGATTTCGCATTTGCGCATTCTAATTCATTGAATGTGAATCCATTTTCGGCAATGGGTATTCAACTTCGTCTCCCTCTGTCCCCAGCTCATTCCGAATATTCAAATTCGCATATGGGCAAACAAGTTCATAATAGCAGCATTCAAATTAAATCTGTTACAGTGATTTGGTAACTTTGTAGAGGCTTGATAAAATCTGAGCTGCCCCCCTTACATGCTATTAGTGTATGTAATAAGGTGTAAAATTGAAGCCCAGGGGGGAAAGCACTTAAAAATCATCATATCCTTCACAAAAGTAAACATATGCAAGTGACCGGAAATGTCAGACTCATTTCCCCCATAGACTCAGTGTTAGACTAAAGTGTAGTGCCATACGCTTTCGTCAATGGGAGTATTCAATCATAGATATCTTAATATAGGTTTTCCCGCCCAATTTCGTCAGATTTGCATTTGAATTCATGAATAATCGTTCAAGTTCGAACGATTTTCTTCAACTCTCTGCTCCCGTTTAAAAAAAAACTAAAAAATTTCGTTTTGAATCATTCCTTTTAAATTTTATTTCATTCAATTATTAAAGAGAGAAATTCATTCAATTTAACGACGCGGGGTTGTCATTCAATTTCGCGCCAGCTGGGAAGACGTTCAATTTCGTCCCAAATACCAATTTCAATTTCATTTATAGGCACACACCTTCGCACTTTCAACGTTCGAATTCAATTAACATAAACAAGTTCCGTAGTTCTATGTAATGCTATTTAATTTCACGTCATAGGCCTATGCACCCTTTTCACTGTTTTTGGTTATATAATTTCGTTCTCATTTTAAAACTTTCAATTACAAAGTTTATTTTAATCATATTTCATGTTTATTCCTAGAGTGTCGGCCAGTTCTAGGTAGTCTTGCTGGTTGTTAATGCTTCTGCCAACCTAGCTCCTTATTCGAGATATTCATGTACTCTCCTCGAGCCGCCGCCATAGTCGTGTATAAATGAATTGTATGTGTATGAAAGTGGAGTTATACGAGCTGTTGCTTCGATGACGGTTTGTCGGAGGAATGAGAAAGTTCATTATAAGGCAAACGTCCCATTTCAAGGTACATAAACTTAGCATAATTTATTCAAACAGATGCAGATTAAGAAAAAACATATGCAGTAACGAAAAACACTGCCCAAATGCTATAGATGCTTTCCTATTCGTGAATTTGTATTCCTCAACGTCCATCAGGGCGGTACTGGTACGAATTTGAATGCATTTTACGTGCATTTTTAATTTGAACGCGCTTTTTACACGTTTATGCGAGAAAATTATAGTTTTTTTGCGGTCAATTTCGTAAGTTCATCAGTCAAATTCATACTACGTGCATTCAGTTTAGAAGAATTTGGCCGTGTACAAGCATTTAAGCATTCAAATTAATATTTCATGCATTCGTATTAGTACTTTTATCAATCCAATTAAGACTAATTTCATTCGAATTCGCAAAAAATTGATCAAGTTCGTAAAACGGTCATTCAATTTAGAACGGTAGGTGAAGCGATTGCGCAATACCATTATTCCAGCATACAAATTCATTTAAGAGCATTCTTTTTCGCACATTCAGCATTCGAATTCGTAATTTTCGTCGAACACATTTTCTTGTTATTCTTTATTAATTTTGATATATTGGTTTCGAATAGCATATGAGCTTTTATGTATTCTTTATTCATATAAGCTTCTTTTAATGAATTCATGTTTATCTCATCTAAATATATTTTAACAATTTTTTATAACATTATTGCTTACTTTTCTCTAATTTATGGTCTAACAAGTTTACACAATAATTATTGTTCATACTTTCAAGTGAAGATCTATTTCATAATGTTATATTGTTAAATGTATGTAAGTGGGTGTAATAACTAATAACTAATAAAGTTATTTAGGAAAATTATTTCTTTGGGGTTTTGGTTGGGGTAATGAGTTTAAGTCCATGGTTTTGAAAGTTAATGTCACGTCATTCAGCCGTCTATTTCCACGCGATCCAGGCATCTCGGGAATATACGTTTGGGTCTGACGATACCAGCACATGCACTTGTGTGGGGGTGATGGCGTCGATGTTGCGTCTTGCCACTTGCTGCACAAGATGGGTTCTCCATTCTCCCATCGTCATCCCCTCTTCTTCTGCAGCTGCCCTGTCACCCACTCTCTGCTGCCACTCAGCACGTGCAAGGTCGCGCTTGACGGCCGCCTTGAAGGCAGAATGGGCCATTTCTGTGAAATTGAGAAAGGGGGAGTAGGGAGGTAAGCGCTTTAGACTGATGCGAGGGTCGGCGTCAACTGGTAGCTGGGCACGAATATGCGGTCTCGCGTTGTCAAAGACCAAGAAAATTGGCTCATCTGCTGGAAAGAGGTCGGCACATTCGATAGCGGTTGCAGCCAAAAAGTCTTCGAAAGAGGCTCTGGTACCGGGCTTATCTCGAAAGGGTGCGGTGCGGCGCGGCGCGGTGAAGAGCGTTCAACGCACCCTTTCGAGAAAAGCCCCCCCCCCCCGCTTGTCTCGAAAGGGTGCGTTGAGAACGGAGTGGCGCGTTAACGCACCCTTTCGAGACAAGCGGGGGGGGGGCTTTCTCGAAAGGGTGCGTTAACTAGTCTTCCACATCAGTCGTTTATAATCGAATTTAAGGAATAGAAATTCCTCCACCATTGACGTAAACTAGTCTTACACATCAGTCTTTTAAATTTAAATAATCAAAATTGAAGGTACAGATTGAAAATAAAATAAAACTAATTTTTACGTAGACTTCTAGATCAGTCGTTTATAATTAATTAAATTAGTGAAACTATTGACGCAAAATAAAAAAATAAAAACATTAAAACAATCAAATAATTTACTTAAATATTTAAAAATGTAAAGCGCTTTACCTATAGTCTTGCATATCAGTCTTTTTTTTTTGTTAAAATGAAAAATAATGATCCATATCATTCTGTGTATGGAATTCATTTTTTATGTAAACTAGTCTAACTGCATAAGTTATTAAAAATGAAATTACAAATAAAAATTAATTGCCATTTTTGCTTCTTTCATTTTAATCAGACACACGTTTATGTATTCTTTTAGTCTTACATTGAATTTCATTTGATAAACGAGACAACTGAAGGAGAAAAACTGTAGGCCTAGGGGGTGCATATGCTGCCTTTTTTTTCATTTTGCCAAAACAAATTGAAATTATCTTTTAATTTCTATAACATCTGAAGAATTTATTCACTGGCATACATGTATATGCTATCTATAATCATTGTAATCACATCCACACAAATTTCAATTGGAGGAGAGTTGCAGACATTTTCTCACGTAGCATGCTCTTTAGTTCAAAATATGCCAGCATCACCTTTAGCATCAGTTAATCCAATTAAGACAGCAACAAGACAAAACCAATCAACATTCACTAACACACTGGTTCACCTTTCCAACAAACTTCATTATTGTTGCAAATTAAAAAGACAAAAATAATAAATTTTATATAAAGGTCAAAACATATTTATTACTTTTCAATAAACACTTCACTAGCAACCAATAACAGTAGTAACAATGAAGGTATTATGGGGCATTCAACAGAGATGGATCCCTAACATAGTACATGGGTCTGTGCTGATCAGATATCACGTGACGAACCAATTCGTCTATAAAAACCCAAATGAACTCTCTCAGTGGTCTAACTCATTCAATGATCTCTGGGAAATAATGAATGCTAATTATGAAGACTTTTCAAAAAATATTTTTTTGATTATATCTTTTTAAACACATGCAAGCTAAATTCCACGTTCAGTTAGAAAATAGATGATATTTCGTTATTTTAGTTTTATTATAAACGACTGATGTGGAAGACTAGTTAACGCACCCTTTCGAGAAAAGCCCCCACGCTTGTCCCGAAAGGGTGCGTTAACGCGCCACTCCGTTCTCAACGCCCCCTTTCGAGACAAGCGGGGGGGGCTTTCTCGAAAGGGTGCGTTGAACGCTCCGCACCGCACCCTTTCGAGATAAGCCCTGGTACCGTCTCATTCGAAATTGTGTGGTGAACGAGGCCAATCTCTGCCGAAACCGCGAAAGTAATGTTACAGTTCTTGCCGCGTTGACGATTGACTATTCGGCGAACTGGGATTCCTCGAGGTGCCCTCCCAAAAGATCTTCTAGTCCAAATGTTGTAACCGCATTCGTCAATGAACACACAGTGGCCAACTACTCCCTCCGCCATGAACCACTGGGCGTATTGTACCCGCGATTCCAGGGTATGGGGGTATTTCTTCCGTCTTTCAAGTCTTCTGCCAGTTTCAAGGAAATCAGCATGCCGTCAAGTGCCCTTGAAATCGAGGAAACCGAGACAGCTGGCATCTGGGGCATTGATGCCTCCAAGTCCCTCTTCATTTGTTGAAGGGTGGCGAGGGGGTTAGCGTCAACTATGCGTTGCAGTCGCGTTCGTCCAGCTAAACGTGGTTGGGCCCTCCTCGCGGCAACTTATGGCGCCTTCCTGACCGCAGATAGGTGGCCACTCAGAGATGTAGTGGAGCGTATACGCTTGTATACGCCGTATACGTAAAAAAGAAATTGGACTTTTTTGGGTATACGCGCGTATACTTAAAAAAATTATCAGGATTTAAAATTTAAAAAAATATATATATATAGGAAAAAAAGAAGAATTGTATGAAATTTATGAAAAATCGTCGAAATTCATACTCTGTGAATTGTGTTCCACAGAATTAATTTGTGTTGGCGATCCATATACTCGACAAACCTTTAACAAATCAAACGTACGTATTGCAGTATGATTGCGTATTATGTTTTTACGTACATCCGATCCATATCCGGCCGGGCCCGCGGCGCGCGTGTGATGTGCATGTGGCGGATGTGCCCAGCCCGATCACTGGCCGGCGCGTCTAGGTATAATTTATAGCAAGTGCGGGGCTAGCTGCTAGGCTAGGCGCGAGCTGGCTATATGCTAGTATATAGCCGCTAGGCCATCATCATGGCTCATCATGCGCCGTACAAACTATACAATGTACAACTTCAAGGCCAAAGCAGGCGGAGCTGATTTCGTGCAGTGGCCAGGTCCCAGGATCAACTAAGGAATTTCAGCCTTTGAAGTTTGAGGAAAATTGAGGCGAATTCAGGTCTCAAAAAGCACAACTCAGTTGTAGTTAACTGTTAAACAGTTCGTTGTGTTCAATTACCAAAACTGCACTTTGCACATCAAAAAAAAGTTTTAAAAAAAATGTTATTAACATTGGGTATATGTATCTTCATGAATATTTTGCTCAAGCTCCCAACAAAATGTATGAAATGAGTAAAGATGTTGTGCACTTGTACATTGTCTCTTTAACAAACAAGACGTTTGGAGGTGTCAATGTGTCTTATAAAAATCTGTATTAACAATTAAATAATTACCTCATACACTTTGATAGCACAACCTTTACAGGTGATGAGAATTTGCAGAAACTAGAACTAGAAAATCATTATTATGACAACGGTTCGATTATTTTTGGATTAGTTTGTGCATTTTAGACATATGGTTGATGCAATGATTGGTCTGAAAATACGACTCACTAATGCTTGATGCCTTTTGCAAAAACTAAGATTTAATTATATTTTGATGTGATATTTATTGTGAAAAATATGCCTTTGAAATCGTGTTTATAATCAGGGCACTGTAAATGTTACACTGTCTAAACTACAAACTTACTACTTGCATTCACTTCTACGACTATAAATGCAGGCTCTAAAAAAGCACAACCACTGGCGTAGACAGGGCAGCACAAGGGGAACATCCCCCCCCCCACCCCCTATTCAGCCACTAAAAAAAAAAAGCGAGGGCGAAAAAGCGGGAGAAGTGAGAGAAAAATGGTTAAAAAGGCGCTACAAGCCGTTATCTTTCTCTCAAAATTTGCAAAAACGTCAAAGCGGGAAGGGGGAAATAACTCTCCTCTCCCTGCACCAACCCCTGTCACATACAGTACAGTATTGCGTCCTAATAACTGAAAAGCAGTCATGGCGTCGAACTATAACTTTCCACCTAAACAAATTGTTTGCTACAAGCCGTTTTCTTTCTCTTAGATTTGCTAAAACGTCAGAGCTTTCGCGCTTCGCGCGGGAAGGGGGAACTCCCACTCCTTGCACCCATTCACAGTGCAGTATTACGTCCAAATAATTGAAAAGCAGTCGGTTCGTCGAACTATAACTTTCCGCCTAAAAGTTTGTTTGCTACAATCCGTTATCTTTCTCTCAAATTTGCTAAAATGTCAGAGCTTTCGCGCGGGAAGGGGGACACCCCCCCCCCCCCCTCCCTGCACCCATCCCTGTTGCAGTGCAGTATTACGCCCAAATAACTGAAAAAGCAGTCTGGACGTCGAAATAACTTTCCGCCTAAAAAGGTGCTACGAGTCGTTATCTTTCTCTCAAATTTGCTATATAAAACGTCAGAGCTTTAGCGCTCCGAGCGGGAAGGGGGAAATTACCCCCTTCCTGAACCCACTCCTGTTACATACAATGCCGTATTGCGTCCAAATAACTGTACAGTATAGTCCTGACCTCGAAATACCTTTCCCCTAAAAACAGGGGGTGCTACGAGCAGTTTATCTTTCTCTCAAATTTGCTATAAAACGTCAGAGCTTTCGCGCTTCGCACGGGAGGGGGGAAACTTCCCCCTCCCTGCACCCACCCCCTGGGGAGCACGCACCAATTTCGCACTCTTCGGGTGCTCACAACCGGCCCCTAAAATGACATCCTGGCTGTGCGGTTGGATCTTTCACGTCTGCCCCCCCCCCCCCCCTCCAGTGGGTGTCGATCCCGGGAGGGGGGGCGGTAGGGGTATATCCCCCAAAAATATGAGGTGGGGGTAATGGCCTGTTAATGCACTAAAAATCTAGTTTTTGTCAGGTCACGGGGCGGGGGGGGGGGGGGGTTGTGTTTGTGAATCACCACCACAGCACGGTGCATCGCCTCGTCGTTAGCTTGGTGCTCTGAGGATTGAGCTATCAGTATAAGGGAGTATACCCCAAAAAATATAGGTTTTCCCGCCCAATTTCGTCAAAATTGCATCCGATTTAACAATGCAATCATTCAATTTCTAGCGAATTTGAAAGATCACCGAGATCAATATTCAAAAAGCTAACTAGTTCATTCAATTTAATTTCACTAGCATGCGATTTCATAATTTTCTCAAATAAACGTGTAAAAAGCGCGTTCAAATTAAAAATGCACGTAAAATGCATTCAAATTCGCACCTGCTCTGCCCTGATGAACGTTTGGGAATTCAAATTCACGAATAGGCAAGCATTTTCAGCATTTGGGCATTGTTTTTCGTTACTGCTTATCTTCTTTGTAATCTGCATTTGTTAATTATGCAAACTTTATGTACCTTGAAATGTGACATTTGCCTTATATTGGTCTTTCTCATTCCTCTGACAGACCGTCATCGAAACAACAGCTCGTATAACTCCACTTTCATATACATACAATCAGGCCCATGGGAACGATTTTGTTACTGGGGGTGATTTTTTTATTTTTTGTATGCAGTTGCTTATCTATGAATGGCGATGACAAACGATGAAGTTGCTTTAAGTGCAAGTGTCCAATATAGAAAATGGGGAGCTACAGCCAGTGGGGGATCCAGGATTTTGTGATATTCACAAAATTTTCTGACAAGCAAAAAAAAAAGTCCTCAACGTTTTGGGGTGTTTTTTTAACTCCAAAAATCTTTGACAAGCAAGCAAAACAAAGTCATAAGCATTTTGCTGGCTACAGCACCCCCGCATCCTCTACCTTCTAGGGGGTGATGTGCACCCCCTCAAAAAATTCTGGGGGTGCTGCACACCCCCAGCACCCCCGCCTCCCAGGGGCCTATATACAATTCATTTATGCACGACTATGGTGGCGGCTCGAGGAGATTACATGAATATCTCGAATACGGACAGAATTAGGTTGGCTGAAGCATTTGACAACAAGCAAGACTACCTAGAACTGGCAGACGCTCTAGGAATAAACATGAAATATGATAAAAATAAACTTTGAAAATGAAAGTTTGAAAAAATGAGAATAAAATTATATAATCAAAAACAGTGAAAAGGGGTGCATATGACGTGAAAAAATGAGGTAAGAATTACATAGAACAACAGAACTTGTTTATGTTAATTGAATTCGAACGTTCAAAGTGCGAATGTGTGTGCCTATAAATGAAATTGAAATTGGTATTTGGGACGAAATTGAACGTCTATCCAGCTGGCGCGAAATTGAATGACAACTTCGCATCGTTGAATTGAATGAATTTCTCTCTAAATTGAATGAAATAAAATTTAAAAGGAATGATATAAAACGAAATTTAATGCTCAAAGAATGAAAATGAACCATGAGAGCAGAGAGTTGACGAAAATGGTTCAAACTTGAACGCCTATTCATTAATTCGAATGCAACTCTGATGAAAATGGGCGGGAAAACCTATATTTACCACTACAACAATGTGGCCGCTATGGATCTTGCGGTGCTCTTTTTAATGGGAGCAAGTCTGCAAGTTCAAGATAGTCTGTGTGCTCCCCTTCAAATGCATCTATAAGCCTCTCTCTGCGTCTATATCTAACCCGTGGTTCCATGATAGAGATAGACAGCGGAGAGCAATCAGCTGAGAGTGCGTATCAAATGGAAGCGTAATTTGGAGTGGTGTAGACTTGTATTACTTGAATATACAAGCTATAAGGCCTATGGAATGGAACTGAGTAATGAAAAGGAAGCCTAACCACGCATTACAAAACAATTTATTTCAAAGTAAATTAATTAAAAGTCCAAATAACTTAAGCATGCTAAATTGAATGGGCTTATTACGAATTCGAATGCCCACGTGCGAATTTGAATGCTGGTAGAGACGCTTTCCGGCATGGTGGCGAATTTGAATGCTCCCAACGACTTTTTATTTTGAATGAGAAAAGTGTTAAATTGTTTGATCTAAGTGCGAATTTGAATGACCGAAATACCAAGTTGAAAGATGAATTTTACGGTGCAGATTTTCGCTAATTTGAATGACTCTTTTATCAAATTGAATGAAAAAAATCCGAAATTGACCGTAAAAACCTATATTAAATCTCATGCTAATGAAATTAAATTGAATGAACTAGTTAGCTTTTTGAATGTTGATCTCGGTGATCATTCAAATTCGCTCGAAATAGAATGATCGCATTGTTAAATTGTTTAATTACATTACTTGCACTTTATTTTAAATTGAATGTTTAAAAAATCTCATTGACTATGTAAACTAGGAGACTATATAACACGGTCTCTTCAAGAAATGCGAAAATGAACAACGAAATGAAGGCAAGACTGGAACAGTTGATTGATATAAGTCCTCTGATGACATCGCTGAAGATGAAGGATGATCTGGCTGAATCTCTCCCAGAGAAACACATCAACCATTGCCAGGGCGCTATATGGCATGCGCATTACTCTCAAGTTGCATGGTGGAGGACGTCCCTGATGTCCGAAACGCTCCCCGTGTTTTGGACGAACGAGCAGAGTATGTCATGTATGTGTATTGATTCCTGCAGAATGGCGTTCTTGCCCACTGCATCTTCGTGGATGACTGTGGGTATAACCAGTGGCGGCACCAGGATTTTTAAAGTGGGGGCAAATGGGGGGCAAAAGAAAATGTTGGGGGGGGGGGCAAGGGCGGACAAAAAAATGTTCCACCCTTTTATTTTTTTCACTCCGAAAATTATGGGGGGGGGCAACTGGGGGGGGGGGGCAAAGCTTCCGACTGGGGCAAATGCCCCCCCCCCCCATGTCCCCCCCCCCCCCCTTGGTGCCGCCACTGGGTATAACCCGAAGATCGCAGGGGAGAGCACCACGTGGAGAACCAGCAAGAAGAGTAGTACATCATGGGCACCGCGGGCGAAACTGTAACATTACTCTTGCAGTCTCAAATGCGGTGGACTTGGTGCACCATACCTTGACATGTGATACAGTCACAAGGGAGAGTTTTGACTTTTGAGACGTTCCTTCTGGCAACTGCAAGGCAGTGCAATCAGTTCTTCCCTCCCGACACTTGTGTGTTCATCATCTACGACAACGCCCACCCACATGCGACAGCACGGCTACCAGAACATGCCGAAGGAACACACCCCAGGATTCACCTCAAGGCTCTCACCATTTTCAATCCTACCCTACCGAGATGGCACACAGTGCGTTCAAAGCAGCTGTCAAACAAGACCTCGCACGACCAGCGGAGGTTTGGCGACCGTGAAGCAGCACGCCGGGCCCAGATGAATATGCAACAGTGTTGGATGGTGCAACCTCATCCAGCAAGTTGGACACAACAACATCGATGCCATCACCCAAGAGAAATGTGACCAATGGTACCGTCATACCAGGCCTACATGGCGAGGTGCTTGGCACGACAACCCATATATTATGGCTGAATATCAACTTCAGAACTATGTGGACATAGTGGATCACACATCATGATGAAAATAAAGATGTAAAATGAAGATCACAAAATCAATTATGATGATGATGAAAATAAAGATGTAAAATCACATAAAATGTTGAGCAAAAGAAAGATGTTCAGATTTTTTTTTTTTTAGATGATCATGGTGATGATGAAATTAAAGTTGAAAAATGAAAGTGACATTAAATAATTAAATTGACAAAATCACTCTTGCATACAATGTATGTGTATTACGAAATTGAATGCTCATTTGTGAAAAGCGATAGCTCGAAAACGAAATTGAAAGTGCTTTTAAGTGCTTAGCACCCCGCCCATCGCGCTTATTTGAATGCACAAATGTGGAAATTCATGCCCAAACACGAAAGTGAAAGCTTATATCCGAATTCGAACTTTGTAACCATTAATTTGAGTACCTAAAAGCGAATTTGAAAACACTAAACGTGAAATCGATTGACAAAAGTAACTCCACCTCTTTAAACACACGAATTTGAATGCACATAAAACGAAAATGGATGATAATTATACGAAATTGGTCGGGAAAACCTATAATAATGATCATCATCATCATATTCATATTAATGATGATCTTCATCATTTTTAATAATCATAATCTTGTATGAATTGTAATTTTCCCTTACCTGTTTCGCATCTCTTGCCTGTATATTCGGGAGAGCACACACATTTAAAATTTTCCATTGATTCGATGCACGTTCCATCATGCTCACAAGGCGCCCTTAAACATGCTAGAATATCAATTGGGAAAAAAGAACAGAACTAAGCCTAGTATCATACATGCTGTGTGCATAACGAACTGTTGCGATTCAAAATCCAGAAAAGACCAGAAACGAAAGATTGTACATTTATATGTCTCAGCATTTGACTACAATTTCTACATTCTATCAAGACAACCAAGTTGGTATTAAAATCTCTGATATCGTGTTCTATATCAGTCAACTAAGTTCTAATTATCCAAATCATCTGCAAGAAAGTTTGGGAGATTCGTTCTATATAATATATGATTACGCCTGTGCTATACAAGAAAATAACATTCATCTCCAGATTAATAATAAAAAAGAAAGATAGAAGGAAATATGAAGTAAAGATGAAACGATAAAACAGGAGAAGAAAATGAGTACATATTATACACAATGTAAAACTGAAATAGCGATTATCTTTCTACGCCACTGCATATACTGAACTCAAATATGGAGGCAAATACTATATAATATATCGAAGAAAGAGTGAATACTCGGGAGTCAGATAAACACACCGTCGGAGCCAAAAATTTGGACTGACGTTTCGGTCAAAGACCTTTATCAAAGTAAAACTGAAAATGAACAATCTGATGCAGAAAATTAAGAAGACGCATAAGTTGCCAAGATACAAGTAATACAAATAATAAAAGTAAGCTCGACGCATGATGTAAGAAATACATATATCATGATATAGAGTGAGAGAGAGAGACAGCGAGAGAGGTGTGGATGTGTGTACCGTTCGGTTAAATTTAGATATGTGAACAGATAATGATGGAACGGAATGAAGCAGGTCACTCGGTTAATTTACAAGCTTTCGGCTCCTGCCCTTCTTCAAGTTTATTTGCTGACTTTTAAAGTAGAACGTTAATGATTTTAAATATTGGCTTAATACTTATTATTGCATAGATGGCATAAATTAAACAAGGTTATCCAAATTCAACGCTTGGAAACATTTGAAGTAATGATTATTATCAATTATAAAACGGTAAAATACAGCCCCCGATATAGCAGCTGAAGAGCTCCTCGAACGTTGCTGAGATATGTGACGACACACCCTGGACCAGTCCTGTCTAAGCAGACGATGTCCCATAACATCTTACACATTTTTCAGAGCCTATTTTGTCATCTCCTCTTCACTTATTTCTCTTCCTTCACTAGGGTCAGTCTTAATGTTAGTCTGTTGCCTCACTCTTAACTTCGTGTATGGTATTATTTTGATGAAAAATGCAGCGTTAAAAAAATAAAGGAATCAGTCACTTGTAAACAAAATAAGACGCCATTGTATTTTCAGCTGCTTGCACCGGGCCATGTTCGGCGTTTCAAGAGGGAACGAATACCATCCTGCTATTATTCGGAGGGCTTTTCAATTTGAAAGTGGGGTTTATTTCATTGATCATTGACCCTTCTCCTATGTATTTACAATCAAACGGTTTTAGCTATCAGAATCAGTTTCACTTTCCCTTTATAATGGTGTGAAATAAGGTCATGTTTAAATACACCAAACTCTTTATAATTTCATAAATAATTGCATTGCAATTACGTTCATTCATTATAGGACGTCGTCTGCTTAAGCAGGATCGATCCCGTGTGTGACGACATCAAAACATCGCTATATTTCTGGCGAATCCTCGGATATTCCAGATGCTGAGAAGAGCTTTTATTTGTGTTGTTTTTATAATCACCAGATACGCAGTTGACATAAAACTTATACGATTGCCATCTGTAAGCTTCCCAGTTTCTAGTGATACATTAATTGCCATATTTGTGATTTTCTTTGAATATCTACTTTAAGGTCGAAGCAAATATATATGTTTTCTCGTTTGTAATTTATAATTTTTATCCATATATCTTCCATTTTATAAGCTATCAATCATAATAATAATAGCACCATGACACAATTTCATTTTAAAAAAGCCTATTCCAGCATAAAATACAAACAACTCTCTTACCTGGGATCATGCATGTAACTGTAGATCCGTCGTCCATCTCATGTACATTTCGTGGTAAGGGGTTTATTTTCTTATAGAAAGTGGGTATTTCTTCTCCATTGACGAGCTTTATAGGACGACATGGTGGCATTCCATCACAGATTCCGTTACCTTGAGATGGGAGTGATGAGGAAGCGAACGAGGAAAAGAGAGTTGTCGGAGAAAAATGGCAGAAGAGTGGATTTAAATCAGACGAATCATTATCAACTAATCGTAGGTTCAGAGGCACAGCTATTGAGGAGGTACATGCCCCCATTGAATTCCAGAAAGGAAAAGAAAAAAGGGGAAAGAGAAAAAAGGAGAGAAAATGATAAGAAATGTTGAGGGAGACAGTGTGTGGGGAAAGATGATACAGCCCTCCAACACCATCCCCAACCGCTGGCCTTATTAATTCCATGTCAAGATCGTTGCATCCCTCCCCCCCCCCCCCTCATTATGATGTAAGCGCCTCCTCAATGGCTGGACACACGCTACGCCACTGTGTCGGGGGGGGGGGTCCGGTTTTCTCCGTACCATTCCTCTTACTGTATAGTCTGCAAGCTCAGACCCTATTTGACACTTTGACAGAAAATCGTTGAATCTTGAGAAAAATGTAACCCAGCTACCTATTGGTCAGGAGAAGCGTTACAGGGCCTATGGTAGTCCCAGTTTATAGTTCTTAGATAGGTTAAATTGTTCAAAATTTGAAAAATATAAAGATGTAATTGTCGTTGCTTTGCTCGCTATCATGTAAGTTTCATCTGACTCCTGCTAAATATTGCCCCCCCCCCCCCCATATAGGATAAAGTGTATAAAACAGCATTTACAAAGGTTCAACATTTGACATAAATCTCAACTTCAGGTCTCCTTGCTGAATTTCTCGTCTATTTCTCAAGGTTTTTTATTAGTTTTGATCCAGATTGTAGAAGTGAGTGAATAGAAAACCGTTCATCAGTGTATAAAATTCGAGCTTCTCTACCGCTCACTTGCGGTGGTCAATTGCAAATCTTCGTGGGTAAACTGCACAAGAAATTGCGTTGTTTAGGGTTTTGCCCTCTCGCTTGTGGGAGGGGGCGTAACTTCATTGTTTACCCCAGGCGCCATAATCCATAGATACGCCACTGATATGTGACCAATGATTGTCATGAAGTAGATCTCTAGATTCCTAGATCCCTAGATCTTATTAGGTCATAATGAAGACAACGATAAAATAAATATGAAAAAATGGAAGATATAAAAATGAAAGCGGTTATCTTTTTTCGCCGATGTATATACTGAACTGAAATAATTATTAGCAAATTCTACGGTGATGAAAAAAACACGTTTCGTGTAATGTGAAATTGTCATTACCGTGCTATCATTAATAATTATTTATTATTTTATTGATCAGGATTTTTTTTTTTTTACATATTTAGTATTTTTCAAATTATAAATGACGGAGAAACAAGATGAATATACCTGCAATAATGAATGAAATCCAGATGAATGATAAGAATCCTGCCTATATCATGAATATCAAACAAAAATAAGGACAAAATGAATAGTATTATTACACCACTGCTTTATATGGCACTAAAAAGGCGTAAAATTATGTATATCATACATTTAAATAGATACCTAGGCTGTCGTGTAATTGGCATATTAAAGTGTTAAATGCAAAGTCCATCCTGATTACAATTTGGTTTTAAAAGAAGCAGAAAAAAATAAAGAATGAGGTCAGTGAAGGAAAAATCAAAATCCCATAAGAAATAAGAAAGTTATGAATGTTTGAAGTTGTAATCAATCAAGCACAAATGAAGAAAATATTCAATCATATATGCAGCTTAAATATAATAATTGCTCATATGTTTTGACACAAAACCTCTACAAAACAGTTATATTCCTAGATTAATCGATGAAAAACATTACAATAGGGAGGATAGAAGGTTATGGGATAGAAACGATAAAGATATAACCTAAAGATAGAGAGTGAGGGAGGGAGAGAGCAGGCACCTGGGAACGATTTTATTACTGGGGGTGCTTTGAGCAAAAAAAAAAGGTCCTCAGCGATTTAGTGTCTCTTTTTAACTACTTTTTAGCTACAGCACCCCCTTCTCCCAGGTCCCTGGGAGAGAGAGAGAGAGAGAGAAATTGTGGAAGGATAAAGAAAACCACGGCGGAAGATGGAAGAGAAGTTTATGTTTAAAAAAGTCAAACAAAAAAAAAGAAGAACATAACGAAATTAGAGATGAAAAGAAAAAAGAAAAAGAAAGATAAGAAGAAATAAAATAATGCAAAATAATGCAAAATTCAAGGAATAAAGAGGGGAAAACACTTAGAGAGAGAGAAAGAGAAAAAAAAATATAATAATTGCTCATATGTTTCGACACAAAACCTCTACGAAACAGTTATATTCCTTCATTAAAAAATGTAAGATTTTCTGTAACTTATGGGAGGAGCTTGCTGTATACGTCTCGGAGTTGCCAATTTGTGTATGATGGATTACAACTTCAAAAATTCAAAACTTTCTTATTTCTTATCGGAATTTGCTCAGACATTTACGAATCTGTTATTTCTCATTTTCTTCAGTTATTGGAATCAATTTAATACCAGGGTCGACTTTCCCTTGAATAGCTATCACAGACGGCGCCTTTTTCCTGCACGCATGGTTTGAATTTTATAGGGCGTATTTTTTTAATTCCCCGTTTAGAGGTCAGTAATTAATTTCAGGATGGTGAGGAAGAGCAGGCAAAAAGAAAGAGAAGAAGAATGAGAGAGAAGGGAGAGAAAGAGAGAGAAAGAGAGAGAAAGAGAGAGAGGGGGGGGGGGCAGCAGGAGAAATGTACATTAAAGTGGTGTTTTTTCTTAGAGTAAGTGCTTTTGGAAACTCTTTAAAAAATCAAATATTCCGGCTTTAGAATTTGAATAGGTTTTTCACTTTCTGATAAATCGAGCCCATTAAACTCTGTGTGTATAATGTATACATTTATATATATATATATATATATATATAATAGGTAATTAATTCAGACTTGGCAGTTCACTTTGATCAAGGCCTTTCTGTACTTCCAATACAAGGTTTCATTATTTCATTTATGATGCAAAATGACATGAAGTTAATTATAATGTTCAATATAAATTATACAATATATAATAGGTAATTAATTCAGACCTGGCAGTTCACTTTGATCAAGGCCTTTCCGTACTTCCAAGACAAGGTTTCACTATTTCATTTATGATGAACAATGACATAAGGTTAATTATAATGTTCAATATAAATTATACAATTTTGCAGAACTTCAACCTGTGTACGTATCGTTATGATAATTGGAATACATTTGCACGGGAACACTTTTATTTCATTCATATCTTTATAAGCGATGAAAAACATAAATATTCTTCTTTTTATTATTACTTAAAGAAAAATGTTACAGCTACAGCAAACGTTTATTATCCTATACAGCATGATTATCATAAAAAAATTTTTTTCCAGAGAATGAATTCTTCCCAACCAGTGGATCCAATACTGCGAAAGGGAGTATCAATGGTCTTGTCGGTGATTTTTACTGACAAATTTGCTGTCAGCCAATCAAATGCAAGGATTTCAGTAGCTTATAACAGTTATTGCAACTTGTCATTGATGACAAGTTTTATCAAACAAGGCCCTGATATGATATACATGTACTCACAGGCGTAACCAGGATTTTTCAATAGGGGGCGGTTGTGAGCACGCGAAGACAGTGCCCTCCATACAAAGAGTTTGGCCAACCCGGTTCGATTTTTTTGCGATCACGTGACAACAGGCGCCATGTTGTGACCCATGTAGTGTGAGTGCCAAGTTACAACTGCATGCATTGAGCATATAGCTACCTAGCCTTTTGACAAGGCCTCGTGACTTGGCTATTTTCCCCGTCATGCTGTGCCTGAGATGAGACTAGCCGGCGACGAAAAGAATCAACACGGCCCGGGTGAACGCGCGATCGAGCGACTTTAGTCGCGAGGCCTTTTGGAACCTGGGTTTCCATCGTCCGATATGAATTATTCACGAGTTGACATTCGTATGCTAACACGCCTACCGAGGATTATCGACCAATCACAGTGGTATCTGCGGGGCTTGCTTTCCATGTGCCGGGTGCCGAGCGAGCTAGCTCGAGATGAAGGCGAATTTGCATACCAAATTTATGCTGACGTCATGCGAAGATACGTTCGCTGATTGGCTCCTACCTATAAGGTAGCAGAACCTCGCTAGGAACAAAGGATAGCATAAGAAATACAGGCCAGGTTCCAAAAGGCCCTCGCGACTCACGTCGCTCGATCGCGCATTCACCGGGCTGGGCGGCTAGTCTTGTTATGCAGCCACTACTAGCTTACTTGCCGAGAAAAAATAGCCAAGTCACGAGGGCCTTGTCAAAAGTCTAATAGCTACCATGCATGCACTGTATCATATACTGCACTGCGTATACTATCGATGAGATGGAACCAGATTCGTGAAATCTGCTGTCTAGATTTTCTTCAAAATGCCGTGCTGTTTTGCATGGAGATATTCCAATTATTGTTCAGGGAAGGGAACAACTATGAACTTGATATAGAAGACTACTTGGAATGAAGGAATAAGAGTAAAGTTCAAGGCTCTAAATCATGGTTTGTGTATGTCAAAAGATTTAATAATATTTATCTGATGCTAAACTGAAGGTTAAAATATTTCTGTGAAGAAGTGATAACTGCTTGATATTTAGATTGGTGTAGAACACAAATTGTTATTCAACATAGAAGAAACCACATCGGTCTGAGCATGTTTAAAATTTGCACAACGTTGTACAATTTTGGAAGGAGAAACCCTTTACTTAACTTAAGATATTAAGAGGGCGGGTATTTTACAATATGTTAAATTCTGAACATTTAAAATCATTTTGTAACTCCTATAATTAGTCCACAATTGTCTTCAAAATGTTTTCATATATTTAAATTTTTTTCTGCGCCAGTTATACGTATCATGATTAAATGGATCATGGTATACAAAGATTTGTTTTCTTTCTGAGAACTGCATACCTTTTTTCTTTATTTTTTATTGGATGAGAGCAAGGAAGCTTGGCCCCCTTGAACCCCCCCCCCCCCCGGCTACACCTATGGGGAGTTGATGTGTACCACATACGTTCGCGACTCTATTTTCATGCCTATAACCATTTTGAATTTTATTAGTGTTATTATCATTGGCGTTCATTCATTGCCATGAAGAATACGTGTATTTACACATTCTCTTTTTTTTAATTGATATTTTAATGCACCTGTGGTTTTAGTTATTTTTTTCTGGTGGTTTGTGTTATTAATAAATTCTTGATTTAAGTATTAGCCATTATATCTAAACCCAGATTGTCTAACACCCACACCGTCTAATCATCACTTCGTCTAATTACCATTACGTCTAATCATCGTTTGGTCGAATTCTCAATTCGTATCATAACCGTTTGGTCTAATGTTCGCTTGGTCTGATATTCATTTGGTCTAATACTACAAATAGGTTAGCCTGTCATAGATATATGCATTGCATGGCCGTGTAACCGCCCATTGTAATAGTAATATTACAATAATGTTTGGCCTCTCGCTTCGCTCGCACACAAAATGTTTAAAAGGGTAGTTCGTACCCGGGCGATAGGCGTCAGTCCCCACTTCCAAAAATGTTCCATTTCCCTGTATTGTGGTACATGTAGTAATAGAGATGATAATAATGAATAGAAACAGAATGACAATCAGAGAAAAAGATGATGGAAGAATTAATATAAAGAGTAATATAAGGAAGGACGGAAGTAAAGATTAATCGATGAAAAACATTACAATAGGGAGGATAGAAGGTTATGGGATAGAAACGATAAAGATATAACCTAAAGATAGAGAGTGAGGGAGGGAGAGAGCAGGCACCTGGGAACGATTTTATTACTGGGGGTGCTTTGAGCAAAAAAAAAAGGTCCTGAGCGATTTAGTGTCTCTTTTTAACTACTTTTTAGCTACAGCACCCCCTTCTCCCAGGTCCCTGGGAGAGAGAGAGAGAGAGAGAGAGAGAAATTGTGGAAGGATAAAGAAAACCACGGCGGAAGATGGAAGAGAAGTTTATGTTTAAAAAAGTCAAACAAAAAAAAAAGAAGAACATAACGAAATTAGAGATGAAAAGAAAAAAGAAAAAGAAAGATAAGAAGAAATAAAATAATGCAAAATAATGCAAAATTCAAGGAATAAAGAGGGGAAAACACTTAGAGAGAGAGAAAGAGAAAAAAATATATAATAATTGCTCATATGTTTTGACACAAAACCTCTACGAAACAGTTATATTCCTTCATTAAAAAATGTAAGATTTTCTGTAACTTATGGGAGGAGCTTGCTGTATACGTCACGGAGTTGCCAATTTGTGTATGATGGATTACAACTTCAAAAATTCAAAACTTTCTTATTTCTTATCGGAATTTGCTCAGACATTTACGAATCTGTTATTTCTCATTTTCTTCAGTTATTGGAATCAATTTAATACCAGGGTCGACTTTCCCTTGAATAGCTATCACAGACGGCGCCTTTTTCCTGCACGCATGGTTTGAATTTTATAGGGCGTATTTTTTTAATTCCCCGTTTAGAGGTCAGTAATTAATTTCAGGATGGTGAGGAAGAGCAGGCAAAAAGAAAGAGAAGAAGAATGAGAGAGAAGGGAGAGAAAGAGAGAGAAACAGAGAGAAACAGAGAGAGAGGGGGGGGGGGGGGCAGCAGGAGAAATGTACATTAAAGTGGTGTTTTTTCTTAGAGTAAGTGCTTTTGGAAACTCTTTAAAAAATCAAATATTCCGGCTTTAGAATTTGAATAGGTTTTTCACTTTCTGATAAATCGAGCCCATTAAACCCTGTGTGTATAATGTATACATTTATATATATATATATATATATATATATATATATATATATAATAGGTAATTAATTCAGACCTGGCAGTTCACTTTGATCAAGGCCTTTCTGTACTTCCAAGACAAGGTTTCATTATTTCATTTATGATGCAAAATGACATGAAGTTAATTATAATGTTCAATATAAATTATACAATATATAATAGGTAATTAATTCAGACCTGGCAGTTCACTTTGATCAAGGCCTTTCCGTACTTCCAATACAAGGTTTCACTATTTCATTTATGATGAACAATGACATAAGGTTAATTATAATGTTCAATATAAATTATACAATTTTGCAGAACTTCAACCTGTGTACGTGTCGTTATGATAATTGGAATACATTTGCACGGGAACACTTTTATTTCATTCATATCTTTATAAGCAATGAAAAACATAAATATTCTTCATTTTATTATTACTTAAAGAAAAATGTTACAGTTACAGCAAACGTTTATTATCCTATACAGCATGATTATCATAAAAAAATTTTTTCCAGAGAATGAATTCTTCCCAACCAGTGGATCCAATACTGCGAAAGGGAGTATCAATGGTCTTGTCGGTGATTTTTACTGACAAATTTGCTGTCAGCCAATCAAATGCAAGGATTTCAGTAGCTTATAACAGTTATTGCAACTTGTCATTGATGACAAGTTTTATCAAACAAGGCCCTGATATGATATACATGTACTCACAGGCGTAACCAGGATTTTTCAACAGGGGGCGGTTGTGAGCAGGCGAAGACAGTGCCCTCCATACAAAGAGTTTGGCCAACCCGGTTCGATTTTTTTGCGATCACGTGACAACAGGCGCCATGTTGTGACCCATGTAGTGTGAGTGCCAAGTTACAACTGCATGCATTGAGCATATAGCTACCTAGCCTTTTGACAAGGCCTCGTGACTTGGCTATTTTCCCCGTCATGCTGTGCCTGAGATGAGACTAGCCGGCGACGAAAAGAATCAACACGGCCCGGGTGAACGCGCGATCGAGCGACTTTAGTCGCGAGGCCTTTTGGAACCTGGGTTTCCATCGTCCGATATGAATTATTCACGAGTTGACATTCGTATGCTAACACGCCTACCGAGGATTATCGACCAATCACAGTGGTATCTGCGGGGCTTGCTTTCCATGTGCCGGGTGCCGAGCGAGCTAGCTCGAGATGAAGGCGAATTTGCATACCAAATTTATGCTGACGTCATGCGAAGATACGTTCGCTGATTGGCTCCTACCTATAAGGTAGCAGATCCTCGCTAGGAACAAAGGATAGCATAAGAAATACAGGCCAGGTTCCAAAAGGCCCTCGCGACTCACGTCGCTCGATCGCGCATTCACCGGGCTGGGCGGCTAGTCTTGTTATGCAGCCACTACTAGCTTACTTGCCGAGAAAAAATAGCCAAGTCACGAGGGCCTTGTAAAAAGGCTAATAGCTACCATGCATGCACTGTATCATAACTGCACTGCGTATATTATCGATGAGATGGAACCAGATTCGTGAAATCTGCTGTCTAGATTTACTTCAAAATGCCGTGCTGTTTTGCATGGAGATATTCCAATTATTGTTCAGGGAAGGGAACAACTATGAACTTGATATAGAAGACTACTTGGAATGAAGGAATAAGAGTAAAGTTCAAGGCTCTAAATCATGGTTTGTGTATGTCAAAAGATTTAATAATATTTATCTGATGCTAAACTGAAGGTTAAAATATTTCTGTGAAGAAGTGATAACTGCTATGCCTATAACCATTTTGAATTTTATTAGTGTTATTATCATTGGCGTTCATTCATTGCCATGAAGAATACGTGTATTTACACATTCTCTTTTTTTTTAATTGATATTTTAATGCACCTGTGGTTTTAGTTATTTTTTTCTGGTGGTTTGTGTTATTAATAAATTCTTGATTTAAGTATTAGCCATTATATCTAAACCCAGATTGTCTAACACCCACACCGTCTAATCATCTCTTCGTCTAATTACCATTACGTCTAATCATCGTTTGGTCGAATTCTCAATTCGTATCATAACCGTTTGGTCTAATGTTCCTTTGGTCTGATATCCATTTGGTCTAATACTACAAATAGGTTAGCCTGTCATAGATATATGCATTGCATGGCCGTGTAACCGCCCATTGTAATAGTAATATTACAATAATGTTTTGCCTCTCGCTTCGCTCGCACACAAAATGTTTAAAAGGGTAGTTCGTACCCGGGCAATATAGGCGTCAGTCCCCACTTCCAAAAATGTTCCATTTCCCTGTATTGTGGTACATGTAGTAATAGAGATGATAATAATGAATAGAAACAGAATGACAATCAGAGAAAAATATGATGGAAGAATGAATATAAAGAGTAATATAAGGAAGGACGGAAGTAAAGATTAATCGATGAAAAACATTACAATAGGGAGTATAGAAGGTTATGGGATAGAAACGATAAAGATATAACCTAAAGATAGAGAGTGAGGGAGGGAGAGAGCAGGCACCTGGGAACGATTTTATTACTGGGGGTGCTTTGAGCAAAAAAAAAAAAGGTCCTCAGCGATTTAGTGTCTCTTTTTAACTACTTTTTAGCTACAGCACCCCCTTCTCCCAGGTCCCTGGGAGAGAGAGAGAGAGAGAGAGAAATTGTGGAAGGATAAAGAAAACCACGGCGGAAGATGGAAGAGAAGTTTATGTTTAAAAAAGTCAAACAAAAAAAAGAAGAACATAACGAAATTAGAGATGAAAAGAAAAAAGAAAAAGAAAGATAAGAAGAAACAAAATAATGCAAAATAATGCAAAATTCAAGGAATAAAGAGGGGAAAACACTTAGAGAGAGAGAAAGAGAAAAAATGATAGAATAAATAATATAAAGATTGATATACGGAAAGATGGAAGAGGTGACAGAAGGAATTGAAGAATAACACAACTAAAGGAAAGATGGAAAAATGAAAGGATAAAAGCAAAGGAATAACATGACGAAAGATAGATAACTGATAGAAGGTTAAAGATATACATAAGAGAAGATAGGGAAACAAATGAAAGGATAAAAAACAAATTAACAAAAGCAAAGTGAATAAAACAATAATTCAAAATTCATTAGTATATTAATTGATTAATTAATTAATCAGTGAATTTATTCATGAGATAATTAATTAAGTACACGCAATTACTCTGATAGCAGAAAGAAGAAAAAATGACGTGATATTTACGTCGTCGTTTACGTCTTTTTTACGTCCTGTAATTATGTCAATAAGACGACAACTTGCACCAACGCAAGACGTCATGAGGACGTCTTATTTTGACGTCATCTCTACGTCTTGTACACTGTAAAAACTAAAGTGCTACTTTTAGGGGCATGTATAGTAACTGCACCTTAATTTACCAGCAAAAAAAAATGTGACCGTGGCGAGCCTCGAACCAGGTTCCGCTGATTGAGAGGCGCTGACGTTACCGATGGACTAACGAATGCTTCTTGCAATCCAGTTTAGTCATGGGGGTCAAGTAGATAACATGAACTATGTGGTGTCGTAAATTCACTATGTAACAATATGTAATATGATCTGCTCTAAATCGTACGATGTGAGTTAGTCTAGCGGTAATGCCAGCAATTCTCAATCAGCGAACCCTGGTTCGGGGCTCGCCAAAATCATTTTTTTTATGAATGTTTTGCAGTTTAAGGAGCCGGTCCAGCTCGCGTGAAAGTGCTGAAATAGCACGTTGTGTGCATTAAATAGCACTCTGAGTGCAGTCCCTATGCATGCCCTCAAAAAGTGCTATATACAGCACTTCAGTTTTTACAGTGTACAGATGACGTCAAAATAAGACGTCCTCTTGACGTCTTGCGTTGGTGCAAGTTGTCGTCTTATTGACGTAATTACAGGACGTAAAAAAGACGAAAACCACGACGTAAATATCACGTGATTTTTTCCTCTTTCTGCTATCAGGGTTATTCATGCCATGCTCCATCAGGTCACTTTTTTTCCTCCTCTCTTTTACCCCCCCCCCCCCCAAAAAAAAAAAAATAAATAAATAAAAAAAATAAAAAATAAAAAAAAATAATGAATAAATAAGAAATACAAAAAAAATCAACTAAACATACAATTGCTTCAAAAAAGTTCGAAAAGCTATCTTTTAAGTTGACGTCATAAAAATGAATATGTATATTTGTCGGGGCAATGTGTACTTAGTCTTGGTTGAAGATTCTCCCGCCCCGGCCGCGGGGGTTATTGAAAATGTCGACGATTGGGCTCTGCCTGGGGTGATGCAATCGCCAAGAAAGAAACAATTACCTATGATGAGCGCAGAATTAAGGCAGCCGATCGACACTTAGCGAGCATTTCAAAAGATCGGGCAAACAAAAAAACTATCTATCAGTCTATCCCTGCTTAGAACTCACAAACAAGTTAAACACACTATGGTAAAGTCCCACATTTATACATGTATATTTTCTTCATCTGAAAGAAACTTTTAGGTCATTCCTAACCTCTTTTTGTTTGTCTTGTTGTTGGTTTTTTTCTTCTTAGTTTTGTTCGTTTGTTTTTTGTTTTGTTGTTTTTAGGGGGTCTTTTGACTTAACATTTCGAGTGGGAGCGTGTGTGATTGTACTGGGCTTGTCTGTGTGTATGTCTCTCTCGCTCTCTCTCTCTCTCTCTCTTCCCTTTTATTTCTTTGAAAATTATTTTTAATATTAACAGTTTGCACGTGACCTGCTCTATCTCTATTGATCTTCCTATTTGATATAAAGGCCTTTGATATTATCAGTGTTGATTTATACCCGGACCATTCATTAAGTCACGCCAGTCACAAGAAGAAAAAAAAAAGATTAATTAATCAACCAACACATCAGATGTGTTGGTTGTGATCTATTATGTATACAAGGTCTCACGGGATCAAATGAGAAAGATGCAAGGGCACGCTAGAAATATCCCTGAATCCAGGATTTTGTTTCAAAAAATGAGGGCGGGGGGGGGGGCACAAATCTAAGAAAATTTTCTGACAAGAAAAAAAAAAAAAGAGGCAACACAAATTTTGGGCTCTCTTTGTCGTTCTAAATTCTCGGAGAAGCAAAACAAAAAATAAAAAAATTATGAGTTCTAAAAATAAGGGGTGGGGAATGTACACTTTTCTTTCCAAAAAGGGGGAGGGCGCGGGCCGGAGTGCCCCCCCCCCCCCAATCCACCACTGCCTGAATATTTGACATTGACCCTGCATCATGGGAGACACTCCCTAAAGGGGCCGTTCCACTATGCCGATCTGGCTACGATTTTGGGATTTTTTCAGGTCGGGCTAGATCGGGGAAAAATTGAGCCGATCCACAGCCAATACGACGGGGCCACGCTTTCCAAACGCTGTATCTACGACTAGCGCGTGCTCGCTACGCTTTGATTACGATTATCGGGATCCTGGGACTAATAACCGGCGCTCAGGTTACGCTCAATAATGATGTAACTATGCTGT
This sequence comes from Heliocidaris erythrogramma, assembly GCA_025617745.1. Classification (NCBI taxonomy): domain Eukaryota; kingdom Metazoa; phylum Echinodermata; class Echinoidea; order Camarodonta; family Echinometridae; genus Heliocidaris; species Heliocidaris erythrogramma. Next base: position 37,425,787 of record CM046873.1, on the reverse strand, counting down.
TTGCACGATCTTGCCGATGCGGTCCGATGTATGTGCGCTCTATATGCGACCTAATCACGCTGTTTCCCCGTTCTCGCATAATTTATAATAAGTATCAGGCGAGGGAATTAATGTCACTGCTGAACAGCGCGCAGGAGCAGCGTAGCTAACGCGAGAACAGCGTTGGAAGAGCGGAAACAGCGTGGTAAGAGCGAGAGCGCAGCGCAATAAGAGCGTATTGGGAACTGGATAAGCGAGTCGGGTGCGTAAGGAGAGCGGCATTACAGCGGGAAGGTCGTGATTCGATCTGCGTGGAGCGGGGCGGCAGCGTAACTATATTGGTGTTTACTAATATCGCCGATCTGCTGCCACTGTTGCTACGCTTAGAAAGACCTTACTACGCTCACCCCGCTTTCTTTACGCTGTCCTTACGATCGCCCCGCTAGCTTTACGATAAATTTTTGATCGGGGAGATCAGGGATAAATTTTGAACGTGTTCAAAATTTCTCCCCGATCTGAAAAATTCCCGCTCCTATCCCGATCTCACAACGCCGTCTTTACGATGCTGCCGATTGCAAGCGATGCCAGTACGCTTTCCCCAATCTACCAAAATCTACCAGATCGGGGTAGATCGGGAGCCAGAGCGCCATAGTGGAACGGCCCCTTTACGATCGCTCTGCCTGGTGTGATGCAATCGCCAAGGGAGAAACAATTACCTATGATGAGCGCAGAATTAAGGCAGCTGATCGACACTTAGCGAGCATTTCAAAAGCTCGAGCAAGCAACAAACTGCCAACCCATGACCCATTAAACTCTAGTGGCCTTGCCCTTACTGCCCAAGAAGTTTCAGGGCTCCGATTGGCCTTTATATAGTCTCCTCGGAACCAGGGGAGGACTGGACATGGGGAGTTTGGGGATTTTATACCCCACGGGCCGGTCATACAAAAATGGGTCTGTCAACAACAAAAAGGGCCGGTCGCTCCGAATTTTATTCCAAGTCCGTCCCTGCTTAGAACCCACAAACAAGTTAAACACATTATGGTAAAGTCCCATATTTAAACAGAATAGCTTTAAGAGAAAGAAAATAAACGAATCTAAACAACATTAGTATTACATTAACAAAAAACATTCGAGCATCGAACATATTTTGCTGTTTCATTCCTCTGCATTACACTTCCACAAAACACTCTTGATCTATCCTCTCTCAGAAAATATAAAACATGATTTATTTTTTAGATAATTCCTTTTTAAAAACTAATCCCAATTTCATCCCCCCCCCCCCCACCCCTTTCAGAATTTTCTGGTATCTTCATGTCATGATGCCGTGATCATTTAGCCATTAATGGACAGTGCAAAGTGTTCGCATTATACTAATTATTAGATAACATTTATTAGTAATGACAGTAATGGTACAGTGTAAAGCGTTCTGTTATAAATTGATTATTAAAGAAATCATATGACAGTAATAACAATCTTGAATAGCGCATATCGAAAATTCATCGATATGATCTTTTAAAGAGTTCCGGATTTGTTACCCAGTCTCTATACTGAGCTGAAGTAACGAAGGAATTTCTTTCTCCGGGTACCAATTTACTTAATCACTTAGGATGAGTGTGGCAGAATATAGATCAGTGTTTAGCCAAAGACACCCTGCTGTGGCAGGGATTCGAACTCGGTACCCTGTGATCCACGGTCCGGTGACTATTCACAAGACGTACCACAACACCCTTTATAATCTTTATCCAAAAGCAGAGTTATGAAAATGATATCATGTCAGAGAGGTTTCTGAACTTACCGATGGCTCTAATCCGTAGCTTAGTGTCATCTCTGTTGATGAGCAGAACAAATTTGAAAAGAAAAAAAAAAGAAAATCGTGAAGTGGATATTATCTAAACACGAAATGATTTAGATTTTTCTCTCCGCGATGCAAATGTAAATAATGAAGCTCCGCAGTGACCAAACGCGGCCTTTAGACTAAGGCCTAACTTGAAAGAAACGTCGTATTGACTGCACTATATAGATATGCATGATAATGATTATAACATAATCATATAAGCGACAACATCATAATAATTAGCGATAGAGTAATTGATAATCGAGACTCGCGCGTGCGCTATTCATGCGTGTGACTATGATGCCAATTAGCATTATTACTTTCCGGTGGGGGGGGGGGGGGGGGGGGGTCATTTTTAGAAAAGTTTGCAGAAAGCTTTAAGCATTCCCGTAATCTCTCTTTCGGAAATATTTAGATATTTCTTAACAGTACTTTTTCTTGATGTTATTATTATTACGATCATCATGATTATCATTATTATTATCATTAGTAATAGTAGTAGGAGTACAGTAGTAGGAGTATAGTATTATTAGTATCATTATTATCATTATCAATATGGCACGAAAAAGAGACATGATAACGAAGCTTTTCGACCTGCACTCATCAGGTTATTACGCAGGTATGTAACAAATTACCCGAAATCAGCTGTATTATACGCGATGAACCTGGACGCCGTAATTTCAGAACAATCGCAAAGCTTGGACGAACTCCTTTTGTCTACACTCTTAGAAATGTTGGGTAAATGCCACTGGGTAAATGAAGATTGGGCATAGGTTGGTTAAATCTTGCTCAACTTTTACATGCATTTACCCAACATTGGTCAAAAATAAGAATGAAATTGGTAAAGTTTACCCAAAAGTTGGTCGGACTCATAAGGACCCTCATGTTGGGTAAAATTTGGGTAAAATTTTGCCCAATATTTCTAAGAGTGTACACAAAAGGGGTTCATGCGATAGAATGTATAGACAGCTTCCAGAAAGCGTAAATGCGCTGCGCTTGTGCCCCGGAACATAATTGAGAATTGATAGCTTTGTGCGCAAGCTGGATGGTTCAGCAAATAGAGACCGATCGCTGAATCGCATTTGGCTGTCTTTGCATTGGTCGTTATAGCGTGCTTTTCCGATTTGCAGGCACGGACGTATGGCAAGCCTTATTACAATTTAAAGTGATTTTTTGATATCACGAATTCCCATTGGTTTATCACATAAACCCAATTTTTGATATCAAGAAATCGAATTTGTGATATCACAAATTCAATTCCTGATATGACAAATTCACTTCGTGATATCACAAATTCGAATTTGTGATATCACGAATTCCATTTTGTGATATCACTAATTCCATTTCGTGATATCACTAATTCCAATTTGTGGCAAAGGAATGGCAAAGGAATTCTAGCACTCATGTTGTGCAAAAAATCACTTTGATTTCGAGCATTAGTTTTGTGCAGAAATTCAGCTTGGTATTCGAGCGTTAGTTTTGTGCTCGAATTCACTTGGTATTCGTGCTTTAGTGCAGAAATTCAGCTGTGTATTCGAGCGTTAGTTTAGTGCTCGAACACACTTGGTATTCGAGCTTTAGTTTAGTGCAGAAATTCAGCTGTGTATTCGAGCGTTAGTTTAGTGCTCGAATTCACTTGGTATTCGAGCTTTAGTTTAGTGCAGAATGTAGTATCAGTTTGAATAAAAATAGCAACAGAGTTTTCGCATCCATATCCTTCACTGGAAACGATTCAAAAATAATTTTAGATGAATTGATACATGTAAATTGATTGGCAACATATCCAGAATTCAATTAATGATATGTTGTCAATTTATATGTAACCCGTCAATCTGTTCCATATATTTTCCATTTTTCAATGTTTAGGATACATATTTGTTTTTATATAAAATAACACTTAAAAAGAATTTATGATTTCATTTGCGTTCTTTAAATTTATATTTTGAGCAAAAAATAGTCTCAAAATCAACTTGTTTTGTACAAAGATTGGCAACATATCAGTAATTCATTTTATGATATGTTGCCAATTTGTTGTTAGTCAAGAATTCAATTTGTGATATCACTAATTCGAATTTGTGATATCTCAAATTCGATTTTGTGATATCACAAATGCCATTTCTTGATATGAAAAATTGGGTTTATGTGATAAACCAATGGGAATTTGTGATATCAAAAATTCAATTCGTGATATCACAAATTCGAATTCGTGATATCACAAATTCGAATTCGTGATATCACAAATTCGAATTTGTGATATCACAAAATCACTTTAAATATTTTGGTCAAATCTTAACCCTGTGTACAAAACTTGAACTTTACACAGGAACCAATGATGTGTATGTGAGTGTGTGCTTACAATGACCCTGAACAATGGACATGAATACCACCTTTTCAGAGCTCTGCTGACCAGGCTTCTGGTCTCTTGCTCCAAGGCACATGAATGCTTTATTAATAATTCATGATGGATTGCCCTGGGCACTGCTAGTCTGAATTCATGGTAAAGGGTAAAATGCATGCACATGAGAAAATGTAAGCACATGTTTCCATGTGCTTGCAACATCATCATCATCACTATCATCATCATGCATCATCATCAGCATCAATATCATCATCATTGTCGTTATCATCATCACCATCATCACCATCATCATCACTGTCACTATCATGATCATCATTATTAGCAGCAGCAGCATTATCATCACCATAATTATCATCATCCTCATCATTGTTATCATTATCATCATCATCAACATCACTATCATTGTCATCATTATCATCACTATCATCACTATCATTGTCATCATCACTACTATCATCTTCGTCATAATCATCATCATCATCATCATCAAGGACAACATCAATATTCCTATCCTTTGAATTACTTAATTCACTTCGCAATACTTTGATTGCTACGGAGCCCCAAAGAGGACATTTATAATGACAATTTATTTTTTATTTCGTTCCCTCGAAATATTATTTCGTTCCCTCGAAATGATTTCGTTCCCTCGAAATAATATTTCGTTCCCTCGAAATAATATTTCGTTCCTTCGAAATGATTTCGTTCCCTCGAAATATTATTTCGTTCCCTCGAAATATTATTTCGTTCCCTCGAAATATTATTTCGTTCCCTCGAAATATATGATTTCGTTCCCTCGAAATATACCATTTCGTTCCCTCGAAATATACCATTTCGTTCCCTCGAAATATATGATTTCGTTCCCTCGAAATATACCATTTCGTTCCCTCGAAATATTTGCACCATGCGACAGTTTAGTGAAAACAACGTAACGGTACATTAAGGAATGACGATCCTATACATAGCAGGAAAAAGGGGTATACATCACAGGTTGATTCCTACTTCTCTACCTTATACATGTAGTTCATTTGACAGAAAATCTGTTTTCCCTGATGATTCCCTCTCTCTCTTTCACCATTTCTTCTCTTGTGCTTTCCCTCCCTTTCTCCCTCTTTATGCCCAAAATTCTCCACTTACACACATCTTCCCTCAACTTTTTATCTCCTTTTTCCCCCAATGATTCCCTCTCTCTCTATTTCTCCCCTTGTGCTTTCCCTCCATTTCTCCCTTTTTATGCCCAAAAATTCTCCACTTTCACACATCTTCCCATAACTTTTTTATCTCTCCCTTTTTCCCCCAATGATTCCCTCTCTCTCTATTTCTTCCCTTGTGCTTTCCCTCCATTTCTCCCTGTTTATGCCCAAAATTCTCCACTTTCACACATCTTCCCTCAACTTTTTTATCTCTCCCTTTTTCCCCCAGTGATTCCCTCTCTTTTTCACTATTTCTTCTCTTGTGCTTTCTGTCTCCCTTTCTCCTTCTTTTTGCCCAATATTCTCCAATTACACACATCTCCTCTCAACTTTTTATCTCTCTTTTTTTTTTCTTTTTCCATTCTGCCAATTGTTGGTTTTGATCTCAGTCCCGCACTCATACCTTTCTTTTCAATTGTTAGTTTCATTCACGACAAGCCTTGCATAGTAAATGTGTTTGAGCTCTTCCAGAGATGACAAAAATATTCAATTGATTTGAAATATATTATTACTTCTGGAAAAATGTAGATATAGATGTTGTATCCAGGAAATGGTTGTCTTACAATTGAACATCAAAAATTCAATGGAATGCCCACCCCCCCCCCCCCAAAAAAAAATAACAAAACAAAACAAACAAAACTAATTAGCTTCCAAAGTGTGTTTCATTAACAAATTAAACAACAAATGCCATAAAAAATAACAGTCCTCATATGCCATTAACAATAGAGTTATCATTCTTGACTGAGATACATGCATCTTTACAACATCAATTACAAAAAATGCTCTGGGCAAATACTTAGATGTGAACTCAGTTAGCCAATTCCAATTTTATTTCTGACAGTGAAAATGAATATTCAAAATAAGCCTCCTAGACTCCTCTTCTCCTCTGATACTTGAAGCAAAAACAGCAATAAAATTTTTACCACATTGTCACAGTGTAGCACACCCTCATGTAATAAACCCAACTTTCAGGGAAACTGATATCCATGTATAGGAATTAAATATCATGAAAAGACTGAACAATGACGTACTAGCATTTTTAACATTTCTTATAAACAGTTATATACATGATAAATGTATATGCTATCTAAGCGTTATCAAGTTAACAACTAGTACATAATAATAAATACAACAATAAATCAAATGAAAGAAGAAAAAAAAATCTGTAGAAAAAATAATGTCAATTTGAAAAGAAATATGATGTGAAGCAACAATAATGATGATCACATGAATGACCCGATTAAATAAAAGATGTTTGCCAGTCATTAGTACTGAATATTTTTTTCTTTCAAATAATGACTTTGTGTAAATGTTTACACTGATGGAACAACAGTTCTGATACATAAATGTTTTTAAAATGTTCAATTTTACTATCACCTTTGCATAATGTTGAGATTTGTGCATGTCATATCCAAGCCCCAATAAAAAAAAAAATGAGAATAATGGTTGCATAGCTTAAATTAAAGTTCCACAGAGCTGCCCTCCCTTTTGATTTTTTTTTGCAAAGGTTAAAAAAATATATATACATACAGTAAACTTTGAAAAGAAAATACCCTAAAGAGGTAAAATGCAGGGAATATTTCCAATTTAAAAAAAATATCTTTGAATCTTAGAACAGTAATAAAAATCTCAGTAATAAGGTGGAAGTAAAACATATATTTTTCTGTAAACATAGATCTTGACAAGGTGGGGGAAAAGATAACAGCAAAATTGTCAATAGGTCTACGCCTCTTCAAAGCCTGCCTTGCCTGTCTGCCATACTGCTGTCGATACAAATACTATAGTAAGCAGTTTCCATCACATACCACTCCATGCAGACACACTGGATGAAACCCTGGGTGGAGAAGAAGAAGAAGAAGAAGATCATATCTATTGTCAACTATAACGGTACCTACACTTACTTAGTGTAGCAGCACAAAGAAAACAAGCAAGATAACAGGAGAGCTAAGAGTTTTCTGGATATCAATGTTAGAATTTACTAGAATCAAACGCTACCACCCCATGCACCAGTAAAACTGCCCAAGCGCAAGCCCAGGCAGGGTCAGCAGGCGAACAACCAAACGGTGCGGCGTGTACCCCGGCCGCACATCGAGCTCACTGCCTCGATCAGCGAAGTATCAGCTCAGCCTCTCGGGCAATTTGCAAGCGTAAACAAGATTCATAATACGTGGATACGCGTGAATTAAACTTTAATCGGTAATTTATTATCAAAAAATAATTACCAGTTGTTATTCCCAAGTCTCCCGTCGATATCCTCTCCGTTATTAAAATCAGGGACGTCTCTGTCATCATCAGAATCTTGCCTAGAATCCGACATGTCTGGCTCAAACATAGTAAAAAGTATACGGCCGGGCCCCTAATTCCTCTTCAATTTCTTCTGGGACTTGATGCTCCAAATCAGATATATCTGATCCTGAATAAGTGTCCTGGCTGAAGAAGATGATGCCATCGTTGATGTAGGATTTTGTCTTTAAAAAGCTAAAATGAAGTGCTGAAATGGCACGAAGTCGAAGGGATCTACACGAAGCTCAATAGCCATAACACACACACATCGATACTCGATCCAGCTTGTGTGAGTCGAGCGCTCTGTTGGTGACGTCACATGACGTCATCGATCGCTGGACCGATTTTCCAAAATTTTTAGGGGCGTTCCCAGTTATTTTTTTATTTTCAAGGTTACAGATTAATGAATGGAATTCAGGTGATATGATTGACAGATCTGGATTCACAGTAGAAAAGTCTATTAAATGAAGTTCCTTTGTAATTCCATAAAAGGGGACCTTTAATGTACCGTTACGTTGTTTTCACTAAACTGTCACATGGTGAAAATATTTTGAGGGAACGAAATAGTATATTTCGAGGGAACGAAATGGTATATTTCGAGGGAACGAAATCGTATATTACGAGGGAACGAAATCGTATATTTCGAGGGAACGAAATGGTATATTTCGAGGGAACGAAATGGTATATTTCGAGGGAACGAAATGGTATATTTCGAGGGAACGAAATCATATATTTCGAGGGAACGAAATAATATTTCGAGGGAACGAAATCATATATTTCGAGGGAACGAAATCATATATTTCGAGGGAACGAAATAATATTTCGAGGGAACGAAATAATATTTCGAGGGAACGAAATCATTTCGAGGGAACGAAATAATATTTCGAGGGAACGAAATATTATTTCGAGGGAACGAAATATTATTTCGAGGGAACGAAATATTATTTCGAGGGAACGAAATATTATTTCGAGGGAACGAAATATTATTTCGAGGGAACGAAATCATTTCGAGGGAACGAAATAATATTTCGAGGGAACGAAATATTATTTCGAGGGAACGAAATAAAAAAAAAATTGTCATTATAAATGTCCTCTTAGGGGCTCCGTAGATTGCTTCAAAATCCATTAAAATGACATCTCAGTGAAATGACATTACACAGTTAATGTCAGAGGATGAATAAAGACTAGCTGTGATAGTAGAATTCCTCATGAAGAAATAATAAAGCATTCAAACCCTGGCCATTGTCCAGGACGCGTGTTTTTTTACCGTAACGCTAATGCGTCAAATTGCTCATAATACGGTTTATTCCGTCAAGACTAGTTTGCATGAATATTCATGAAAACGAACTGTAGGGATATGATAAAATGAGCAAGGCTATTGAGCAGCTGTTCTGTGCGGCGCAATCGGATAATCTGGTGCGCTATCGATGAAAGGACCGCGAGTTCGAATTTCGAGAGGAATATATTACGAAATTTTCTTTTGCTGAATTAAAAATAAGGTGAAACTGAGTAAGAAAATACAAGTCCGATACTTGTAGTCTCTTTCAAAGTCTTCAAAAAGGGGTTTCTGACGCGTTAGGGATACGGAAAAAGAGACGCGTCCTGGACCATTGTCTGGGTGTTAACCACACACTCCCATACACACCAATTGACCCCTGTGCAAAGTTAAAGTTTTGTACAGAGGGTTGAAAATAGAGCAAAATCTGAACCCTAACTTAAAAATTAATCTTGAATTTAATGAAACTGATTTATGCTTTCATTTTTAAATTACCTCCAAACAAAATTGTACACTATTCAGCTATTGCTCATATCAATGTCAGTGTTATCTGATATATAGTTTTTGAACTATTAAGGATCAAAAGTGGGAAATGTTTTTTGTAACACCTAGTATATATATATATATATATATATATATATATATATATATATATTATATACCTTGTTTTTATTATGTGTAACATTATAACCACTAATTCATTTCCCTTGATTCATGGTATCCTATTGCACAGAGCAGTGAGGAAAGAGTTTACAGATAAGTTAAAGTCTCCTGATGACTAGTATTTCCTCCTGGTCAGTCACTTCCTAATCCCCAAACAGTAGGCCCTATGTCCGTCCTTGTGTAGCAGTAATGTAAACAATGACCCTGTTTGGGTTATGTTCATAGGTGATGTAAACTACTAGCTTTACTCGTCTCCTACTCCATAAACGGGACCCTCACTGTTGCAGCTCTAGTTTGGAGGTGATTAAGTGGTTCTTTATTAATTTTGCTTATCATACACTTTGAGTCTCTTTCTGATAATCATGTCTATGTAGAAAACGGTTAAATTTGTTAAATACTTTCAAAAATGTTGGTGTAAATAATGTTATCTTAAGTCACATTATATATGTAAGAGATATCTTACATGTGACATCTATTCTCATATACATTGTAAAGATGCCCAGTATGCAGATGTAGTCTTATCCAGTTAGTTTAGTGTATTCGTATAGGCATGTATTACGGGTATTTTGACTAGTAATAGTATAAAACCACGCTCATAGATTAATTGAGGATACAGATATTATTTGCTCTTGTGAACACTTTAGAAAGGTAGAATGTTAATGATCACTAGAGTTAGCCATGTTTATGACTGCTGTTTTCTTTATGCTCAATTACGACTTTGTTTTATTAGGTGGGCTGTACTTCCAGTACAGACCACCTTATATTTTTGTACGATTTGTACGATTTTTTCTTTATTTATTATTTATTTTTTATTTATTTATTTATTTTTTATTTCTAACCACTTTTTTGTACGCACAATACCTCCAAAACGGCAAATTCAAATCTATTCAAATTTGGTACAATGGTAGATATGGTTATTGTCTCAGCACAGAAATTTATCAACATAATCAATGCATTGTGACGTCATCCAGGGGCCAGTTTGTAAAATTCCGACATATGCTCTACCTTAATACAAAGTCATAACATAACCATATTTGGCATGATGCAAGATAATTAAAAAGGAAATTAAGTGAAAATAGGGTGCGCGCGCGTCGGTGAATTTGCGCGTGCGCAAAATCTGTAAGTGCTCAAAATGGCCTATAATCAATTTTGGGCATGTTTCAGGCCATTTAAAACATTTCGAAATTTTCCACGAGTGTGTGCATGCGCACGCGTCAATGGCCAAGTCCACCCTAATATCAAGTTGATTTGAATAGAGTAAAATTAAACAAGCGTAACAGTGAAAATTTCACTGAAATCGGATGTAAAATAAGAAAGTTACGGCATTTTGAAGTTTTGCATTAGGTCCTTATACAGCATGAAAATGAATTACCGTGGACTGTTTTAGCATTTTAATTTATACCATATGTGATTTCTAGAAACTAGCGCGTAAGCGCATTTACGCGCATACGCGCGCAAACGGTAAAGTGCCTTATGGGGTGTTGCAAGAAAGTTGCAATCGATTGCAAATTGTAAAGCAAATTAGAACAACCATTCTGAATGGTTCAGGGTCTGCCCATTCAAGAAGATGCGCTTGCAACAATGATTTTGATTGGTCAGTACCGATCAGTTGCAACTTGCAATCAATCGCAACCAACGAACGTAGAGGGCGGCAACACTTTGCAGTCTTGCTATGAGGAAGGTTCACTTCGCTAAATTTCTGTGACCATCGTTTTCTCTCAGAGAGGTTTTTAGGTAGATTGTAGATTTGATTTTTATAATTTTCAAGAGAAAAAAAATTAAAATAGATATAAATTTATCATTTTACTTTACGATACAATAATATGTATTTGTGAGGTTGCTAACGTTTTCCTGCTATATTTCGCTGCTACTACTGTATTTCGATTTCGATCCATGTCCGTACAGTGTGCATATATACCGTGTACATTATTGCTACACATATACAGTTCTCTCTCTCGATCTGACCGCCTAAGTAGACTCAGAGTCAGAGTCAGAGCTCGACGATGGATCAATCAAGGTTTGATTTTAGTTATAAATTTAGATTAACTTATTTGAAATGATGATGAAACAAATGTGGCAATCCAGGGTAATAAAATAGAGAGAGCTGCAGTGGTGTAGTGGAGCGTATACGCTTGTATACGCCGTATACGTAAAAAAGAAATTGGACTTTTTCGGGTATACGCGCGTATACTTAAAAGAAATTATCAGGTTTTAAAATTAAAAAATATATAAATATAGGAAAAAAAGAAGAATTGTATGAAATTTATGAAAAATCGTAATTTGTGTTGGCGATCCATATACTCGACAAACTTTTGACAAATCAAACGTACGTATTGCAGTATGATTGCGTGTTATTTTTTACGTACATCCGATCCATATCCGGCCGGGCCCGCGGCGCGCGTGTGATGTGCATGTGGCGGACGCGACGGCGTGTGCCCAGCCCGAGGCCACTGGCCGGCGCGGCTAGGTAGCAAGTGCGAGGCTAGCTGCTAGGCTAGGCGCGAGCTGGCTATATACTAGTCCTATAGCCGCCAGGCCATCATCATGGCTCATGCGCCGTACAAAATATACAATGTACAACTTCAAGGCCAAAGGAGGCGGAGCTGATTTCGTGCAGTGGCCAGGTCCCAGGACCAACTAAGGAATTTCAGCCTTTGAAGTTTGAGGAAAATTGTGGGTGCAACATCCCTATGCATAGGCCCTATATTTTTGTTGCATAAGCACTTAGATTTGCAGAACTTTTTGAGGGATTTATTTCAAAGAACAATTCTAAACAAATATATTGTGTTCATAATTTCACTGCAGTTTACCTCAGTAAAATATCCAAATACTTTTGGATGTGCGTGTATAATCAGGGCAATGTGAACGTTGCATTGTATGAACTTCAAATCTATACTCATCTTTGCACTTCTAAAACGAATTCAGGTCTCAAAAAGCACAACTCAGTTGTAGTTAATTGTTAAACAGTTCATTGTATTCAATTACCAAAACTGCACTGTTTGCACATCAAAAAAAAGTTTTAAAAAAAATGTTATTAACATTGGGCATGTTTCTTCATGAATATTTTGCTCAAGCTCCCAACAAAATGTATGAAATGAGTAAAGATGTTGTGCACTTGTACATTGCCTCTTTAACAAACAAGACGTTTGGAAGTGACAGTGTGTTTTATAAAAATCTGTAGTAACAATTAAATAATTACCTCATACACTTTATGATAGCACAACCTTTACAGGTGATGAGAATTTTCAGAAACTAGAACTAGAAAATCATTATTATGACAACGGTTTGATAATATTTGGATTAGTTTGTGCATTTTAGACATATGGTTGATGCAATGATTGGTCTGAAAATACGACTCACTAACCCTCACTAATGCTTGATGCCTTTTGCAAAAACTAAGATTTAATTATATTTTGATGTGATATTTATTGTGAAAAAGATGTGAATGTTACACTGTCTAAAATACAAACTTACTACTTGCATTCACTTCTACAACTAATGCATAAATAATAACAACCACTGGCGTAGACAGGGGGCACAAGGGGGCCATGCCCCCCCCCCCCTCCCTATTCAGCCACTAAAAAAAAAAAAAAGCGAGAGCGAAAAAGCGGGAGAAGTGAGAGAGTTTTCGCGCTTCGCGCGGGAAGGGGGAAATAACTCTCCTCTCCCTGCACCAGCCCCTGTCACATACAGTGCAGTATTGCGTCCTAATAACTGAAAAGCAGTCATGGCGTCGAACTGTAACTTTCCGCCTAAACAAATTGTTTGCTACAATCTGTTTTCTTTCTCTTAAATTTGCTAAAACGTCAGAGCTTTCGCGCTTCGCGCGGGAAGGGGGAAACTCCCACTCCCTGCACCCATCCTTGTTACAGTGCAGTATTACGTCCAAAATAACTGAAAAGCAGCCAGGGCGTCGAACTAACATTTCGCCTAAAAAGGTGCTAAAACGTTAGAGCTTTCGCGCTTCGCACGGGAAGGAGGGAAACTCCTCCTTCCTGCACCCACCCCTAGTACATACCGTGCAATATTGCTCCAAATAATTGAAAAAGCAGTATATAACTTTCTTTCTCTCAAATTTGCTAAAATATCAGAGCTTTCGCGCTTCGCGCGGGAAGGGGGAACCCCCCCCCCCCCCCCTCCCTGCGCCCATCCCTGTTGCAGTGCAGTATTACGCCCAAATAACTGAAAAGCAGTCCGGACGTCGAAATAACTTTCCGCCTAAAAAAGGTGCTACGAGCCGTTATCTTTCTCTCAAATTTGCTATAAAACGTCAGAGCTTTCGCACTCCGAGCGGGAAGGGGAAATTACCCCCTTCCTGAACCCACCCCTGTTACATACAATGCTGTGTTGCGTCCAAATAACTGTAAAGCAGTCCTGACCTCGAAATACCTTTTCCCCTAAAAAAAAAGGGGGTGCTACGAGCAGTTATCTTTCTCTCATATTTGCTATCAAACGTCAGAGCTTTCGCTCTTTGCACGGAAGGGGGGAATCTTCCCCCTCCCTGCACCCACCCCCTGGGGAGCACGCACCAATTTCGCACTCTTCGCGTGCTCACAACCGCCCCCTAAAATGACATCCTGGCTGTGCGGTTGGATCCTTCACGTCTGGCCCCCCACCAGTGGGTGTCAATCCCTGGAGGGGGGCGGTAGGGGTATATATCCCCCAAAAATATGAGGTGGGGTAATGGCCTGTTAATGCACTAAAAATCTAGTTTTTGAAGGTTTGCAATGCGAAAATTTTCGAAAGCTCGGTCGCTTTGCTCCCTCGCATAATTATTATCTTTCAGGATCTCGTAATTTCGCGCCCCCAGTAGGCCTATATTGTTCTTAAATAGTTTAAAGGGTTCAAAATTTGAAAAAAATAAAGATGTAATTGCTTTGCTCAATATCATGTATGTATTATGACTCCTGCTAGATATTGCGCCCCCGATAAATAAAGTGTATAAAACAGCATTTGCAAAGGTTCAACTTTTGAAAGAAATCTCAACTTCAGGTACCCTTGCTGAATTTCTCGACTCTTTCTCAAGCCTTTCAGGGTTTTCGTTAGTTTTGCATAATGCATAAGATTCTAGCTTCTCTACCGCTCGAAGAAATTGCGTTTTTTTATGGTTGAAAATTGAAAAATTTGCCGCTCGGTCGCTTTGCTCCCTCGCTGACGTAGATAGGTTTGGGCACTCGGGGGGGGGGGGTGCATGTGAGCGTGTATGTGAGTGTGTGTCTGTGTGTGTGTGATGATGTGCGTGGGTGTGAGGGTGAGTGTGTGTGTGTTTTCTTGTCAGGTCACGGGGGTTATTGTGTTTGTGAATCACCACCACAGCACGGTGCATCGCCTCGTCGTAACTTGGTGCTCTGAGGATTGAGCTATCAGTATAAGGGAGTATACCCAAAACAATATTTACCACTACAACACTGGAGAGCTGTTAGTGTTACTAGTGTCATGTAACGTTAATAATTAAAAAAAATTGTTCGGATGCTGGATGGAGCGATGATGATCATGATGATGGATGGGGGATCAGATTCGGATGACCGGACACTTAACAAAAATGAAAAAAATAAGGTGGCTGGGACATAAGGAATTCTTGCCGTGATAATCATCATCGATATATTTTTCTATAAATAATATCGGGCAAACCCACAAAATAGGGGCAGGTCGGCGTGCGCGTGCCATGTTTTACAGTGCGGAGAGGCGGCAGAGGCAAAAATGAACACATGTAACAAGTTCATAATCAAGTTCAATTCAACTTCAAAACAACTTAAATCAAGGAATTAATGCTGTGATAATCATATTGTCCTCTTGGCTTTCAGATTTGTAGTTGTTTGATGAAAATCATAACGATTTTGGCCAGAAATGGAGTCAAACTCGCAAATGTTTCATCGCTGAATCTGGTACAAGATCGTCGCCGCCGCCGCCGCTGGGCTACATTTGCTTGCACACAAATGAATACAGCACGCGCAGACCGGCCCCTATTCTCCGGGTTTGCTTAATATCGTCTAAGTTACATCAAAATAGGTCTAACTTAGGCCTAACATTAACAAAGTTAGGCCCTAACGTTAACCATAATGATAATTGTATTTGTAACTTGTAACTTTTCACAAACTTGAGACAAGGTCAAACTCAAAGGCAAGCATCATGATGTTTTAATTTTTTTTTAATTTCAAGAGAGAGAGAGGGAGAGGGGTTCATATTTAGTCTTGGTTCTACTATTTGTAGACCAGAATCAAAGCACTTTTAATGAGAGGTAATAATACATCTCCACAGAGTCAGAGTAATAATATATCATATGGATGGTCTTTGTTGTTTCACTCAGTGACTTTCAGTAATCACATTAATTAGTCTCATGTTGACTTTGATTGCCCTCAGATAAACTTGACAAGGAACTAACTTGTGGCTGATCTACTTGAAGATCTAATAGAGCCTAATGTTAGAGGTCTACATAACTCAACAACTGTTGGAGGTGCCGGATGAAGCGGAAAGTCCTACTATAAAAGACTTTGATGAGACGTGAGAAATAAACAGGTAGGTCTAGACCTAACTAGTTGGACCTAGACTTAATACCAAGGAGTTACCACAGGGTAATACAGCTAGAAATTATATGTCTGGTAATGGTAGTGGATCCAGAATCGGTTTACTTGGGGGGGGGGAGTTTTTAGTTTACATTGTCCAACCAAAACAGCAACAGCAACAAAAGAATTCTGAGAGAATGGACATTTCATTTGTCCTTTTCCTTTATCCACCACTGAGATCTGTTTTCTTCAATGTAATATTAAATTAGCTGTTTTAGTGTCTTTAAAACAATCAATTATGAGATCTTTAGGGAATGTTCAGTGTGATGTCAGTATAAATAGAATTTTTAGTCCCCCTTAATTATTATATTAAACATTTCATTAATGCAAACAGAAACAAAACAAAATAAGATGTGTGAATACATTACACTTTTATTAAAATCCACAAATATTTTAGGATGGATTGTACATGCGGTTAGTATTTATCCTCTTTGAAAAGATCACGAGGGTGAGGATGAGCGTATCTCATTTTTTTTTCTTAATACATAATAATGCTTCTCTACACGACTCTCCTTCATCTATTTTACAGATGATGATGAAGATGAAGGCTTACCGCTGAGAATTTTGAATAGCCTTGAAAATTTTATGTGTCCAACTTTTTTCCTCTTTAAGTACTTTTGAGAATTCACACTTATTATTCCATTTCATTTAAAGAGTTGATGCTAACTGTGTTAATAGGAAGCTCAAAGTTTCAGGGTTTTATTTTAATTCTAATTGTTGCTTGTTTAATTATCAAATACATAATGGATGCTATTTTCTAAAATCTTTCCTCTTTTCTTTCAACAGATATGGATTTCTACTTCAACTCTACTGTGAAATAGCCCCCTGCTTTGATCAACATGTATCTCTTCTGGGTCCGCTCGCTATTCAAAAGGACTGCTATTCATAGAAAACCACTATATTCATTTAACAGACGTTATGAATAGCAGTTCTTATGAATAGTTATGAATAATGGTAATTTGTCTATTTAGAAGGACCGCTATTCATTTAGTCACGCATTATGAATAAGCGGTCCTTATGAATAGCGAGGTTACCCCATTTCTTCATATTAAAATCATATCTGGATTCAAGTATAATATGCATGTTGAGGTGTCGTGGTCTAGTGTATACGTCACCAGACTGTGGGTCATATGGTTCACGGTTCGAATCCTGCCGCAGCGCTAATGGCAAAACAGTCATCTACATTTGTCACTCTCCACCCAGGTGAAGTAAATGGGTACCAGTTGGGAGAAATTGCTTAAATGCCTTAGCGCCTTTCATGGCGGCTCGGCTAAAGCTGCGGTATTTAAAGGGGCAGAGAGTATATTTGTATAGTAGTTGCGCTATATAAATGGACATACATGTATATTATTATAATTAGAATGACTGAACAGGAGTTTGAAGTTCTTCAATTATATCTTGAGCATTTTACCCACCCCCTCCCCATTTCAAATGTTGTAGTCACATGCAGCCATTTTGTTATAGTAGCTCGTTATTGTGAGGAGGTCTTCCTCTTCTGTGTGGCCTATATAGTGAGATTACAGGGCCCCTAAATGATATTAAGATAAGCACTGCCAGGGCCACTCCTTTATTAAATCTGCCTGGAGTGTATCACAAACTAATAATAATCTTATCTGATTCTATGAATTTATAAATTATTAAGTAAATTATTATTTTATTCATTATCTACTGACAAAATCCATACTATTCAACACTTCATTTGACTTGAAACTATCTAATTAGATCTCTATGTGTGTTCCTCCTGCCCCTTTTTATAGTTAGATTTATAATAATAGTAACATGCAATATACATGTACCAACCTAAAAGGAGATGGATCATTTAAAGAGTTCTTACAACTGTCAAAATTATCTTTGTTTTTTAGGAGTAAAATTGTTGTCATTGGTGTGTGTTGAACAGAAATTAGATGGTCATTTATTTCTTATGTCATTTCTTATTTGTAGGGGTGTAGTGGGTAAATAAAATTAAATTGTAATTCAAATAATTTACTTCTTGGAAAGGGATTGAAATTAATAACGTATGATTCATTTAGATTGAAATTCTTTTTTTTTTAAATGCATGTACATAATTTGTACAGAATATTATTTGACCTTGACAAGTCGGCTGTGATGGAACTATATTGTATTGTAGTATATGAAAAAAGTGTATGACTGCAGATGAATTATATAAATTATGTTGGATTTTTTAAAGGAGAAGAAGTAAACGTGTATTTAAGAAGTAAGACAATGTCTAAACTTCTCTGAAAACTGTCCTCATTTCTGCATGCAAGAAAATATTCATTAAAAAGTAAACAAAATATAAACGTATTTCTGAATCGACGTGTATAAACTATTGTACCTTAAATCTTGATTGTGAGAAAGATATACATGTAATTGAAAATTATTCTGTGAACATGATAAAGGTCCTTTCACATTATATCAATGAAATGAACCATATAGGGGAGGGGTGAATGAACCAGGACGTGTGATCAAGGTGTATGTATGAGATAGAGAGGGAAGACCAAAAAGATGAGAAAAGGCGAAACTGAGAAGATATGGTGAAAAGGAAAGAGAGAAGGGGCGGATCCAGGGGGCACTTCCGGCCCCTGCCCCCCCCCCCCCCTTTGGAAGAAAAGTATGCATTTTGTGCCCCCTTTTAGAATGAAGACCTTTTTTCTTTTCTTTTTTTTTGTTGCTTGTAAGCAAATTATGGAGGGAAACTGGACCCTCATAACGCCCCCCCCCCCCCCCCGAGCGACTTTTCGAGAAGCTGGCGAGACCAACAAAATACGGGTCTACCTTGACAAACCTTCATTTGTGTGCCCCCTCTTATACTCAATCCTGGATCCGCCCCTGGGTGAGGTCTGAATAGAAGTCGTGGCGATGTCCAATTAAATTTAGCTTAACCCCTCGTCTAAAAATGATAACAATGAAATAGGTTAATAAATGAATATATACATACATAAATACACACCTAATATTAATAATATTGATTATCAATTAATAAAAAAAAAAAAAAAATTCAATAAACGAATAAAAAATAATACCAAAAATAAATCATGAATAACCAAAAATTAATGAATAGAAAAACGTTTTAATAAAAGATAATTTGAATGTCATGTCGAAATTTCCAATTTCCAATTAAATTCCCTGCAGCAAGAATCACTGGTTTGCTTTAACATTGTTGTTGTTGCTGTTTTTTTTTATGGATGTGTTTAGCCGTTATCATAAATTATGAAATATTCATAACCTGACAGCACAGCTACGTCCTCGGGCACGTCCAGTGCAGCGAGATGGTATGACGCTCGGTACCTTTCCCTCGCCTTGCCCAGCTGCCTACGCTGACGCTAGCTAGACTGTATACCGTTAACAAGCTCAGCAGACGACGCATTCATTGATACTGCATTTTGATGGATCAGCGAATAGTTTTTATTTAATTTCAGCAGTACGCCCGCAGCGGGAGAGAGGTTACCCCTATCCCGAAATGCATTGCGAGTGGTCACAAAATCAGCTTGCCGAAAACGTCATGAATTTAGCACACTGGTACAATCACTGATCACAAAGATGCCTATTTACGGTAAGATTATAGATTATAGAAATGAAATTTACACGGTATCATGAATGGAATAATGTTTCAAATAATGTATTCTTGCATTACATATTTTTTTTTAAATCTGCATCTATTCGTAGTATCTCCTTTTGTCTTCATGTCGCTATCAATTCGTCATTGTATTACTTCGATTTATGGTTTTGTTGGCATGCCTACCAAAATGTGCGCGCACTTCAACTGCTTGCGCGTAAGAAGTGAACCCTCCTCATAGCAAGACTGCAAAGTGTTGCCGCCCTCTACGTTCGTTGTCGCAACTTTCTTGCAACACCCCATTAGATTGATTGGAATAGCCTTTGCATGTGTTATAGTTCATAATTAATTCTAAAATTAATTTCACATTATTTTGCCATTTTAATACACTGCACTGTGCACAGTAAAAAAAAAAAAAAGTATTTTCCTTATATTAATTGTCCTTGAAATACATTATATTTAATCATTTAAAATATTTTGGCAATAGTTCATATAATCTCCTGGGGAAAAACCATATGGTTATTTGAAATAGCCGCGACGCCACAAGAGAGGCCAATCAATGTTTTATGTTTGTGTTGACTTTTCTCACTCTTTCTCCATATCTTTCTCCTTTTCTCTCACTCGTTGTGTCTTTGTCTCGGGTTTATTTATTGATCATTTGAACAAGGTCATTGTGTATTGGAGGGTGTAGTAGGGCTCTGTATCATCATGTTCATGTTGCCTTTTGCTCTCTTCTTTCTTTTTCTCTCTCTCTCTCTTCTCTCTCTTTCTTTCTTTCTCTCTCTCTCTCTCTCTCTTTCTCTCTCTGTCTCTTTCTGCTAGGTGTCGAAACGTATGTAATTAAATAAAGCCCATCGTAAAAGTTTAAGACAGCTCCTCTCTTCTTTCAGTGACTGGCAGAGACTTTGGACTCATCAGCATCAACTGATAAAACAGACATAGGACAGACTCAAATTGACGGATACTCTGGTAACTATTTATATTTACCTTGTTACGTAAGATAACAAAGGCAATCATGTATACGTTTTATATCATGTATATAGATGTATTCACAGAAATAATGATTAATAGTAATAAAAATGACGATCAGAATCAGAATCAGAATCAGAATAATAAAATTATAATCATGAATGATCATAATAATCATAATAATAATAATAATCATAATCATCATAAAAACAACAACAATAATAATAATAACAATTATAACTAGAATTGCTTTGCCGCGCAATGCAAATGTATCCCCCATTCACTGGCAGCGATTCGAAGGAGGGACAAAGAACCTCCCCTCCCTCAAACAAAAGGATGGCGTAGAGATTACCGCCAGTGGCCCGGACTATTGTCAACACTAGGAGCAGCATCAACAAAACAATGTGTGTAGATTAGAGTATAATGCATCTCTAAAGAAATCTGTCAAGAAATGTGACCTCAGAGCGCACACAACAGCATCACCAAAAACTGTAGACGTCTGGAGCAATCTATGATGGACCTCCATACAAAATCTGAAAGAAATCAGTCCACAAATGTGTCCTCCAGAATGCATGCAACCAAAACATTTGACCCTATAAAAAGCGGAACACTGGGGTCAGCATCAGCAAACACTAAAGATATGTAGATTTCACTAAGACACACCTCCATATATAATAAGAAAGAAATAAGAAATCCGTCTAGACATGTGGAAGTTAGAGCGCACAAAAGACGTATGACCATTGACCCTATAAAAGACGGGACACTGGTGGCAGCATCAACAAAAACTATAGGTTTTTAGATTACACCAAGAGACCACTTCATGCAAAATTTGAACGAAATCCGTTGAGAAATGTGACCGCCAGATCGCACACAAGAGTGCACACAAGACATCTATCAAAATATGACCTTTGACGCTTTGACGGAACACTCGGGGCAGTATCACCAGAAATTATAAATGTCCAGATTTTACCTCCATACAAAGTTTGAAAGAAATCCGTTGAGAAATGCGACCGCTAGAGCGCACACAAGAATGTGACGCGGCGGCGATGGCGGCGGAACGCTGCTGACTCCTATGGAACGATAGTTGTCCAAAAATTCGATAAACCTAGTTTTTCAACAATAAACTAGGTTTTTCGCCGAGAATCCTAGATTATCGAATTGATAAACCTAGTTTTTCAACAACAACCCCGAATATCAAGCGATAAACCTAGTTTATCAACCGAAATTTGATAAACCTAGTTTATCGAATTGAAAAACTAGGTTTATCGAATCGAAAAACCAGGTTTATCAAAAAAACCTGTGATATCGGTCGATATTCAGGGTTCTGATAAACTAGGTTTATCAGATTTGATAAACTTAGTTTATCGAATTGAAAAACTAGGATTATCGAATTGATAAACCGGGTTTTTCAAAACGCCTGTGATATCGGTCGATATTCAGGGTTCTGATAAACTAGGTTTATCGAATTCAATAATCTAGGTTTATCAAATTCGATAAACTAGGTTTATCAAATTCGATAAACTAGGATTATCAAATTCGATAATCTAGGTTTATCAAAATAGTTGTCCAAAAATTCGATAATCTAGGTTTATCGAATCGAAAAACCTGGATTATCAAAAAACCTGTGATATCGGTCGATATTCAGGGTTCTGATAAACCAGGATTATCAAATTTGATAAACCTAGTTTATCGAATCGAAAAACTAGGATTATAAAATTGATAAACCGGGTTTTTCAAAGAATTCGATAAACTAGGTTTATCGCTTGATATTCGGGGTTGTTGTTGAAAAACTAGATTTATCAATTCGATAATCTAAGATTCTCGGCGAAAAACCGAGTTTATCGTCGATAAACTAGGTTTATCGAATTTTTGGACAACTATCGTTCCATAGACTCCGGCATTCTGGCGGGGGATACAATAATAACAACACCCAGGCCCCCTGGGAACGGGGCCTGGATGTCACTGGATGTCACTGGGGGTGCTGCAGCTCTGGGCATTTTTTTTTATTCAGTTGCTTATATCTAGAATTATGGCACCTGGGGCAAACAATGAAGTTGCGCCCCTACCCCTCCCTCCCTCAACTTATCCACGTCATTGTACAAGCGAGGGAGCAAAGCGACCGAGTGGTAGATTTTTTTGTTTTTGTTGCTTTTTAAGCCCCAAAACGCAATTTCTTATGCACTTTACCCAGTAAATTGATTGATTGATTGATTGATTTATTTATTTCTGATATTTATACAGGGTGACTCATTATCACCAATATTGGTGGTCTTCCATGAGGCCCTGATAGCAATAGTAAGTAACAATAATAGCCAACAAAATCATGAAAATAAACTCATAACCAAAAAAAAATAAGAACAAACATAAATATATATATATACATGTATATACAAAGAATATGGTATCCTCGTAATCAAAATTGGTTTTACGAAAATGTTGAAATTGTTGCACATTCCTATCATCTTAATTCATAATGTATAGACGGTGATATTTTCAAAAATCTGTTGAAAAATAACCATTTATATATGGGTTATTTTGAAATGGCATTGTATAATTTTGAAAGTACATACAAGAAGTATAAAGACTACTTTAGCTCAGTATAGAAACAAAATTGTTATATACATATTTACAAAACATATTATAGGGTAGTATACTTATTCAAAGATTACACAATGATTGCATGTAATATAGTATAACAATCGAATGTACAGTGTCTCTTATGAAACAATAAAATGCAAATTATTTATTGATTATAAATGATATGAAATCATTCATACATTTTGAAAAGCATTATGTCATCGTACATTTTTGGGCAAAGAAACAAACCATCAAACATATTTTCCAAATCAGGGCAACAAAAAATGACATATTACTGATGAAGACAAATATAAAATAGCATCAAGTGAAATTTTCTAGCAATAAGAATGAATATGACTCATTTACCATGCTGTTATGTAAACGAATCAAACCAATCCTTTGCGATAAGGAATGAGAGTAAAACTTCAGCTAAGAAACTGAATAAAATTTCTTATTGCGAACAGATTTTGCAAGATCTTTTGAACATATATTTAAAAGTGTTCACAGAGCTTGCCATTTTTAGTGATCTGTCCAACTGATTCCATGCTATAATTGAAGATACGATGGGGCTATGTTTAAAGCATTCTGTTTTATACTTTGGCACAGAAAGTAAACCTTCATCTGCCTGCCTCGTATGATACTGATGAATGTCACTTACTTTAACTAAACTTTCTTGTAAATAGGATGGTGCCAAATTGTGTGTACACTTGAACATCATAGTAACACGCTGAAATTCAAATCGTTTCTCAATTGGCATCCATTTCAGATTGCTAATTAATTCACTTGATGGAGTCTCATAACTTTTGTTTGAAATTATTCTAGCAGCTCGTTTTTGAACTTTCTGAAGCTTATACGTTTGTTCCTGATATCGATTTGACCACACAGAGGAACAATAATCAAAGTGAGGCAACACGAGTGCATTATACAGCATCTTTAAAGATGTTAATGGTAAATAATCCTTCGCTCGTTTTATTACACTGACATTTCTCTGCGTTACCTTTGTTACTTTGTCAACGTGTTTGGACCAATTCAATTCTTCATCAATTAATATACCAAGACATTTGGCGACATTAACTCTTTTCAATACCTTTCCATTTATAGAAACATTGAAGGATGTTATTTTGTTTAAATTAGCACGCGAAGCTATGACCATCACGCATGTCTTCTCCGTGTTTAGTACAAGGCGGTTTTGATTAATCCATACCATTAATTCTTCCAATGCGAAAGAAAGTTTTTCTTCAACCTCAGCTACGCTACTTCCACTCACAGTTAAAGTGGTATCGTCCGCATACATATCAACATAACCATCAGATATACAATTTGGTAAAGTATTTACATAGATGGAAAATAATAACGGACCCAAAATAGACCCCTGTGGTACGCCCATCAATACAGTTAATGGATTAGATTTTGCACCTTGAAAATGAACAGACTGTTCACGACCTGTTAAATAAGATCTGAACCAGTTTACACATTCATGTGAACATCCGATAGCAGATAACTTTTCTAATAAAAGATTGTGATCAACTGTGTCAAATGCCTTACGAAGGTCTATGAAAGCTACTCCAGAGATCTGTCTGTTTTCAATGTTCCATGACAAATTATTAACAAATTTCATGAGTGCTGTTGCGGTAGAATGCTTTGCTCGAAAACCAGACTGACTGGAGTTCAATATATTATTATCGTCAATGAATTCAGAAAGTTGGCGATGTACAGCCCTCTCTATGATTTTGCTAACAACAGACAAAATTGAAATTGGGCGGTAATTGCTTGGATCGGACATATTACCAGCTTTAAAAATTGGAATTACTCGAGCTTCTTTCCAACCCTTGGGTACACATCCGTTGTCAAAGATGCATTTATGATATCGGTTAACGATCTCGCTATCACCTGTTTCGTCATTTTTTTTTTTTTTTAATGTATTTATTGAATTTTACAAAATGCAACAAATCAGGTACAAAATCAGGATAATCATAAAATATGGATAATAATTACAAAAACAAAAGAAAAACCCCAACAACAACAGATAAAAATAAAATAAAGAGAGCAGCTAAGATAAAAGTAAAATAAAGAGAGCAGCTAACAAAACAATACAAAGGACCTGAGAGGATGCCCATAGCCAACCGAAGACGACCCCACGAAACGAACCTGGCAACGAACGGCTAATCACCCCTCCCACTATACTAGCGACATAATACAAGGCAGATCCCATAACTGTGAATGATCGATTAATAGTTGACACACACACACTCTCTCTCGGAAAAAAAAATCCAGTAACATCATGAACACATGACATGTACAGTCGAAACCCGGTATAAGGTGGCCAGATCAGAGCGGAATGTCATGCATCTCTGTGTTTTGCATGAAAATGAAATAAACAAAGAAATAGTCCAAAAATCGAACCGAATGAACCAGTCATGACCCCTAGGCCCTACCATACCGAGTCCCCACTGCAAAATTCGCATTCACTTTTAATACACATTGCACATCAACATACACGCCGAGATGAAACCTGCCTGAAACGAAAATACTACACGAAACGGGGAAAACAGCCATCCGCCCGGTCGATACGCGGAAACACCAACGGGCAACCACAGACATCCACCCCAACGCTTTGGGCCCAGTAGAGGGGAAAAAAACCTCTCGGGCCGAGTACCAATCTTTATAAGTACTACATACAGTGTACAACAGTATAAATTATGAAGGCAGTTACATCAGATCTCTAGAAACAAAATATTTTGTGTATGTAAAGCCATGGCCACTGTTACAATACTCAAAATGTAAATCTCCATTTTCGAAAGTGAAGTGGAAGTTTGTTGTTTTTCTTGGCAATACGGTATTCAATATCCTTATTGGACGCAATGTATTTCTTATAACCTTCAAACTTTGGTGTTTTGTTTTGGAATTTACAAATATAGAAATAATATTTTAGTAGGAGAAACAAATATGTTAGGAATTTATCATCATCAAACCCAAACATTTTTTCAAAAATGGACACATTTAGTGGTTTGTTGATTTTTGGAATAATGGCCTTCACAGTCTTATCCCAAATAATTTTAACAGCAGGACACTCAATGAAAAAATGCTTGTAGGTTTCAGGAGCAGTATTACAAAAAGAACAGTTAGGGGTGTCTTTTCTTTTAATTTTGTGCAAAAAATCATTAAACCTTATCGCTCTATGAAAGAGCTTAAAATAAAATGAACGGATACGAGTAACTATTGTGCATTTAAAATTATTTATATGAATTTTCTTCCAATCAATCTCGCCAGGACCATAGAACTCACCCCAAAATGACATTTGCTTTTCTGGAACATTAGACCCTAGCATGATACTATAAGCATATTGTGGGATTTTTTTAATTTTCAAAATTTGAGTTCTAATCTTGCCAAAAATTATGTCTGGGGTTAAATCAGAAGTTATCAGCCAATCCTCTGGTATGTTTTTTACCAAAAAATTGTACTTTCTCCTATCCTGTGCACTAATACCATAATCAAGGATAAGCTCTTCAAACAGTTTATAACCAGGGTGGGGAGGATTGAGTAAATCACTAATATAAATCACATTTTTATCAAGCCAGTCTTGGTATATAAAATATTGCTTTGATTTTGAACGGATGTTCCTATTAAACCAAATACATTGATAAGAACCAACTGAAGAAAAACCAAGATCACACACATTTTCAGAAAATTTCTCTCTGAATATATACCATGTATGCAGGGATTCAGCTAATTGACTTGAGATTAAGTTGTTCAAAATATTGTCAGGGGCATATGCTTTCCACAAAATATCTCTTTTATCACTAAACTTATTCAAAATGGATAGTTCAATTGATTTCCACAAACTTTCATAATTATCATCCAAAAGTAATTTGACCCATGACATTTTTTGTGCCATAGAGAATGCGTACGGATCAATCATTTTCAAGCCACCTAAAGAATAATCATTACACATCATCTGTCTTTTGACCCTATCATTGCCACCACTCCATATAAATTTATATAGTAATGTATTCAATTGTTGAAAAAACTTTTGTGGAGTTTTAATACACAAAACAGTGAAAACATAAAGAAACTGTGGCAACAATAGGGTCTTTAAGACACAGATCTTCCCGACTAGGGATAAATTTCTAGCCCGCCAGCAATTCAAGGTTTTTTCAATAGATTTAAGCTTTATCACATAATTAAGTTCATATATTTGCTTTGTATTCAAAGAAAAGTGAATACCTAATGTTTTAAAAGTAGATTCATTCCATTTCAAACCTTTCTCAGAAAATGGATACAACTGAGTACCTTTCTTGGATCCAATCCATATTGCTTCTGATTTGGATATATTAAGTCTACAACCAGACGATTGAGAAAATATTTCAATAGTATCAAATAAAGATTTAAAAGAAATGTCTGAGCCATCAATAAAACAAGTAGAGTCGTCTGCTAATAATGAGATTTTCAATTCATTTCCTTCAACTGGGATTCCTTTGATATCAGGGTTTTGTCTAATGGCAAGAGCCATAGTTTCGATAACCAGTAAAAACAAATATGGCGAAATGGGGCACCCTTGAAATATACCCCTTTCCATGTCAATTGGTTTAGTCATATTTCCATAATTAGAGATATAGCTTTTTCTACCCGAATAAAATACTTTAATCCAATTAACAAATTTATTACTGAAGTTAAATTTATTTAGTACACGGAAAAGAAATTCATGGGAAACACTGTCAAAAGCTTTTTGAATATCAAGGAGGAGAATTGCACCAGGTATATGCATTGAATCTGTATATTCAATTATATCAATTATCAACCGGATATTGTTTGCAATATTTCTTTCCTTTAGGAATCCTGACTGGTCAGGGTGGATCAAGTGTGAAAGACATTTTTTCAAGCGATTAGCTAAGGTTTTTGCTAAAATTTTATAGTCTACTGTCAACAGGGATATGGGTCTAAAATTTGTTAAATAAGATATGTCTCTATCCTTTTTTGGAATCAGAGTAATGACCCCATTTCTCTGAGAGTATGACATAAGACCATTCTGTAAGGAGAAATTGAATGAATTTAAAAGCATATCAGATAGATCCTTCCAAAATACAATGTAGAATTCTACAGGTAAACCATCTAAACCAGGGGATTTGTTATGTTTCATTGAAATAAGAGTGTTATATATTTCCTGTTTAGAAATAGGTCGCTCAAGGATATCCTTGTCAACTTCATTTATTTGAGGGATTTCAATAGAGTCTAAAAAAGTATCCATTATGTTTTCTAGGTTGTGACCCTCATGTTTCTTATACAAAACTTGGAAAAAGGAATTAATTTTTTCTAAAATTATACGCTGATTAACAATAATATTGTCTTTCTCATCTTTTAGTCGAAATATACTTTTTTTCTCACCAGTTCTTTTTTCTAAATTACAAAAGTATCTAGAACTCTTTTCTCCTTCTTCAGCCCATCGAATGCGAGAGCGAATAATTAAACCTTGAGTTTCTTCGTCTAAAAGGTCATTTAACGCGTGGAGTAAAAAATCTCTTTCAATGAGAAGCTCATTGTTATGTAAATCACCACTTAACTTTTTCTCTACCTCCTCTATTTCTCTCAATAGCTCTTTCTTGGCAAAATTCTTTTCTTTTCTTTTGCGTGTACAATACTCTATACATGTTCCTGTAACTGTGCACTTAAGGGAGTCCCATAAAACATTAGGATTACATTCACTTTCAGAATGAATTAATTTGAATTCCTTGATTTTCTCCTTTACAATGTTAATGAAGTTTGCATCACTATGCAAGTATTTACAATTTAATTTCCAAAATCCTGGACCCCTTAAAGGCTGGGCACCCTTAAAATTTAAAGTAACTAAAGAATGATCAGACTGAATTCCTGGAAGTATTTTGGATTTTAAACAATTGGTAACAAAGTTGTCCGAAACAAGGATGAAATCAAGTCTAGAAAGTACTTTAGGGTTTTTTTGATGTCTTGTATATTGCTTAAGGGTTGGGTGAAAGTTACGCCAAATATCACATAAATTAAACTCTTCTATTAATGATTTTAGCATAACACTTGCCCTGATATTTGAATGTGTATCCCTACCTCCTTGATAATCAAATTTCCCAAGAACAACATTAAAATCACCAGCACATAAAATAGAGGTATAATCAAATTCTTCTACTTTACTAAAAACTTCCAGAAAAAAATTTGGATCATCATCATTTGGACCATACAAATTGACCAAAATCAAAGGTGCATCATTAATAGCAACAGATATAATCAAATATCTCCCGTTAGGATCAGAGTACAGGGATTTTACTGTCAGTGACACATGGTTTCGAATTAAAATTGCAACACCTCGACTATTTGATGTGTAGCTTGAAAACCATGCCTTTTCCCCCCATTGTTGTTTCCAAAGATGTTCATCAGCTTTACAAGAATGTGTTTCTTGAAGAAAGATTACATCACTATCAATAGATCTTAAATAGTGAAAAAGTTTACGTCTTTTCACGTAATCTTGCATTCCCCGGCAATTAAAAGTTATTAATTTAAGATCCATATTTGTGGGGTGGGGAGTACAAATGTAACGTATTATCCATATAAATATATGTATACCAGATAATCAGGTAATGCCAGTGTAACAGATGTACATACATGTACAACAAGGTAACTGCCAACAATAAATAATAATCAAAAAAGGTTGATGTTAATATCAATAAAAGCTGCTCATGAGTAGATACTGTAACACAATTAGGCCCAATTGACATAATAAAACAAAAACAAAACCCCCCCCCCCCCCCCAAAAAAAAACAAGGCAAAAAACACAACCCAATGAAGATTGCAAAGAAAAACTAGAACGCGCAGGTGCACTTGATAACCTAGCAGAGGCCTCAAATCAAAAAACGGCCAAAGCCAAAAGTGCAAACAGCAGAGCAAACCAAACAGCCATGAGCCAAAATCCACTCATAGAATATTTTCTAAAAGCAGATCCAAAGGATTTAGTTTTTGAGTAGTAATACTAAAATATTGCTACCTCATACTTCATGTACTGTACATAACAGTTTTACATCTACAGGATAAAAACGAAATTGATAATTTGCTTTAATACACACAAACATCTTATATAGTTTTGTGTAAAATCCTCTTTACGACCAACAACTGCCCCCCCCCCCCCCCAAACATACATGTAACACCTACTTGAGAAACTTTACAAAATCCAGACGAATCTGGGTTTCACTGTGCTTTGAAATACAAAAACAATCATGTTGAGTAGTGCAAAAAATTAGAATGCAACATACAATGTAGTATAGTAGAGTCAATAAACATGTAATAACATAGCATGGTATTACCATTATTAAACAATCATGATCACATTAAAAAAAAAACAATAACATGAAGCCATCAATGCATCTTAGTACCCTCCTGTACAGTAGAGTCAATAAACAATTAAAAACATTAGTTAAAGCGATATAATCTAGCATGGTGTTACTGTTACCATTATCAAACAATCATGATCACATTTAAAAATTAAAGGGAAATTAACCTCAGCGTATGAATTAGCTTATTTTGAATGGTGTAGTATATGCCTCTTATTTGATACATGCAATTTCATGTAAACACACAGGATATAGATATAAATCACTATTTTCCAGCCAAGTTATCGTCTGCTAGCAATAATAAGGGGGCTGCCATTACTTTATGTGTACACGAACATATTTTTCATCCCAAGTAAAATTTCCTTCATCGTTAACTTGTAATTGATTTTTAGAGGACAAATATATATTAGATAAAGTCACATATTCTGAAATGTAAGTTTAGTTTTATATATTTTTTAAAAGGTCTTAATTTGTTCATAAAAAATATACTTCATAAAAAATATACGTCAAGGACGGAGACAATCGTAACAATACCAAAACAAAGCGAGGAATCTGCTTTACAGGATGGCTATTAGAACTCATGGGTCGTCAATTATCTAGGCCCATGGCCAATAACAATCGTAATACAATCAGAACAAAGCGACGTATCTGTTGTAAAGGTAGGCTATTATCAATGCATATGGTACCTAATGATCCGTGTCATGCACAAAATGGCAGCCTCCATGGAAAGACGTAGCAGACAATAGGTGCATCTAGAATATCACGTGGGGTTAATTGTCCTTTAACAACAAAACAAGGTAATTAGAAGCTGTCAATGTACATGTATCTTAGCACCCTCTTGTACAGTAAAGTCAATAAACATGTAATAACATTTAGTTAAAATTATATAAACTAGCATGGTGTAACCATTATCAAACCAATCATGATCACACAAAAAAAAAAAAAAACATAACAAAACAAAACAAAACAAAACCCAAAACGAGGTAATGTCATATCTGCAATATCCAGTTTCAGCATAGCACAGGATAACTTTCAGTGTCACTCCATTTTTATGATCCTCATTTTACAACTACTACTTTCCCTGATGGATCTCTGTAGCACAGTTTATCCGGGTAGCTATAGAAAGGGCTCTTTCTTTCACTCCTAAGATCTTTAAATTGTTGGGACTTCTTCCTCCTCAGTTGTAGGACTCTATTAGAAAGATCTTCTGCTACAAACACCTTGACTTCCTCTCCTTCATACTTGTACATGGAATGAGTTTCCTTCAGCTTCTTGATACACGTTCTTCTGACTCTCTCCCTGGCAGCAAATGTTACAAAGGCTGTGTGGATCCTCCTCGGCTTAGTAGAGGGGTCATCATCTGTGTTTGCACGAAGACGGTGGGTAGGTGTCCTGTGACACCGTTCGATCTGAGCGATATCCTGCTTGGATACTCCTGCAAACTCCATGAATTTGGAAATTGTCTGTTGACAATTTTCAATCCCTGCTCCTGGGACTTCGGGAAGACCAAAGAAGACCAAGTTACTGCGTCTACTCCGATTTTCTAGGTCGTCTACTTTTTGCAAGAGGGCTTCATTATCCTGTTTCAAGAGTTTGACTTTATCACTGACAGTTTGCACATCAAAGTCCAAACTTTTTATTTTTTGTTCTTGATCCTCTATTTTCAGGGAAAGATCCCCCAACTGTGTGGTGATGATCTTTTCTATTTTAGCTTCCATTCGAGCTTCAAAGCTTGAAAAAAACTCTGAGAACCACTGGGGAGGAGCTTCTTTCTGCGGGGGCATATACGTGAGTCCTTTCCTCGCAGCACTAGCATAATTGGGAAGGCCTCCAGCTACATGTATGTCACCAACTTGCTCAGTAGGACGGGTGCATACACGATCCATAGATAAGCTGCGTGTACGTGTGCGGTTACTGTCTGTGTCACTAACGTTCAACTTTGGTTTCTTGTTAGCAGGCGAACTTCAGCTAGGTGAGCTTAGTAAATGACGAGAATTCTTTGTCGATGAATCCATAGTTCAAAATTGTCCATGATAAAACAAAATCCTTAATTCATCCCCTGATTTATATGTGAATTTTGGCAAATTTGGCGAGATCAAAAAAATAGTTGGCACATGGCTGCGTGTGCGGGCGCTCTCCCTGTTTCGTCATTTTTAGAAGACGACAAGAAATGTGGTCATCGCCAGTAGCTTTATCTTTACACATGCGATCAATTTCCTTAATTACGAAATCCTCAGACACACAGTCCAAATCAAATTGTGAGATATGATTAATCGGAGTATCGTCACCGATATGAGATTCAGTTCTAGAACTTTTCAGGTTTTTTGTTATATTGGCAGCACAGGTAGTAAAAAAGCTATTGAAAGCATTAGCTATTTTAGGTGGATCTGATATACGAGCACCATCAATTTCCAAACTATGCGGCGATATCTTGCTGGATTTTGGAATTACACGTTTCAGACACTTCCATATATTCCCAGAATTTCCATGATTTTCTTCAATAAAGTTACAATGGTATTCTTTCTTCCTTTTTCTAATTAGATGTGTAACTTTATTCTTAAGGGATTTGTAATTATTCCATAACTCATTACAGTCATTGATGCCAGACATTACAATCGGGGGTTTTCTATTCACTCCCTTCGCAAAAGGGGGCAACATTGATGGAAACCATTAAGAAATATTCGAGGAATTTAGGAAGACAACCGAAAATTGACATTTCTTTTAAATGTTGAACCTTTGCAAAAGCGATTTTCTAAACTGAATCCTATATTGGGCGCAATATTTAACAAGAGGATGATTAAATCCAGAGTGATTGCAATTTTGGAAATGGAAATTAATGATTTTTGCTCTCCAGGGCAGATGGGAGAGGAGCTCGCAAGATACGTCACGTAGTTGCCAATTTGGGTTTGACTGATTACAACTTCAAAAATTCATAACTCTCTTATTTTGAATACTGTTTTTTGATACTGTTTTATTTGTATTAATTGATCCCCCAGGAGTACTGCAAGTCGGAATGGGGGACCCTCAGGGTTTCGGTGATTCAGTTTGCCTGCCCCATTTCTGGCAACTTGTCAGTACACTTGGGGGATCGATTACATTAATTTCAACCTTCCTGTATTGTGTTTTGTTCTTCTTTGTAATTATACATGTATGTACTTTGATTTGCCGAATAAAATAATAATAATGATAAAAATAATAATAAAATTCTTTTTGTATTTTGCTCAAAACTTCACTGATCTGTTTCTTTAAGTTTTTCTGCTTTTATTAAAACCAACTTGTAATCAGGTTGGACTTTAACTGCATCGATCGGTATACAGTTTCGGGTTTGGCAAATTGATAAACGGTCTTCTATTCAATTATTACCAAACTGGGGGGGGGGGGGAATTAACGAAAATACAGAGAAATATAGTCAACGAATTTAGCTATGTAACATTAAGTTACTAGGGGTGTCGATCCCTGTTCATGATTGGGGGGATGACCGGCATATCTAAGGATTACGGCGCCCGGGCAAACAATAAAGTTACCCCCCCCCCCCCCCCGAGTGTCCCAATGTTATTGTACAAGCGAGGGACAAAGCGACCGAGCGGCAATTTTTTCAGTTTTTAACCCTAAAAACGCAATTTCTTGTGCATTTTACCCAGGAAATTTTGCAATTGATCACCGCAATTGAGGGGTAAAGAAGGTCAAATGTTATACATTGATAAACGGTTTTCTATTCACTCACTTCTACAATCGGGAGCAAAACTAATGAAAACCCTATAGGCTTGAGAAAGAGTCGAGAATTCAGCAAGGCTACCTGAACTTGACATTTCTTTCAAAAATTGAACCTTTGCAAATGCTGTTTAATACACTTTATCCTATATTGGGGGCGCAATATTTAGCAGGAGTCATTATAAAACTTACATGATATAGCGAGCAAAGCAATTACATATTTTTTTTTTTTTTATTTTGAACCCTTTAAGCTATTTAAGAACTATGTACTGGGGGCGCAAAATTACGAGATCCCGAAAGAAAATAATTACGGGAGGGAGCAAAGCGACCGAGCTTTGGAAATAATTTGCATTCCAAACCTTCAAAAGGTACATTTCTAGTGCATTTACCTTGCGGATTTGGGGGCACATAATCCGTAAGGATTATGATTTTTCTTAATTGTTTTCTTTCTCTCCTTTGCCTTTTTTGCGCCCCCTCCAAGTGCCGCCCGTGGCACGTACCCCCTGCCCTCTAGATACGCCACCGCACCAGGGACTTTTTTAAAAATCTGTCTATAAAACTTGCATTTTAGAGCATCCCAAAAGGGTTTTTAATGAAAAGAAGAAATGCACGGATCTACGCCAGTGGACGGAACCGCTTAATTGAGAATAACAATGGGAGCGAACAAATATTTTCACACTGAAATTATGGCATTTCTTATTTCCATACTTCTAATCATAGAAGAATGTGATGGTATTTCAAGATCAAACATAATGAGTTTGGGTAATGATTAGTTTTAAGTTAATGTATTATAATCTTTTTTTTAATCCAACATATTGGGGGGGGGGGGGGTGATAATACAGGCCACCCCCTAATTTTTGTTGTTGATATATTCCCCACCATTCCCCCCCCCCTCCCCCCCCCCCCCCCAAAAAAAAAAAAAAAAAAAATCGACACCCATGTAAGTTACAATTTCTTTCAAATGGTGAACCTTCGAAAATACTATCTTATAAACTTAATATATTGGGGGACGCAATATTTCAAAAAAGAGACTAATAAATAAAAATAGGGGAAAAGCAATGACAGTAACATTCTTTCCTTGAATTTTTAACCATCTTAAAATGATGTTTATATAGTCAATATTGGAATACGAAAATAAGTCCTGGAGCAATTTTAAAGCCACAGAGCTTTAAACATTCTCATATTTTGAACCTAAGAAAATATAATTAATAGAGCAAAAGTTTCTTCCGTTTCTCTCTTTTGCGTTTTGCTCCCCTGCAGACTGACTGTTTAAGTAACACCTGGGGCAAGTACCCCAATAGAAATCTGGGGGTGCATGCTGCAGCACCCCTAGCATCTTAAACCTTCTAGGGGGTGCTGCAGCAACCCCAGCACCCCCGGCTCCCAGGGGCCTGACAACAACAATAACACTGTTAGTAAGGCCTACTTTTTATGCAACACCCGATACTTTTACAATAATGAAAAATTAGAAAGACTACGTTTAAGTTATAAACTATAATTTGTGTAGATTGAGTTTCCTTCTTAGATATCAGGCACATTTGAAGTCTGTTTTCCCCATTTACATTGGAATTTACAACACAATATTTATAAATGATGATAGTTTACATTTATCATGTTTATATAGTGTTGATATATATACATATTGCTTCTAAGCGCTTCAGATGAAATAAAATATACAACAACGCGAAGAAAGGGAGATCCTGTGAGAGCGGGCAGGCATCGACCCTGCACAACACCCGATCTCTCTTAACAATTATATATTGTTCATTTTCTACAATAGTGTCTCTTTTTTCCACATTTTTTCAAACAATACTACTGCATCTTGAATTTGCCTTTATGAAGCCCTTTTCAGAACCTACAGATCTTCTCAGGGTATTCACTCTGGTCTATGTAGGTCTATGTAGGCTACATTAAGACAGGTCCGTTCCAGCTCAATTTGTTCCCTATTTTGTAGAAAACGCGGGGGAAATTTTATGCAATTAATCCCTTATCCTCCTCCACCGATTAAACAATAAATCAAGGTAAATGTATAGTTGAGAAACAACCTCCAGCAATTGTTTTGTTGTTTTGATTTGCTTTAGAATAGTTTTAGTTCCATAAAAGGCTAACAGAAGGTTCAATGATCTGTTTCCGCAAAGCACCACTAAAATGTTGATATCGCAGCTCTTTATTTACCAAAACATCCCCTAATTAATTTAGGGAATTTCTGTAGAGAAAATCGCTGTCCGGGGAGAGAACTGAATGTCATTCTCTTTTCTTTTTTTCTTTTTCTTTTTCTTTTTCTTTTGGGGGGGGGGGGGGGGGTGTACTTTAAGCCTGTCTCTTGGGCCTTAAAAGGAGAGACTGGCAGGTTGTTCCCCCCGTCCCCGAATCCGACAGACGGAACTCCGCGCGGGTCATCATCTGCGTGAAGATAATAAAACATTATACACAATCACATTAATCATTCCTGTAATTGTAATCATTATTGATATAGAAATCAATCGAGGTTCCCAATTTGGCCGTCCTGTTAGAGTTGTCGTCGCCGTATCCTACCTGAAGCTCTAGCACCGGTGGATGGTACTCCAGATCGTTCTCGGTCACGTTGATCCAACCGATGCCCGGTGTCGTGGTCGCTGACCAATAAATAATGCCGTCATAGACCACGGTTCTCCAATATTCATCTGTGCTCGTGTTATTAGGAAAGTACATCTTTCGATCAGTACCATTGAGTCG
This sequence comes from Heliocidaris erythrogramma, assembly GCA_025617745.1. Taxonomy (NCBI): domain Eukaryota; kingdom Metazoa; phylum Echinodermata; class Echinoidea; order Camarodonta; family Echinometridae; genus Heliocidaris; species Heliocidaris erythrogramma. The sequence continues at coordinate 37,388,763 of CM046873.1, read as the reverse complement.
GATTGATTCGATGTTATTGCTGAATGTGTTTCTGCACCAGTACAGCCGATCATCTGTAAATGAATGTATAATAAGCATGATAAGTTAAAGTGGTATATAAATCACGTAGATGTGCTGGGGTCTAGTAGATACGTCAACGGAGCCCGACACTAAAGTCTTTTGGCAAGACATTAATCTACATTTGCCACTCTCCACCCAGTTATAAATGGGTACCTGATAAGCTTGAGCGCTAATTACTTTGGTGGCTCGACTATAACCAGGGTAATAATGTCTTAGCTCCATGAGAGTCACGTCGTGACGGATATTAGCGCTATATAATTATTATTATTTAGCAAAGGAAATAACCAGCGTGCAGAGGAGTAGCTACCATAGGGAGGGGTGGCACATCGGGTATGTACACCCCCCCCCCCCCTTAATGAATTGCGAACAAGGAGGCACCGCTGTATGAACATAATTATAAGATACTCCCCTTCCACCCCCCCCCCCTCACTCTTGGAACATGTTCTCTCGCATTCATTCCTCCTCGTAATTCCATTGCCCCACCTTCTTAACCCATTATCTACGGGAATCATGTGGTTCCTGTATTAAGCATATGGAAGTGAGATCATTCAGCAGTCAGCAGGTTCACACTAAGGGTTTTTCGGATGTGTCGACTAGAACGCCGTCCGAGATCCTCCCAGCGACAATGGACTGCTTTGTGTTACCTGCTTAAAAAGGTGAAGCATGAAGCTAATAATGGGTGATGGAGGTTTACGTTTTAGAGAAGACGGCCGGCAAACCATGTTTGACGCGTTCTCGATCTGACTAGCTAGTGGACGAGGGAGAAGCCAGTGGACGGGTGAGCAGTTCTTGCATAAAGCACAGCTAACGCGAAGCAGTCCATTGTAGCTGGGACTTCCCTTCTGAGCAGAATTAACGTCATGTTCTAAATTTCTAATTCAATTTGCAACATGCATGTAGCTAAAATTAACGTCGTGTTGTTATTCCATTTACAACGTGACGTTAATTCAGTTCTACACATTGCAATTCGAATTACAACACAAACTTAAATAAAACTTCCCCTCTCAGAAGTAACGTCGAGTTCTAATTCTAAATGCAACGAGTAGCAGAAATTAACGTCGTGTTGCAATTCGATTTGCAACACGATGTTGAAATCAGCTACATGTTTCCAATCGAATTGCAACGTGTAGCACTGGATCAACGTCGTGTTGTTGCACCACGACGGTTGTGATTCTGAAGGGCTTCTGCCGATTACGCAACTTGTCTTTAAATCAGCCAATAGAGTTTAGGGTTTCATACGTATTAGCCTCCATGCCTGCTTGGCAGTTGTAGAACCCATGACCCCAGTCTAAATTACAACCCGACGTTAATTCAGTGCTACATGTTGCAATTCTATTTGCAATTCTATTTGCTGATTTAAACGTTGTGTTGCGAATCAAATTGCAACACGACGTTAATTTCTGCTACTCGTTGGAATTATTATTCTGATGATAGTGGAAGTTTTATTTAAAGGCGCTGTCACACTCTACCGTATAGAGGCAGCGTATGAGGAATGTATGAACCTTTTTGGGCATACGCTGACATACGCTGAAACACGCTAGGGGTACGCTGGAATACGTTTGTAGTATGCCGGGGTACGTCGGTGTACGCTGATGTACGCTGACGGCCAACAAATTTTTTGAACATGCACAAAAATTTTCAGCGTATGCCGACGTATGAATGTTACGCTCCTCATACGTTCCTCATACGCTGAACACGCTAGAGGTACGCTGAAGGTACGTTACTCATACGTCGAGTACGCTTCTCATACGTTGAAATTGAGTGGGTCAGGAAACCTAGCGTTAGAGGAGCGTATAATGAACGTGTGTCTGATGTGTGTCTAACGAATGGCTAACGTTATGATGGTAGTTCTAACGACAGTCTAACGTACTCAACTTATGCCTAACGTGTTCTGAGCGTAGAGCCAGGAACCAGGTATCCAGGAATCTGTACCTTTCTAACTAAAAAATAGACCCACGGATCAACAAATAAAGTATAAGTGAAAAGAGCAATTTAGTAAGGCAACAATAGTCAAAATTGACTAGTTTGCCTATTTTAAAACAACAACAACAACAGCCAACTTATCCCATGCGTATTACATGCGTATTTGCAGTGCATGGGAGTATATAAAGTCTCACATTTCCAAATCTGTATCAGTTTGTACCAGCAGTTCAGAGATGGAGGTTGCTGTGCTGCAACATTACCAAGATTTGTTACAGTTGGCAGTTGAGTTTGATTTGATTTGATTTGATTTGATTCGTCAGGTATATTGCAATACAAACATAACCAGGTACCATGACAGGATAGCCCATGAAAGCCGAAATGGCTTATTTCCAATGGGGTCCTTACCTAAATAACTGATTAAAAAATACACTAAGAAAACACATTAGTACGGCTACAAGACTATCGTACACGTACGACAAGTAATAAGAATGTACTAATTAAAAGTAGCAAAATAAAACATAACATTTTTTATAAAGTAGGCGAAGATTACATAAATGTGAAAACAAGACTTACTCAACGGAAAAAACTATATACAGAAAATCATAATGAAACTATCGATAATAAACGTTGGTTACATAAGTCAAATAATATAGGAAAAAACCATCTGAGCTACAAAAAGGAGAGGAGAAATATAGTTATGGAGTAGACACATTTTTAAAATGATGCTTCAATACCCTTTTAAAATGTAAAAAATTCTTAACTGACTTAACATGATTTGGGAGGGAATTCCAGAAAAGAATACCGTTAAAATAAAAAGAATTTCCAATTGTACCTTTCCGCTTAGGCACTACGAAATTAAATTGACTATTTCTAGTGTCATGCCTATGAACACTTGAAGAGCGAGTAAAATTATTTGAAATATAGTGATCTGCATTAGAGTAAAAAATCTTATGTACATGGTGAATTAAAAGTTGTTGTGATCTAAGGTTTACATGAAGAAGACCAGCTGTTTCAAGTTCACTCTTCCCAATGTGTGTTCTTGGTGGTAAGTGATTGATAAATCTTACAATCTTATTTTGAATTATTTTGAACTTATTTTGATCCACCTTGCCTAGACTGCAGTACCATGCCGCATTAGCATAATCAAATAAACATTGTATTAAGGAAAAACTTAAAATGCGTCTTGATTTTAAGTTCATGCAATTTTGATAACGATACAAGAATTTTAGACGAGCATTAGCTTTTTTGACAATACTGTCAACCAAACTTGAGCAAGAAAGATCACTAGCTATATTTAGTCCTAAATACTTCACAGAATCCTGTCTCTTAATGAGTTGATTGTTATAACTTATATTGAAATCATCAGTATACTTCAGCCTACCCCGCGAACAAAACAAAATACTTTCGGTTTTACCAATATGTAAGCTAAGCTTATTTGCTGTCATCCAATTAACACAGTTTGATAATTCTAAGCAAAGTTTTTCCCCGATCAGCTTAGGATCAGTACCAGAATATAGTAACACACTGTCATCCGCATATAAAAGTAATTTACTGTCGTTGACACAAACACACATATCATTAATGTAGCACATGAAAAGAATAGGGCCTAATATGCTCCCCTGGGGAACTCCGCATCTTATGGGCATAGAATCGGAGAGTACATTTTGCAACGAGACAACTTGATGACGATTGGTCAAGTAAGACCTAAACCATTGCACACATGCAGAATTTAAACCCATTACTTCTAATTTACTTAACAGTATATTATGGTTAACGGTATCGAAGGCTTTTTGCAAGTCAAGAAGAACCATCCCAACAAAACGTCCTTGGGAAATTTCGTTCCTCACAAAATCTAACAGGTGAATAAGACAAGTTTCAGTGGAATAACCATTTCTAAAACCAGATTGAAATTCGTATATTATTTTGTTTTCTTGAAAGTAGTTCTGTAATTGGGCATACACACATTTCTCTAGGACCTTCGAGACTATACTTAAAACGCTAATCGGTCTATAATTGCTAACATTAGTTTTATCTTTCTTTTTATAAAGGGGTGTTACTTTTGCAATTTTCATTTCATCAGGGAAGGTGGAGGTTGAGATAGATAAGTTAATAATGTAAGTTAAAGGTTTATACAAATATTTAGCTCCATCCTTCAAAAATCTGGCAGGTACCAAGTCAAGCCCGGTACTTTTTGATATTTTCAACTTATTTAATTCATTTAAAACAAACTTTTCTTTGACAGGAGAAAAAAGAAAACAACCTTTCGACACACCCTTAGTGTCGTATAATTTTTGTAATTTAACGCTGTCCGTTCCAAATTCATTTGTGTTGCTATCTGGCAGATTACTAGCTAATTTTTCTGCCACAGTTGTGAAATAATTGTTAAATTCGTTCGCTATCCTCATATTATCATGACATAACTCCCCCTGGATATTAATAACATTCTCTTTAATATTCTTTTGTTTGTTTTTACAACCTAAATCTTTCAGATTCTTCCACAACTTTTTAGAATCATTTTTATGCTCATCAATTTGATTTTGGAAGTATTCATCTTTAGCCTGTCTCACTTTTCTTTGCACCAAATTACGTAAAAGTTTATATTTATTTTCTAATTCTAAATTACCACAATCCTTTTTCATTCTTTTAAAAGCTATATTTCTTTGTCTTATTAACGAAATAATTTCAGCATTCATCCACTTATCGGTTCTTTGCTTAATTCTTACTTGTTTTAATGGAGCACATTTATCAACTATAGACATGAAAATATTTTTGAAAATTGACCACGCAGTATTTACTTCTTTACATTCTAATATGTCAGACCAATTGACTCGAGATAAAACATTATTAACATCATCTATACAATAGTTTCTCATACACCGAATATTTATTTTTCTATGCTGTTTGAATACAGGTCTTATTAGCTTCCTAGAGCAGTAGGTTAAAAAATGATCACTTAGGCCAATTTCAATAACACCACTTTGACAAATATTTTCTTCTTTACTGCTGATTACATGGTCTATTAATGATGAAGTGGCCGATGTTGTTCGAGTGGGTTTAGTTATAAGTTGACTCAAACCATTTAAATTCAAAATATTCTTGTATTTTTTTGATAATGAAGACTGCTGCAAAAGGCAGATATTCATTTCCCCTAAAATTATAACCTCATCATCTTTTGTTAATTTATCCAAGGTGTCAGTGAGATATTCAATAAAATAATGATCTGTAGGGGGTCTGTACACAACACCTAGAGTAATGGGTTTTGTATGGGGTAATAGAATGTCAATCCATAACGATTCAATATCATTTTGTGTAAGATCTTCTCGTACGTTAAATGCAATATCATTTCTAATATAAAGACAGACTCCACCACCATGTTCTCCTACACGGTCTCGCCTTAAAATACAATATCCATCGATACAAACTTCTTCATCGTTCACGGAAGAGTTTAACCACGTTTCTGTGATTGCAATTACAGAGATTCTATTTTGGGAGAAAAGGAGTCGTAGTTCAGGTATTTTAAACAGAATTGATCTAACATTCAAATGAACAATATGCAACCCTTTACCATTAAAAGTATCATTAAATGATTCATATAAAGCGCTTTCATCAACAGTATTCTGTATTCTAACTTCAGGGATAGGAGGTAAAATCGGTTGAGAGGGTTGAATATCTTCACAGGATTGAGTAAAAAGGGAGTCACAAAAAGGTGGTAATGAGCACGTCAAACAGACCCAATTTTCATTGGGGTTATGATATAACCTGGTATACTCACAGAGAGAGATTTCAAGACATTTAGTATGGTACCACTTTTGGCAGGTGGAACACAATAGGCCATGTTGGTTGTTTTTTACGGGTTTATCACATTTACCGCAAGGAAATTTGTAGTTTGGACCAGGATTAGTTTCTACGTCACCAGATAGGAAAAGATAAAATATTTGATTATTTGTCTGAAATAACGTAGTTTGAAAGGTGGCCACAGAGTTCTGATAATACAAAATTCGGGAGTGAAAGTATTTTAAGCGTTTAAATGATTTTAGCGTAACATATTCAAAACTAGACGCAACCCCGCAAGAACATAAACACGAAATTAAAAAATAAAATACAAGAAAGTTCATGACACCTTAAATACACACAGACACACACGCCTGCACCCTTATAAACTAAAAAAAGACAAAAATGAGTCAGAGTATGCTAGACACAGAAGAAGAAGGCGTAGAATGAGACGTGCGTGTGTGTGTGTGTGTGTGTGTGTGTAATTGGGTTTTTACAGACGTGTATCAATCAGATATGATTATTTACGTCTGGGGACCGACCTTTAACGTCACCATCCGAAAGACGTGACTCAGTCTCGAACCTGGGTCCGCTGAATCAGTTTATAACTTCCACTGTTGGATTACAGGCGCACCCCACAACGCCCAGTTGCCACCTTTTATACCCCCGCTGTGTACGCTCCTCATACGTTAGGCTGACGTCCGCATACGTTTCTCATACGTCGGAGGTACGCTGATATACGCTACTCATACGCTACTCATACGCTGACGGTATGCTAGGCTCACGTTCCACTAACGGTCATTAACCAAAAATCGACCTCATACGCTGAAAAGTTGTGCGTATAAACAATTTTTCGAAATATTCGATACGTTCCTCATACGCTGCCTCTATACGGTAGAGCGTGACAGCGCCTTAACGTCGCGTTGTAAATGGAATAACGACACGACGTTAATTTTAGCTACATGTTGCAAATCGTATTACAACACGACGTAAATATTTGCTACATGTTGCAATTAATCGAATTAGAACATGACGTTAATTCCGCTCAGAAGGGAAGTCCTATTTAAGGTCGTATTGCAATTCGAATTGCCACGTGTAGCAAGAATTAACAACGTGTTGTAAATGGAATAACAATCAAAACGAGGTTAAAATCAGCTACATGTTGCAAATTGAATTACAACACGACGTAAATATTTACGTCGTGTTGCAATTATAATTGCAACGTGACACAAATGGAATTGCAACGTGTCGGGAGTTAATGTTCTTGACGGGATCCTGCTTCCATAATCCCGCTCCTCCCAATGACGCCAGTCAGCTGATCGTCTGTATACCACTCTTCGCCACTGCTATGTTTATACTGGGGGAAGTTAGAGATTAGGGCGTGGTCTAGTATAATAATACTAGATCCTGTTTCATAAAACTTGTAATCAACATTAATTATAATAATTGATACGCTACTGAAATCATTGTAATAGCTGTAAGAAAATTTGTCATAGAAAAAATGTGCCAGTTGTTATTGATAACAAGTTTTATGAAACGGGGCCCTGGGGAGCGTTTCACCAGGCATCTTGTCAGTTATTTTTACTGACAAATTTGCTCTCAGCCAATCAGATGCAAGGATTTCAGTAGCTTATAACAGTTGTCGGTAAAGAATCACTGACAAAACGCTTGAGGAAACACTCCCCTGATCTCCAGTAACCTTTTCCGAGTGCTGGCAAGAATTTGATGGAGAAACAGGCCCGTAGCCAGAGGGAGGTCGGAGGGGTCGGATGACCCCCCCCCCCCCCTTCTTGGGCTGAGGTCCGCTTTTTCAAGAAAAAAAAACACACACACACCTTTAATCTTTGTTACCAGAATTACCCACACGGTGTCAGTTGTACATCATCAAAGCTGGTGTAGTGAGTTGCAGTGTTGCCAAAATTTTGGAAAAAGTAAAAAGTAGATTTTAAAAAGAGGTGGCCATAGCTCCGGAGCGGCGGAGCGGCAGCGCGGGAGAGCACGAGGTTCGGTGTAAAAATGCCAAAGGTAAAAATGCCAGTGTTAAAAATGCCAGAGGTAAAAATGCCAGAGGTAAAAATGCCAGAGGAAAAAATGCCAGAGGAAAAAATGCCAGAAGTAACAATGCCAGAGGGAAAAATGCCAGAGGTAAAAATGCCAGAGGAAAAAATGCCAGAGGTAAAAATGCCAGAAGTAACAATGCCAGAGGAAAAAATGCCAGAGGTAAAAAATGCTAGTACCCCCCCCCCCCCCCCCCCCCCGATATAGCGTGCATGTATTGTTTGTCACTCGCTTTCAGTTGACGACCCTTTTTTGTTAAAAACTTCAATTATTGAGTTTTTGAAAAAAAGAATATAATATTATATTATATTCTTTTTTTCACTTTTAATTCAGTTTGAATATATCTGCATCTTGTTCATAACTTAATGTGCATGAGCTCCGACACCTCCATACCAACGCCAAACCAAAGTTCATCACCGCAATGGATCGCTGCTTCAACGCCCGACACCGTTCCAGCAATCCCGTGTCCGCTCGTAAAACGCTTACAACCGCTCCACCAAAGTTTGTTTAATCACCGCCCGGGCAAAGCTGGCGAAGCAGCGGTGGTCCAGCGTTCAAGATTTCTGCGTTGGCCTAGCGGACCCAAGCGTCCACGAACTTGCGTCTAGCGGTGCCAAACTTTGACTGGGCGTTGATAGAGCTGTAACGGTGGTGAACGGTTACGAGCGGTGATGAATTTTTTTTCACCGCTCCAGGAACGCTCCAGCAAAGTTCTGGCGGTGTGACCGGGCCTTTAGAAACCCTGGCTACGGGCCTGAGAAATACAGGTAAAATGTGTCATAGTCAAGTACCGTAGTTTAAACATTTGAATGGGAATGCGAAATTTGTGAACAGGTTTGATCCCCGGAACGGCACTTATGTCCTTATAAGCAAGAGATCGTATTGCTTGAATCTAGGTAAATATAGCATCATGTAGTAGGCCTTATAAAAATTACAGATATTATTACTGTTATTATTATAATTACCAACCTTTAAGATCCACAAACAACCCCTTAGGCCACATAAAGTCATTCCTTACGACAACCTCCTGTTTTCCATCGATTCGACGTGAGATAAAGAGTGACTCTCCCCAGTAAAGATTCCTGTGAAATAAAATAAGTTGTAAGAATGTTATTTCATATATACGCACCGTTCCTTTATGTACAGCGTCATAGACATCGTTTCTGATTGTATTTTGTTGTGGAGGGGAGGGTGGTGGTGAACCAGTGGAGGAATAACCAAATTTACTTGATGTGTCATTTTCGCCCTCAATTAAGATCAATATAAAAATGACTTTCTGGTCATGTTAGTGGAAATCCATTTTAGGAGTCATAGGCCCGTATTCTCGAAAGTGGCCTAAGTTAAGCCTGGCTTAACTTGGGTCACTGATTCATGGAAGGCCATTTTTCAACCCCTAAGTCCCGTAAAAATTACTCTTGGAAACAATTTTTTTTTCTTGCATGAAATGAGCATCAAAAATCAATTCTACATGTATAGTGTCGGTTTTTGTATTTGTATTCAGTCCCAGAATTAAGGGAGGTGGCATTTGGCTCTCCACAATTCGGTGGTAAATCTAGGCGGGGCCTAAGTTAGGCGCCTTTCGAGAATACGGGTCATAATTATTATCAGGGATTACTTCTGGTGGAGATGGATACACTCCAAATTATAGTGAAATTCACTCCAAAGTAGTGGTTCAATCACTCTTTTGAGAGTGGATTCCACTATTTTGAGCGTAGATTTCCACTCCTAATATGCCTACCGCAAACAGTTATTTCTACTCCTAAACATTTAGAGAGTAGACCTACGTTCTACTAAACAAATGTATGTATCATGTATGTGAACATTCTATCTGCCCTTGTTTGTTTTTCGCCATTAGATTGGGGTGCCCCCATAGCTAAGCCACGACCTATTCGTATTATAGCATATTGAGGCATTACTTCAATACAATTTATTAATTGTAGCATATAATCATGGAATGCATGGTTACCCGTGAAAACGGTCGAAGCATATGGACATGGGGTTTGAGATGCCAGATTCGTAGAGAAAGTCACCTTCACCCTCGACGTGATCGATGTCCATATCGGACATTCGAATCCCGTTACCAACATGTTGAACCCAATAAATCTTTCGTCCATCCACGTCCAGAGTGAGGTCCATTATAACTTAAAGTGAAGAGAGAAACAATATCCTTACACATGGTTTTCTTGAAGTGCAACAAAATGATGGCAAGAAGAATGGTTGCACCTTACAGAATTAAACTAGTATTTAAATCTTGGGCGCGGGCAAGTCCAAGCTATCTTGTCCCATACGTGAAACACCCACATCTAAGATTTTGTATATTATCTGATGAAAGCATCAAGCCCTCCTAAAGCGCTTGCATGAGACGAATTACCAAGTATTTATTACCAAGTATTTATGTCAATTTATGTTGATAATTCCATAATACGTGGTATTATTGGTAATATATAGGACATCCAGTGGTCTTGCCCTCTTGCACACATCCATGTCTAAAAAGCACCTTCATATACTTCGTATGTTATTGCACAGTTTATGTGGCTTTCCTGAGGAGCAACAAAATGAATGGTTACAAAAAAATGAAATGGTATTTAAATATTGCGACCATCCATGACTAAAGTAAGATCCTTTATAACTGCACTGTGTTTCGTATATGGCCCTCTTGAAGTGCAACAAAGTTATTAGAGAAATTAATGTTTATGTTAAAGTGGTCGTGAAAGAAGGAGCTCTAATATTGCACCAAGTCGAATCGGGCTCATAAGAGGCTGATCCAAAATTCCTAAATATATCGAACAAGCAAAAGAAATATCAAACTAAGGTTATTACACTTTCAGTTTCCTATTGGGGGCATATAAAATATGTCAATAGGGATTTCAAATAGGGCACTGTTCGGTCGTACCCCCCCCCCCCCCAATAATAAATTTTAAAAAGACCCCCCCCCCCCAGGGGTTTTAAAAAGGGGGCTGCGCCATACCGTCAGATCCGTTCAGGAACATCTTTTGTTCTGAGCCTCGCCAAGGAATTATATCGATCCTGTTCCCAAAAGCAAAATAGACCTGGAACTTCTTTGGGTCATAGTCTACACCTCTGATCCAATCTGTGGCGTTCGTGATGATCATACGGTAGTCCAGATCGAGTAAGTTCGCAGGCTTTCCATCGCTCCTGGTCGTTATCGTACTCGTGTAGATGACCCGGTCATCGCTGATGATGACCTTTGTTCGTTCTTGAGGGGTAGAACAAGTAATGATGATGATGATGATGATAATAATCATTATCATCATCATCATCATCATCATATTCATATTCATATTCATATTCATATTAATGATCATCATCATTTTTTAAAAATCATCGTCTTGTATGAATTGTAATTTTCCCTTACCTGTTTCGCATCTCTCGCCTGTAAATTCGGGAGAGCACACACATTCAAACTTTTCCATTGATTCGATGCACGTTCCATGATGCTCACAATGCTCCTTTAAACATGCTAGAATATCGATTGGGGAAAAAAGAACAGAACTAAGCCTAGTATCATACATGATGTGTGCATAACGAACTGTTGCGATTCAAAATCCAGAAAAGACCAGAAACGAAAGGTTTTACATTTATATGTCTCAGCATTTGACTAGAATTTTTACCATCTATCAGGCAAATAATATATATATATATATATATATATGTATATACATTTATAATTTTTATTCATATATATTTTTTTAATTTTATAAGCTATCAATCATAATGATAATAGCACCATTATACAATCTCATTTTTAAAAAGCCTATTCCAGCATAAAATACAAACAAATCTCTTACCTGGGATCATACATGTAAATGTATATCCGTCGTCCATCTCATGTACATTTCGTGGTAAGGGGTTTATTTTCTTATAGAACGTGGGTATTTCTTCTCCATTGACCAGCTTTATAGGACGACATGGTGGAATTCCATCACATATTCCGTTACCTTGAGATGGGAGTGATGCGGAAGCGAATGAGGAGAAGAAAGCTGTCGGAGAAAATTGACAGAAGAGTGGATTTAAGCATTATAATTTTTTATCAGACGAATCATTATCAACTAATCGTAGGTTCAGAGGCGCAGCTATTGAGGGGGTACATGCCCCCATTGAATTCTAGAAACGAAAAGAAAAGGGGAAAAGATTTTTTTAAATGTTGAGGGAGGCAGGGTGTGGGGAAAGATGATAGACACCCTCCCCAACCGCTGGCCTTTAATTCCATTTTAAGATCGCTGCACACCCCCCCCCCCCCCTCATTATGATGTAAGTACTACCCCCTCAATGGCTGGACACTCGCTACGCCACTGTGTCAGGAGGGGGGGGGGGGGGGGGTCCGGTCTTTTCCGTACCATTCCTCTTACTGTATAGTCTGCAAGCTCAGACCCTAATTTGACACTGACAGAAAATCGTTGTATCTTCAGAACCCAGCTACGTATTGGTCAGGAGCAGCTATACAGGGCCTATTGAAGTCTTATAGTGCAAACACTCTTTTACGACTAACTTTATATGTGACAGTGGCGTTTCTAGGGGGCATGGAGGCCTTCAGATGGCTCTTGAAGGGGGCGCAAAAATGCATAGGAGAGAAGAAAAAAAGGGGGAAATGAAGAACTAGCCTCTAGTAGCTGCAGCAGTTGGTAAAATTATTGGCGTGGCATCGGCGCCGTGCACACCACAAAACAACATGAAATGTTGAAAAAAAAATGTCAAAATATAGAGGTTACTTTACAAAATACACATAATGGACTTCTTTCAACAATTTTCTTACATCAGTAACAGCATTTCACCTTGAAAACTAGGGCCGAAAGGGTGAACTAGTTCTCTATTGCAGCCTGTAGAACTCAGGAGTAGTACCACGTCCACACACACCGATGGGTGCTATGCCAAAACTCATTATTGTGTAATACAATAAAGAGTGCATAAGCCATTTTTGTGATCTTTTTAATAAATTTCGCATAAATTTCAAAATTCCGTGTAGAAGTTCAATGAACCTCATGAAAGTCTTTCAGATGGAACAAAAAAAATTGAAATCGGTCAATAAATGAGGAAGGAGAAGCAATTTTTGTGATTTTTGAATAAATATAGCATAAATTAGCATAATTAATTTTGTAGACAAAATTTCAAAATTCCGTGTAGAAGTTCAATGAACCTCATGAAAGTCTTTCAGATGGAACAAAAAAAAAATCGAAATCGGTCAATAAATGAGGAAGGAGAAGCAATTTTTGTGATTTTTTGAGAAATGCGCATAAATTAGCATATTTAATGAGTTTCAAAATTCTGTGTAGAAGTTTCGAATCCCCCACCTAGTGCTATCATATAAAGCAAACGGAATTAAAATCGGGTAAGAAATGGCGAAGAAGAAGCATTTTGAAATTGTGGACGGACGACGGACGGACGGACGACGGACGCCTCGCCACGGCATAAGCTCATCTGGCCCATTCGGGCCGGATGAGCTAAAAATCATAATCCTTACGGATTACGCCCCGAAATCCGCAGAAATGTACAAGAAATCCAGTTTTTGAGGGTTTGAAATGCGAAAATTTTTCCAAAGCTCGGTAGCTTTGTTCCCGCACATATATTTTTTCAGGATCTCGTAATTTTCGGTCCCCCAGTTTATAGTTCTTAAAAAGCTTAAATTGAAAAATAGAGATGTAATTGTCGTTGCTTTGCTCGCTATCATCAGTTTTATCTGACTCCTGCTAAATATTGCCCCCCCCCCCCAATATAGGATAAATTGTATAAAACAGCATTTGCAAAGGTTCAACATTTGAAAGAAATCTCAACTTCAGGTCTCCTTGCTGAATTTATCGTCTATTTCTCAGTTTTGATCCAGATTGTAGAAGTGAGTGAATAGAAAACCGTTTATCAATGTATAAAATTCGAGCTTCTCTACTGCTCACTTGCGGTGGTCAATTGCAAATTTTCCTTGGTAAAATGCACAAGAATTGCGTTTTTTAGGGTTTTGCCCATAGACAAATTAAGGTTTTGCCCCCTCGCTTGTACAAAAACGCTGATAAGTTTGGGCCCTCGGGCGGGGGGGGGGGGGGGGGCGTAACTTCATTGTTTACCCCAGGCGCCATAATCACTAGATACGCCACATATATGTAACCAATTATTGTCATGAAGTAGATCTCTAGATTCCTAGATCCCTAGATCTTATTAGGTCATAAGAAAGACAACGATAAAGTAAATTTGAAAAAAGATGAAAATGAAAGCGGTTATCTTTTTTACGCCGATGTATATACTGAAATGAAATAATTATTAGTAAATACTACGGTGATGAAAAAAAAAAAACGTTTCGTGTAGTGTGAAATTGTCATTATACTGTGCTATCATTAATAATTATGTAACAGAAATATCAGTTGACCTGTATTGATCAGGATTTTTTTTAAATTACATATTTAGTAATTGTCAAACTATCAATGAAGGAGAAACAACATACCTGCAATGATGAATGAAATACAGATGAATGATAAGAATCCTGCCTATATCATGAAAATCAAACAAACATAAGGGAAAACATGAATACTAATATTACGCCACTGCTTTATATGGCACTAAAAAGGCATAAAATTATGTATATCATACATTTAAATAGAGACCTAGGCTATCGTGTAATTGGCATATTACAGTTTAAATGCAAAGTCCCCCCTGATTACAAGTTGGTTTTAAAAGAAGCAGAAAATTAAAGAAAGAGGTCAGTGAAGGAAAGATCAAAATCCCATAAGAAATGAGAAAGCTATGAATTTTTGAAGTTGTAATCAATCAAGCACAAATTGGCAACTCCATTACGTATCTTGCGAGCTCCTCCTCTCCCATTTGCCCTGTAGTGTACCTCAAAAATCATGATTTCCAATTTCGCTATAGAAAATATTCAATAATAATTGCTCATATATTTCTACACAAAACCTCTATGAAACAAATCTATATTGCTTCATCAAAAACTATGAGAAAATGAAAATTTATGAGATTTTCTGTAACTTATGCATGTTATGGGAGGAGCTTGCAAGATACGTCACGGAGTTGCCAATTTGTGTATGATCGATAACAACTCAAAAATGTATAACTTTCTTATTCCTTATCGGATTTTGCTCAAACATTTACGAATCTGTTATCTCTCATTTTCTTCAATTATTGGAATGAATTTGATACCAGGGTGTAATTAGCTGTCACAAACGGCGCCTTTTCCCTGCACGCATGGTTTGAATTTTGTAGGGCCTACTTTTTAATTCTCCGTTTAGAGGTCAGTAATTAATTTCAGGATGGTGAGGAAGAGCGAGAGAGAAGCAAAAAGAAAGAGAAGAAGAATGAGAGAGAAGGGAGAGAGAGAGAGAGAGAGAGAGAGAAAGAGAG
The DNA here is from genome assembly GCA_025617745.1 of Heliocidaris erythrogramma. Taxonomy (NCBI): domain Eukaryota; kingdom Metazoa; phylum Echinodermata; class Echinoidea; order Camarodonta; family Echinometridae; genus Heliocidaris; species Heliocidaris erythrogramma. The sequence goes on along the minus strand of CM046873.1, from coordinate 37,373,592 downwards.
AGGGGCAGCAGGAGAAATGCACATTAAAGTGGTGGTTTTTCTTGGAGTAAGTGCTTTTGGAAACGCTTTAAAAATCAAATATTCCTGCTTTAGAATTTGAATAGGTTTTTCACTTTCTGACAGATCGAGCCCATTAAATAGTGTGTGTATAATATATACATTTATATATATATATATATATATATATTAGGTAATTAATTCAGACCTGACAGTTCACTTTGATCAAGGCCTTTCCTTACTTCCAAGACTAATTTATTTATGATGAAGAATGACATGCAGAATTTTGCAGAACTGGAACCTGTCTACGTATCGTTATAATTACTGAAGTATATTTGCACGGGAAACATTTATATTTAATTTCTCTCTTTATAAGCGATAAAAAACAGAAATATATTCTTCTTTTTTTACCATCAAAATAAATGTTAACTACAACAAACGTTTATTATATTATACAGTAAGTTATCATAAAATTGTTTTTCCAGAGAATGAATTCTACCCAAGCAGTGGATCCAGCTTTCTACCTGGGGGGGGGGGGGGGGGGGGGGGGGGGGGTTCATCAAGGGTCTTGCTGGTGATTTTTACCGACAAAATTGCTCTCAGCCAATCAGATGCAAGGATTCCAGTAGCTCATAACAGTTATTTCAACTTGTCATTGATGACAAGTTTGATGAAACAGGGCCCTGATATTTTATACTAATATTTTTTTAAAGGTTGTTCAACTAAAAAGTATTCAGTATCTTGACCCCTAGCATGCCGTGGGCGGCAAATCCCGCCCAACATTTTGAGTGTTGAACATTTTGTTGAATGGCTTGAAAATTCTTCCTCATACAGAAACCTGTGCCATCAATATGATGTTTATTCCTATGCAATTAACCTTTGCCTAGTTTTTCTCAAGAAAAAAACTCACTGAACGTTAATATTCAACTCATGAAAGTTCATTTTTGACAATTGCTCAAAAATCTGGTGGCATGGAAGGGGTTAATAACGATAATTCAGCGAATATTTCGATTCTAATGAGACACGGTGATTGGCATATTAATTTCATATAGCAATATCAATATGTCTATATATCTGTCAAACTAAACCGAACAGCAGTGTCATCACATAGCATTATTTTTTCATCGCAATATTCTCCACTCATTCTTCTTGTAATGGGAATAATTTTGAAAGCGAAATCTACAATATGAAATGATATAAATACATCTATCAAGAGGTTTTTCATTCTAGAATTGGATCGTGCACACGGTCAGAAAGTATACTTCTCTTTTCTTCAGAAATGTGCATTATTGACCACTCCGTTTCCCACAAAATATTTTTGAGTGAATGACATGCTAGATTACCCACATCTTCTCTTTATTAATTTTCATTTATAGGAAACTTCTTTCATGTATATTGCCCATTGTTTCCTCTTTTTAAAAATCATATATATTTCTTTTTTCTTTATGTATATGTTTATGTACGCGACTTTAATTATTGAAAGTCCCTATACTAACGAACTATTTGTTAAAAAAACTAACCGGGAGCTTTAAGCAAAATCAGAACTATAATAATAATAATAATATTCAGCTTTTATATAGCGCCTAATACATCGGAGATGTCTCTAAGCGCTTTACAGATATATTATTACCCTGGTCATCGGATTCTGGCATGCCCGCACACAATGTATGCACATTCTCCGCTCCCTGGGGAGTATTCCAGCCAGTCGCCTGTTAAGCGCACACATGCTAAGCAAAGGACATTAACTTTCGCCATCCTACCGGGTACCCATTTAACACCTGGGTGGAGAGTGGCAAATGTAGATTAACGTCTTGCCAAAGGACGCTAGTGCTGCGGTGGGATTCGAACCCCGGACCTCGTGGTTCACAGTCCAGGGACTTATCCACTGATCCACAGCACCTCAGAATACTTAAAGATGCTGTAATTGTTTTGTTGAATATACTTAATTTCAATGTTCAATTTGGTAGAAATGTGGCTTCTGACAATAATTTTGTTATCATCAAAATTAAAATACCCTTGTTTTCATTGTTTTATTATATACCGTTCAGTAATTCAATAATATAGTATTAAAACAGTTTTTTTTTTCAGCTGAGCAATCAAAAACATTCGTGCAATATTATATAAGTTTTTGCAACCTTTTTGATCTTTCTCTCAACGCAGTTAACTTTACCAGCTCTTAATTCATTATAGATTTTTTCTTCTGTACTTCACAATTCTACCATATTATCTTCCCCAATGCTAATCTTTTATCACCTATTCTCATGTTTTTTTTTAATTCAAATAAACATTCATTTCATTCTCATCGATGCAATGTTATATACAAAGGATACATGTGTAGCAATGTGGTGAACATAGAGTACAATACAGTAAATAATTCAGAAAACAGAAGGAGGCGAAAACCGGAAAGCAAAGCTTGTCTTGGGAACGCCCTTTTATACGTACTCTTGCATGTACTTGCTATGGCAGTTCTGTGTAATGATTACAAACCTCCCACCAAACTTACAATTTTCAAGTTACTTTTCCGTTGTACAAGAGCCAAAGCCCTCATTTCGATGCATTAAATCGTTTGTCTTTACCTGTTTAAATTATTTACATTATTTATTTTGTATTCACAATATATAAAAATTATGTCCGAATAAAAATGTATTTCAGGATTATGGTCTTTATTTTCTCTCTCCCCTAGCCTCCCAATTACATTTTCTCCTTCCAGCCTTCTCTCTCTCGCTCTCTCATCCTCTCTCTCTCTTTCTCTTTTCCCCTCTCCTTTCTTCCTCTCTTTGTTTTAATCTGTCCCTCTCTCTCTCTCTCTCCTCCCTATCTATCCGCTAACTTTTGCTCTCTATCTCTTCTACCCTTTCTCTCTCCCTTTTCGTTTTGTCATAAAATGCTTTGTGTTGTGTAAAATTTATGTACTGTATTGCATGTTTTGGTTTAATCGTTTAATTTTCAAACAAGTTTTTTTCTCTGTTGATAATTTTTGAATAAATCTGTGTGTCTTACTTTTGTAAATTGAATTTGTTTGATTTCTCTGCATCACACTTCCATAAAACCCTCGTGATCTATCCTCTTTCTGAAAGGATAAAAACATGATTTTTCAGATAAGCCTTTGTTAAAAATGGATCCCAAATTCATCCCCTTCTTAAGAATTTTCTGGGATCTTCATTTCACGATACCGTTATCATTTAGCCATTGATGGACCGTGCAAAGTGTACGCATTATAATTAATTATTAGATAACTTTTATTAGTAATTATAGTAATGGTACAGTGTAAAGTGTTCTGTTATAACTTGATTATTAAATAAATAATATGATAGTAATAACAATCTTGAATAGCGCGTATCGCAAATTTTATGCTCTTTTAAAGAGTTCCGGATTGTTACCCTATCCTACCTGCCCTGTAAAGCCTGGCGTTCACTATAGAGCGCCGACAAGATTAGGAAGGATTGCGGAAGAAAATTTTGTCATTTCGGTATTCTTTCCGCGCCAGACGCAGATAAAGTATGTGAATCATCGTTTCTAGGGACATTACTACGAATCTCTGCGTATTGACTGCAGTCATACCTGGGAGCAGGGGCGGATCCAGGATTTAGTATAAGGGGGGGGGGGGGGGGGGCGGGGGAGGGACACACAAATGCAGGTTTGTCAATTTTTGGAAAAGGTAGACCCGTATTTTGGGGGTCTTGCCAGCTTCTCGAAAAGTCGGGGGGTGCGACAAAGACAATATGAAGGTAACAAGAAGAGGCGAAATATGCCCGATGGCACCGATGATCACACGAAGGAAAGACGAAGATGACACGATTTGACAAGATGCCCTCACGGTGGCCTTCCTAAGGGCAAAATGGACACCCGAGTTCAAAACGAAAATGAACCTTGTCTTCGGGCAACTTTTTTGGCATGCCAAAAATTTTGCCACTGCTCACGAAGTTGCTGCCGGAGCCTGAGAAACTCCACCGGCGGACACACGATGGCTTAATATGCCCTCACGAATGGCCCGATGTTTACACGATCAGAGCCGAATTTGAACATTTCCTTTATCGTGTGTCCATCTTGTCTCAACTTCGGGACAGTGTGACGCCTGCAAGTATCCAATCAGCAATTGAATTTCCAACGCGTATGGTCGGCTGAAGGTGCCATACCATTGGGAGGTCACATTGACGCCTTCATGGCCTAGTTCGAAAGCATCGTTCTCTCATTATCTTTTCATTTGTTCCTGTTGTGAAAGGTCCTAATACTAACTTTAAAAACTAGTAAAATAAGCGGCATCTGAAAATCTTCCCGTGAATATTTTTTTCATTAATCCAAAGAGGTTCTTTTCTATTCTTTCAATAAAAACATAATTCTGAAATGTGTTCCAAAGTAAATATTTGCATTTAACTCTTCCTTTTTAACAAAATAAGGGCCATGAAGAACCAATCCTCGATAAGGGTGTACAATACTTTGCAAAATCTAACAAATCCTTGTTAAGGATCTAAAAATCTGAAAATTGTCGCGAGTTTCCCTGAATATAGGGTATCAAATATCTTCCGCTAAAATCCTAGTTAGGGTACTTTTAAGAAAGTCACGGACGCGGATGCGTACAGGCCTCAATGAGACATACCTCCCCCCGAAAGGCGGGATGTCCTGACGATGTCCGCACGACAATGCAGACAAGTTGCCGAAGGTGTCAGGAAGTTCATTTTCGCGTCCAAATTTTGGTCTCGACCAAAATTTGGACGCGGAAATTATGCCCTCTCCCGAAATTGCGGAAACGCCGGGAAGTGTTTAGGAATGATAATAGCTAGTTAACGGAATCTTTAAAGAATACGCAGATAGGTTGCTGCATGAATGCAGATTTACTAAATTTGCATTCCTTGTCCGAGCTCTAGTGGATGCCAGGTTTTAAGGAGCTGAAGTAACGAAGACATTTCTTTCTCCGGATACCAATTTACTTAATCACTAAGGATGAGTGTGGCAAAATATAGATCAGTGTCTTGCCAAAGACACCCTGCTGTGGCAGGGATTCGAAATCGGTACCTTGTGATCCACGGTCCGGTGAATATTCACAAGACCGCAACACCCTGTATAATCTTTATTCAAAGGCAGAGTTATGAAAAGGATATCATGTAAAGGTTTATGAACTTACCGATCGCTCTAATCTGTAGCTTAGTGTCATCTCTGTTGATGAGTAGAACAAATTTGAAAAGAAAAATCGTGAAGTGGATATTATCTAAACACGAATTGATTTATACTTTTCTCTCCGCCATGCAAATGTATACAATGAATCTCTGCAGTAACCAAACGCAGCTTTACACCAAGGCCTAATGTGAAAGAAACGTCGTACAGACTGCACTATATGATAATGATTACAACATAACCAAGCGATAGAGTAATTATTGATAATCGAGACTCGCTCGTGCGCTAATCATGCGTATGACGATAATGCCATTACCATAATTATTTTCCGGGGAGGGGGGCGGGGTTCATTTTTAGATAAGTTTGTAGAAAATTTGAAGCATTCCCGTAATCTCTCCTTCGGAAATATTTAGATATTTCATAACATTACTTCTTCTTGTTATTATTATTACGATTAGCATGATTAGTGAGTAGTAGTAGTAGTAGTAGTAGTAGTAGTAGTAGTAGTAGTAGTAGCAGCAGCAGCAGCAGTAATAGCAGCAGTAGAAGTAGTAGTACTGGTAGTAGTAATAGTAGTATCATTATTATTATTATCATCATCATTATTATCATCATCATTATTGTTGTTAATATTTATCATAATAATCATTTTCATCATTATTATCATTGGTATTATTATTGGTTTCATTATTGTTATCATTCCAACATTCCATCATTATCTCATTTCTACATGGACCAAATTAATGTGTCAAATGTTCATTGCATATTTACAAAAATAGTATCTTAATGAGGCTCTAAAAGAATTAATATCTTACTGGCAAATTTACGGCACGTTCGTGGGGAGAGAAAATTAGTAAACATTTTGCGCACGCGCAATTTCCTTCACTTTAGAAAAAAGTTAAAACGTTATAACATCACGCTTTCTGTTAGCTCTACCTTTTTCGATGTCCAATATTATTTTTCTTTGTTTCCTTTTTGTTTGTTTCTTTTTTTTTATATATCCTTTGGGTATTAGAAACTAGAGGATGTCTCTATTGTGTAATTAGCATTTAAGAGTGATATAGACCTATCTTTAATCCATGAAAATAATAATTTCCGTTATGAGCAAGATAGCTGTTCCTAATCAGCAGATTGCTCTAGCTTTAGATTGATGACATGTTAGATGCATGGCCATTGAACTACCAAGCACGCCGATTCTCTCTAAATGATGATAATTACCAATAACAAAGATATCAAATCCTCTGTCTACTATATACTGCACGCTTTTGTAACGCACGCACTCGAGTGGAAATTATAGGCAAGTGTGGTCAACTATTAATATGATCGGTCAATTTGCTGCCTCGTTGTGTATTGTAAAGGCTAACCTTGAAAATAAAAACAAGCCGAATATATGCCGAAAGGGGCCACATTGGGGTTTTTTAAAGGGCCATTGCATTGTCCGTTTTTTTAAATATAAGACCCCTATTTATTTATTTTATCTCTTCAATTTCTATATCATGGGTATTATGTAAGGGATATAACGATGTTGTGAATTAGAACAACTTTATTCGTGCAGTATTACTCATTATTTAAATAAATGAAACCTTTAACTCCGGCTATAATAAGAAGGGGACGTTAGTTACTTATACATTTATATATTAATATTATTCGTGTGGCAACATGGCCAAGCGAACGAAGAATACGTAGAAAGGTATATAGAGGTAAATTTCAATTTAGATACACTAAGATGATAAAAACTCATAATAGTATAATAATAAATATATTTTATGTGATATAATTGCATCGCAGCTTGGAGGCTGAAGTCTACAGTATTTTTAGGATGGTAAAATATCACATAATACAAAATATCATGGTCATAAGGAAACATAAGAATACAGCATTATAAAATTCAGTCATTATCATGGGCGTTAATCGTTACGTAACTCTATTCATCATGGGGGGACGGCTGTTGTGTCGTCCCCCCATGATGAATAGAGTTACGTAACGATTAACGCCCATGGTCATTATACTCAGTTATACTACATTTTATAACTGAGTATAATATGATTGAATGTTATAATGTGACGAGTGTCAGCGGTGCAAATACTGTCTGTTTTACATAAGTGACCAAAGAAGGAGCTTATAAATCAATCACCAGACTCACTTACGATTCTGCATTCAGTACACATTTTCCACTGTACTAGGGAGCATTCCAGCCAGTTTTATGTTACAGGTGCGCGCATGCTAATCTGTGAACATAGACGTTCATATCCTACCGCGTACCCGTTTAGCACCTGGGTAGAGAGAAGCCATGTAGTTAAAATGCTGGGACATAAGTGTCATGCCTGCCTAAATCATATTTGTTATTATAGTATTATTTTGTTCTCCTATTTTGTTCAGTGTTGGGAGCTAAAAAGGCGCCTGGGTGGAATGCTCCCCGGGGAGTGGAGAAGGTGCATACACTGTATACGGGCAATCATAAATCCGATAACCAGTGTAATATCTGTAAAGCGCTATTACATAGATGTATAGGCGCTATACTTTTTTATTTTTTTTTATTTATTTATTTATTTTTTTTTTTTTTTTTGGGGGGGGGGGTGTTTTATATATATATATATATATATATATATATATATATATATATATTTAAATTTTAGATATAAGTTCTCCCGAACCACAATCCAATACCCTGGGCCCACCCTATGGAATAGCTTACCGAGGGCACTTAAATCTTGCCCTTCCCTTAACTAGTTTAAACATAGATATAAAAGGTTTCTCATTGACTCGTAAATTGTTTTATGATGCCAGTTTTTTTTTGTTTTTGTTTTTGTTTGTTTGTTTGTTTGTTGTTTTTTTTTTTTGGGGGGGGGTGTGTTTGCATTATCTTATGTCTTTTTTTTGGGGGGGGGGGGGGGGATTAGCCTTTGATAGGCCTATGGCCTTTGCAAATCAAGCACATTTGTATTCTTTGTATTTTATGCCTGTATACTCAACCTATGTATTTATGTCTCTTATTTTGTCTTGTTTTTATGAAAATGTGAATAAATGAATTGAAATTGAATTGAATTATCATGGATTATGATAATGCACTTTAAAAACATTTTCATCAATATTCCACATGGATATAGGAATGGATGGTAACTTATATGGTAACTTTTTTTTTCTACCTTTCGTACACTATTGACAACAATACGAGTCATTTTTTTTGGCAAAATAAAGCTTATATCTTCACCGATTTTATTGATAAATCTGTTCTCAACATATGAAATAAAAAATATAAGACAAAAATTAATTCATACAAACTTTATACACTGGTTTAAACCACTTTTGACAAACACAATCATCCAGACCTTGGCTTCCTTGAAAAAATGTATCGTTTTTGGTAAATGTTTAACCATGATAAGTTTATCGTGAAAAATAAAATCTTGGGATCTTTTGATGATTGAAGGGAAGTGTTCCTCTTTTTAATCTTGTTGGGTCACTTAGTACCTGGTATGTCCACCTCTGGCACGCACCAGTGCCTCCACACGCCGTGGCATACTGTCCACAAGGTTGTTGATGGTGTTCAAGGGCAGTGCATGCCACTCTTCGGTCAGTGCCTGGGCTAACTCCTGCACATTTTGAGGATGATTGTTTCTCTCATTGATGGCACGGCCCAATGCATCCCAGGCGTGCTCAATGGGGGTTCATGTCGGGGGAACAGGCAGGCCAAGGCATCTGCTGCACGTCCTCTGCGTCAAGGAATTCCCTCACCAGACGTGCCCTATGTGATCGAGCGTTGTCGTCTTGGAGCTGAAAGTTATTGCCATATACTCTTCCCGCGCGTATGGAAGACAATGGCGTTCCAGGATATCGCGGTACACGACGGCGTTGACGTTTCCTACAGGTGCAGCCAATGGCGTTTTTCCGCCATAATGTATTCCGTCCCATACCATCACTGAGCCTCCACCTGCTTGATTGGTTTCCTGGACACAGTTATTACGGAGGTTCTCGCCCCACAATCGTCGAACCCTCTGCCTCCCGTCGGTGCGGTCAAGGATGTACCGGCTTTCATCAGTAAAGATTACATGGCGCCAGTGACCAAGCTGCCATCTCCTGTGCCTCCTAGCCCACTGGAGTCGAGCAGCCCGGTGGCGAACAGTGAGACGTGGAACCTTGGTCATTCGCCGAGCTCTGTAGCCATGTTGGACAAGTCTCTTGTTTACGGTTTCCCGTGAAACGTTCACTCCGAAGTGCCTCCTCCACAAGTGGCAGAGACGACTTGCTGGCTTTCCCCGGTTCCTACGGCACATGTTCAGCAGTTGACGGTCATCCCGTGCGAATGTTCTTCGTGGTCGACCTGTAGATCTCTCTGTACTCAAAGTACACGCCTCTCGATGTCTTCTGAGGATGCGGCACACACAACTCTGCGATAGTCCAAGAATATCTGTAATCTGGGCCTTTGTCCGTCCATTCCATTGGAGTGCAAGGACCCTCTGACGAATTGCAAGTGCCGTTGGGCGAGGCATAGTGTAAGGAATCAATGTACCAAATTTGGTAGGAATTGATCAAGCTAACTCTGAAAACGGGCTGTTAACACACGTAGGCTTTCTGCATGAAATGGACAGCAAAACAACAGCAGAAAGGAGGCTCTGCCTTTGTTAGCACCAAACAATAAGATAGGCCACGTTATGGAATGTTTCACTTGACCGGCTTTTACCTCGACAATACAAAATCATTATGTAATCAATGAACCTGGTCAATATTATCTATTTAGGCTTTTAAATATGATTAAATCAACGGATGACTATGAAAATACGAATTATGCTAACATTATGACCAACAGTGTATTATTTTTCTATTAATCGATATTCTGCAGTATGTCAAAATAAACCTCGATATTTTTGTGGACAACCATAATTAGTCCATGGGCCAGTAACCGAAAGGTCCCCCCCCCCCTTAGGCACAATTTTAAATTATGTTTTTCTGTTAGCTAGGACCCTCAGCTATCAGAATCTGCTTGTTTGCCATAAATTTGGTGGCGGGTGTGGCCACCAGGACCATGGTAACGGATCAAGAAAAATATGAATTTTAGGAAAAGTCATATAATTCCAATTCATGAATCTAAATATACTTGGTGAGCATCCTAATATTTAAGGTGCCCAATCGATTCAACCATATTCAGAGTCATTTAAAGTCAAGATCATGTAAAAAAAAATGGCCGTTACTATGGAAACGATACCATAAAAAGCGGGTATTTTTGACAACTTTCTAAACTTATAAATATGAAATAGCCAAAAAGGTGTATGCACAAGCCTAAAGTATGTTTTTCTATTAGCTAGGACCCTCAGCTATCATAATCTGCCTATTTGATGTACAGTTGGTGGTGGGTGTGGCCTCTAGTACAGTTAATATGGTAACACATAAAAAATACTGGATTCTTAGAAAATACTGTATCTTTGTAATTCAATAGCTATAAAATATATGGTAAGTATCCCATTATGTGTATTTCAAGCTGCCTGATAGATTGCAATCACAATCTGAGCCATTTAAAGTCATGGGCGTGTCAAAAAAGGCCGTTGCTATGGAAACGGTCCAACAAAAGCTGTTATTTGTGAAAAAAATCTATAACTAACCATTACAAAACAGAAAGAAAAGGGTGTCTGCACAGTCTTTGATAATGGAAAACTTTCTAAACTTATAAATATGAAATAGCCAAAAAGGTGTATGCACAAGCATAAAGTATGTTTTAGCTAGGACCCTCAGCTATCACAATCTGCCTATTTGATGTATAGTTGGTGGTGGGTGTGGTCGGTAGGGCCGTTACCATGGTAACACATAACGAAATACTGGAATTTAGAAAATACCGTATATTTGTCATTTAGCAGCATAAAATATATGGTAAGGACTCTAATATATGTATTTCAAGCTGCCCCACTGATTCCAACCAAAATCTGAGTCATTTGAAGTCATGGGCGTGTAAAAAAGGGCCGTTGCTATGGAAACGGTCCCACAAAATGCTGATATTTGTGCAAAATATCTATGATTTATCAATACAAAATAGAAAACAACTGTCTGCACAATCTTAAATCATGTTTTTCTGTAAGGTAGTACCTTCAGCTCTCATATTCTTCCTATTTTACATAAAGTTGGTAGTGGGCGTGACCACTAGGGTTGTTACCATGGTAACACACCAAGGAATTGAATTTTAGAAAATATTATATATCTGTAATTCAACATCACAAAAACAAATTTCAACCGTCTAACTATATATATTTTGGGGTGCCCGTTTGATTGCAAGTAGAATCAGAGTCATTGGAAGTCACCGTCATGTCAAAGCATGCCTGTTGCTATAGAAACCGTATGATAAAAATTGAATATTTCTGTAACTAATCAACACAAAAGAAAGAACAAGTGTATATATAAAGCCTAAAATGGTGTTTATCTGTCACCTAGGACCCTCAGCTATCATAATCGAAAGCTTCCCAGTAGCCACAAAGTTGGTGGTGGGTGAGATTGTCAAGGTAGATACGATGGTAAGACACCAAGAAACATCAAAGTTTTAGAATAATAGATAATAATAAATTGATCTTACTTACCCAGGATAACTACATCAGTAATAGTACCATATTACCGCCCTGCAACTATCATTTCCTTGTCTGTACACATTTCATACATCTGGGTCAAGCAAAACAAATGTGGGCAAAACACCTTGCCCAGGGATGTAAGCACCGATCAAGGATCGAATCCATATGCTCTCGTATGAGAGTGAAAGGCCTTCACCAATATACCACAGTGCTTCCACCATGTATTTGTAATGACTTGTAACGAAGTACAATGTAGGCATCTAATTATACATAATTGAAGGTGCGCCTTTAATTGCAATCAAAAGTCAGATGAATTTAGGTCAGTCATATAAAAATATGCCGTTGCTAAAGGAAAAGAATGATAACAAATATATTGATTTTTAAGAAAGGGATATTTATGTATCTAAATAATGAATTATAAACAAGTGCCTGAGTTCATGAATTTGTAACTGTCCTATTGGTTCAAATCCAGATCAAAACATTTTCCAGGTTGGAGGCTTAATTTCATGCCTGGTAGGACACTTGCTATGACAAAACGAAGATGCAAATGTTCAAATAGATATATGCAAGGCTTCTGAAAATTCATTGCATAAGCCAATTCATATTGAAAAGCTACCACTGTATTTAGAGATACTCTCATCTATTATGTTGTCGTATTACAGTATTAACTTTGACTGCTTGGTATAGGTGTTGTACTGTGGCTGTGAGCACAAAAAGCATCTTTAAAATATTGGCATTTCAGAAAGTGGCATTGTTTTAGTTTAACATTATTTTAAAATAATATAACAGTCTAGACACGCTAGATATCTCCATTGCAAGCATGGGCGTTAATCGTTACGTAACTCTATTCATCATGGGGGGGGGGGCGGCTATTGTGTCGTCCCCCCATGATGAATAGAGTTACGTCACGATTAACGCCCATGATTGCAAGCAGCCTAAATGATTGCATTAAAAATGTTAATCATTTAAGGCAATGATCATATCCAGTCGCTGTTAAGGCAGATTATGATCGAGAAATCTATATTTAGAAAAAAAAATATATCTGTGATTTCACAACACGAAAGAGAATGATGGTGCTGATATTATTTTTATAAAATTAATTTCTGACTGTACTGCTAACTGCAATTAATGTGTCGGTATTGAGTTCACGGTCATCTGTGAAATGATAGGTGAGGTACATAGGCTACGTGTCCACACTCAGTTGACATGAGTGAGAGCTACATGTATTCCACTTTCCCCCTGCAAGGATTTCTGTAAATGGATGCCATTAGAAATCAGAAGTTAGAGAGCATCCTTTGGATAGAGGTACGGAATATTTTCAGCAGAATTCCTCTTGCAGCAACACCCGCTACTTTGGATGAGGTTGAGGATTACCCCTCAATCAGAGTTATCATGAAGAACAGATACAAGAAGGCATTATAATTGACAGACTTCAGAACTATACCAAACTATACTAAGTAAACTTGAATTCCATCTAGGGTGAAGTGAGGATTCACTCATCATCTTCATCCTAACCATAGAGACATTACTCAAGCATTGCAAAAAATGTATTCTCTTCTAACATAGTGGTGGAGGTATAGATGACAACTATATCTCCATCCTGAGTTCTGACTTTATTCTGCCAAACCAAACCGGGGAAGGATTGGATAATCTCCTTACCATGACCTTCTCAGCCTGTGATTCAAGCCAGATAAGAGTGCGTCACCATATCAGACTTGTAAGAAAGTCAACCAAGTTTTAATAAGAGAATATTCAGTTCAAGTAAGGCTGCAGAACGCCTTAAAGCTGTAAAAGATAGATGACAAACCCACTGGTGTTCACTAATTTCACAACATTATGGACTTAGCCACTAAACTCTGCTAAAAATATACCCCCATCCTTTATACAACCATGCTTAAGGCAAGATAGTATTAGTGAAACCATCTCACAAACTGTTAGCCATATATCCTCTAAAGCCAAGAGAACTGCAGCTTACCTGTAAGGGCAACCAATATGTAAATTTAAAGGTCTTATGGTCCTCAACTCATCAAGTCCATGGCTAATATACATGTACCCCAATCATGCAAGTCATGAGAATGCTGAGCTGCAATTGCACCACAGGCCTTCTCGGTGACTATTTTGAATACTAACAAATATAAAAAACTTCAGGCAGGTATCAGCACTTTAGTCCTGGACTTGATCTATGATGAGGCACCCAAAAATTCAATTTTTTGGCCCTGTTCCTGATGAAGTCCAAATCATAGTCATGCTGTTAATCCTTAATGAACATGCAAATTTCTTATGGGTAGGATTAGGGAGAAAAAATGCTAAATTCTATTCCAATCTCCTCAGATTTATTTCAAGTAGACAGGTTTTAGCTACAGACCGACAAGTTTATCATCTTATGAATACATTAGGTTCTGTGACTGAGGTTAATCTATCTATTAAGCCTCCATTGCTTCCCTCCCAACGCCAAGGCATAGAGGTGGAAGCATAACTACTCAAGTACAGCTAACCAGTTAGGATCAGCTGTTGTTACTGCAACGGTCCCCCACATCGACACCCACATCCGAACACGGCGAACAGTTAAAAAATGTATTTGCAACATAATTGCTGCTGTGTAATAACAAAAATCTGCACCTTTTTTTTTTCTTCAATTTCTCAGTTTTCATAATAATACTACCATGGCAACAACCCTGTTTTGACATTACTATGGCCTTAGGTGATTCGGATTATGAATGTAATAACTCAGGCAGTTTATGATATGTATATCAAGACCAAGATTTTGTGTTTTCTATTGTTAAAACAGAATATATATGTCATTTTCAAACAATTTCCAATATTTTGATGGTGCGTTGCCATCATAATAATAGGGCTGGTGCTCACACCCACCATATCGGCGTCAGTTTGAGACCAAACGGATAATAAGAATTATAATCGTTTTCCCTAACTGTGTCCTTGAAAGCACACAAAAAAAATTGCACTCAAAAGAGCTGCTTGAAATAGATGTAATACCTACTAAATATTTTCACGTTGTTGAATTACACATATTTGTTATTTCCTATGTTACTACCATGGTAACAGCCCGAGTGGTCGCCCGACATCCAACTTTGTGGCAGTCAGGTAGGATATGATATCCAGGGTCCTAGCTAACGTACAGGGGAAAAACATCATTAAAGTTGTGGAGACCCTTACTTTATAAAGTACATTGAATAGTTACAGATTTGTTCACCAAAATTAATACATAACGTTTCTATAGCAACAACCATGTTTTGACATGACGGTGACTTCCAATGACTCTGATTCTACTTACAATCAAACGGGCACCCCAAAATACATATAGTTAGATGGTTACAATTCCATTTTGTGATATTGAATTACATATATATGTTATTTTCTAAAATTCCATTGATTGGTGTGTTGCCATGGTAACAACCCTAGTGGTCACGCGCACTACCAACTTTCTGTAAAATAGGAAGAATATGATATATAAAATAGGAAGAGCTGAGGGTCCTAGCTAACAGAAAACCATGATTTAAGATTGTGCAGACAGTTGTTTTCTATTTTGTATTGATAAATCATAGATATTTTGCACAAATATCAGCATTTTGTGGGACTGTTTCCATAGCAACCGCCTTTTTTACACGCCCATGACTTCAAATGACTCTGATTGTGGTTGGAATCAGTGGGACAGCTTGTAATACATATATTAGAGGCCTTACCATATATATGCTTTTAAATGACAAATATACGGTATTTTCTAAATTCCAGTATTTTGTTATGTGTTACCATGGTAACGGCCCTAGCGGCCACGCCCACCATGAACTCTATGGAAAATAGGCAGATTATGACAGCTGAGGGTCCTAGCTAATAGAAATATATAATCTAAGATTGTGTAGACACCTCTCTGTCTATTTTATACTGATAAGTTTAGATATTTTTTCCAAAATATCCACTTCTTATGGTACTGTTTCCATGGTAACGGCCATTTTTTTTACATGACCGTGACTTCAAATGACCAAAATTGATTCAATCAATCAGGAAACTCAACATACATATATTTAGATGCTTACCAGTCATTTCTCAAATTTCTGAATAAGAAATATTAGGCACTTTCATAAATTCCTATATTTTCTTGATGCGTTGCCATGGTAACGGCCCTGGTGGCCACACCCACCACTATCTCTATGGCAAACAGGCAGATTCTGATAGCCGAGGGTCCTAGCTACCAGGAAAGCAGCACTAAAATTGTGCCTAAGGGGGGGGGGGGGTCTACGTTGGCCCATAGACTAAATCATTGATCAAAAGTTGAGAACCACGCGCAGTGCTGCTCTGCTTCACGATTATATCACATGTGTTGTCCTTGATCAGTAGAGGGCACTGTTTATCAACACTGTCAACTTCAAAATTCAGGACAATGAAATCGATATCTACCAGAAATAATTATTTTCTTGCATAGAGACGTGCACATGTAAAGTATAACAGTTTGTTTGTGGGGTTGATAGATCAGTCTTTGTATATCTGAGATAATAGGTGTAAGGTATTGAAGTTGCAGAAATATAAAGAAAATCATGATTAGATGTGGAATACTTTTCCCTTTTTAATCAAATACCGTTATTGGTGGAGTGTCACTTTAAGGCAATATTTTGTTATTGTGCGATGCATGCCTTACCTTAAAAATGCCAATTTATAGCTTTTTACCGTTTCCACAAACGAACTCGTCATACATAGATAGACAGACAGTTCCACTATTGATATTTCATTATTAACCCTGTCTCAATGTTGGCTGGCCTGGCCCGTGACCAAGCAGGCATCGTGCCTGTTGTGTTATCAGTCATATTTTCATGTTTTTTACTTATTTATAATAATTGTTATATTGTTATAGGATTACTACTATTAACCGATTTTTGACATTGTCATATTGATTTGTAATTTGTTTCATTGTTCATGTTTACAGTCACAATATCACACGTGGATGGTTGAGCCAATGAAACAAACCATTAGCGATATATATATATATATATATATATATATATATAAATATAAATATATATATATAAGTGTAAGGAAATAACATATACAACAGCTTTGGCAAATCTCGTGGGAATATATACAATGTGAAAGAAATGCGAGAATAACGTTGCGTAGCTCAATCAAAGTTCTCCAGAGCTGTCCTCCCTTTTTGAAATTTTTGCAAAGGCTGAAAAAATGTCTCCGCCGGGAATCGAACCCGGGTCGTTGGCTTAGAACGCCAATGCCTTAACCACTAGACCTAGGAGACTAACGCAACGTTATTCTCGCATTTCTTTCACATTGTATTTATTCCCACGAGATTTGCCAAAGCTGTTGTATATGTTATTTCCTTACACTTGTTAATAATTATTCTAATGTATACATGTATCTCAAAGCATTCGCTTGGATCCAGCTGAGGCACGCGGCTTGCCTTTGTTCAAAACTCACCTGCCCCCGATAAAGGAATTAATTAATAAGGTTGAAGATTTGTCAAATCTGTCGGTCAATTGAATCTGGTGTCGCCGAAACCACTAACCCGTCTCCGTGGTCTAGTGGTTAAGGCATTGGCGTTCTAAGCCAACGACCCGGGTTCGATTCCCGGCGGAGACATTTTTTCAGGCTTTGCAAAAATTTCAAAAAGGGAGGACAGCTCTGGGGAACTTTGATTGAGCTACGCAACGTTATTCTCGCATTTCTTTCACAATATATATATATATATATATATATATATACATATAGAAACATGTTAAGGTTTCACGTATCGGCTCAAACAAATTGAAAGAAAACTGCTAAAAGCGTTTGTAATGCATTGTGGCCAATTTTATTTTTATTTTTAAAAATAAAATTGGCCACAATGCATTACAAACGCTTTTAGCAGTTATATATATATATAATGTAAAGAGAATGCAGGAGAAAGGAGTACAAGGGAAACTGATAAAAAGGAGAAAACAAGAAAAATATCAGCGTACACAGAGAAAACGCTGTTTAAAAAATGCAAACAGTAGTTTACAATATGAACTGAACATTCCGTTGTACAGTTAATTGTAATTGTAATTTTTTGAATAAGTTTTAAACAACCTTCTAAACAGCGTTTTTACTGTGTATAATGTACATGACCGTAAACAATGTGATGTCATTTATTTAAAAACAATAAGGAAGAGGAAGGGGTTTAAATACCTCTGTTGGGATATCCGCCGTATTCCTAATGTAACGTCCTGTTTCAGAAATTTAACAATAGCAATATTAAGTGACCGTTTCCTTTATGAACCAAAAAAAAAAAAAAAAACACGCTTAAAAAGCCATTGAAGTTCAGTGTTTAAAACATTAAAAGTTCGTGGTCAATACAATCAAAACATTTAGATATGTGAAGAAAGCATGTACCAACCTTTTCCTTTTTATTGAAAGATTCATACCAACCATCGGCAACTGTGCAGATTAGTTGAATGATTTAGCAAGAAAGCATAATCATCATGGTCAACATTTAGAAGATTATAGATCTATAAATAAAGACAAAAAAATGAGCTTGAACTACTTTTTCAGTCAGTTTAGCAATATGACATACTACTGAATTGGGCCTATAATATGAAAAAAAAACATCGTTTTTTATCACCCTTACCCTTGTAAACAGGCGTATAGTTCTAGTCAGTTTCCGATCTTCCGGCAAAAATCCACATATGGAAACTGGTTGAGAGAAAATATTAGCCTTTGAGATTTGAAGTAGTTAGTATCAAAGTTTAAAATATAAAGAAAGCTCTCTTTCAATATTAGAGACATATTATTTTGTGTTGTAAGAGAGAGAGAGAGAGAGAGAGAGGGGGGGGGGGGGGTGAATGACGAGTAGAATATCACCTATATAGTTTACAGTGATACATCAAATCTGCGAAAGTATTGGAGGGCGATGTTCCCCCAATAAATTATTGAATATTGGCATAATTGATGCAAAAAACACCAAATTAACCCTACATTTACCCTTCATAATTATGACTGATACAAGAGACTTGTCTTGGGGCACGTGACGTTATGTGGACATATTCTAGGATTTAAGTTTTTTAGATTGATATTCACATAATTAGTTTTCACGTAGGCTATTTGTACCATAAACACATAATAATATCGGCGTTCAATATTCCAGCTTAGTTTTCAGTTTTCAGTTTATCTTTTTTTTCCATGTTAAACATCAAATCATTTACCATCATGCATAGAGGAAACATGACAATATAAATTATGTAGACACATATAAACAATTTGTAACAATTTATATTTCTAATAATTACATTACAAAGAGCATGACAAGTAATATTCACGAAAAAAATAATGTAGAGTTATGTGAGATACATAGAGTTCAGAAGACAAAAAATTGATGTGAAATATAAGGGAATATTATAGGAAAGCTTAAGATATCAAGAAAAAGACATACATACCTACATAAAACAAAAACATCAAACTTTGAATAATTCGGATCCTAGATTATGTACACGGATCATTATATGCCAAAATTTGGGTTTCAGTAATGTGTAGGCCCTGTTTTGCTGTGTTTGGGGTAAATTTTTAGTGCATAAATTATAATTATATGCTTGACAACTTATGAGCAATCGATTGCGTCAAATTTCACCGATGATAGTAATATACAATTCTTATTGAGCGCTTATCACCACGGAGGGTCTCTATGCGGTGAAATGAGAATGAGAGAGGAAGAGGCATAATTTCAGTTATGTTACATCAGAAGTTTGGAAAAAGAGAAATCTGTCACTTATGGATGAACAAATGTGACCCGGCACCACAAAACCACCAAAAAGTCGCAACCTGTGATTTTGTGTAAACAGCTGAAATGGAAATTTGGGTTGGAAAATTTTATATTTGGACTGGGTTTTTCTGAAAGATCATTCTTTCTGTACCTTACATCAAAATCTGAAAGCTTAAAACACAGTAGAAGATGAGTTTTTAACAGTTTTTCTAGACCAGTTTTTTTGCGCACGGTGGGTGATATGGCTTTTGATTCATTCTCTATCGACTTTCTCTCTCGTTTTCTCACTCTGCACGCTTTAGAGCTTTAGAGCTCATTTCCTCCCTATTTAATTTAACAGCAAACATCTCTTACAAACTCCTTTCATTCGCTGAATTAAAAGGGTTAGAAAGTTTCAATTATAATGAGTCATATATCATTTTAAAGCTGAGACTTTGTTCTATCCAAATATGATAAAATCAGAAAAACTATTTTTTGCGACTTTTTGGTGGTTTTGTGGTGCCGGGTCACAAATTATGTTTGTGACACGTAAACTTTAATTTCTCGGTGGAGTCCGCTTTCTTGGTACATTCTGGTATGGTGTTTGTTCCAGAGCTGAGGAGATGCTATACTTGCAACATGAGAAAGATCGTGAACCGATTGATTATGATGATTATAGATGAGTACATGGGTGTCGATCCCGGGGGGGGGGGGGGGATGGGGGATATATATCCCCCAAAATTTGAGGTGGGGGTGGCCTGTATTATCATCCCCCAATATTTTTGGATGAAATAAATAAGAATTATGCTACATTCACGTAAAAATAATAATTATCCAAACTCATTATGTTTGATCTTGTATACCATCACATTCTTTAATGATTAGAAGTAAGGAAAATAAGAAATTCCATAATTTCAGTGCGAAAATATCGAACAAAATTCGTTCGCTCGCATTCTTATTCTCAAATGAGGGGTTCCGTCCATTGGTGTAGATCCGTGCATTCCTTTTTCCATTAAAAAAAACATTTTTGGATGCTATAAAATAAAGTTTTATAGACAGATTTTTGAAAAAGCCCCTGTTGTGGGAGGGGGATACCCCCTCCCACACCCTCCCCCGCTCGGTCGCTTCGCTCAGTGGCGTAGGCTCTCTAGGGCGCAGGGGGCACGTGCCCTTGGCGGCACTTGGAGGGGTGTAAAAACGCAAAGAAGAGAAAGACGGGAAAAAAGGGGAAATGAAGAATCCGCAGGGTAAATGCACTAGAAAATCTAGTTTTTGAAGGTTTGAAATGCGAAAATCTTCCAAGCTCGGTCGCTTTGCTCCCTCGCATAATTATTTTATTTCAACATCTCGTAATTTCGCGCCCCAGTAGACCTGTATAGTATTTTAAATAGCTTAAAGCCCTTGTTCTTAAAGTGCCGCCCATGGGCCACTTGCGGCCCGCGAGACGATATCATGCGGCCCGCCAAATGTATCTAGTAAGAAAAAAAAATCTTGTTTCAAGTACTATGTTGATGCATAATAATATCATCCTAACTATTGTTATGAAATTGTGTGAAATTTTTTGCTCGCTTGCTTCGCTCGCTCGCTCGCAAAAAGTAGTATCATATTTATCCGTTCCATGTTCTACATTATAGTTTTAAAAAAATCAAAAGAAACATGAAACGAAGAAAAATTAAGGACACGGGACGAGTATTCTAAAATCGTTCAACTGTCCTTAGATGAGCCATTTGGGTATGCATGCATTAACATCTGAGGCGGGGATGGGGGCTGAAGCCCTCTCCCCCGAGAAAATCAAAATGTTCCTGCATTCGGGCACCGCCATCTCATTTCCGGGCAGTAAAATGGTCTCTTTGTAATTTTTATATCTCAGATGATCTAAATTAGCATATTTTGATGACGAAATTAGATTTTCATTATTCTGAAATGTCAATTTTTTTTTGCTCGCTGAATCGAAAAGCTAGAAAGCTAATACACAATGTATTCGGGCAATTGAGACGTGAGCCCCATACGTCTTTATATGTATGCACTGTAAAAAATTGCTGTAGGAATTTACAATAAATTATTGGCAACCCGCTGCACAGTAAATTACTGTACTTTTCACGGTATTGTACTGTTTATTCTACAGTTAACTGTAAAAAGCAGTATATAACTGTAAAAAAAAAATTAACTGTAAATGATACAGTATTTTACTGTGCAGCCGGGTTGCCAGTAATTGACTGTACTTCCTACAGTAATTTTTTACAGTGTGTGTAATACTCAGTGGCCCGCGACGTAATTTCAAGAATATTTCTGGCCCGCCTGACAAAATAATTAAGAACCCAGGGGTTAAAGGGTTCAAAATTTGAACAAAAATAAAGATGAATATGCAATTGCTTTGTAAGTTTGATATGACTCCTGCTTATATTGCGCTCCAATAGGATAAAGTGTATAAACCAGCATTGCAAATGTTCAACTTTTGAAAGGAACCTCAACTTTAGGTAGCCTTGCAGAATTTCTCGACTCTTTCTCAAGCCTATATAGGGGTTTCGTTAGTTTTGCTCCCGATTGTAGAAGTGAGTGAATAGAAAACCGTTTATCAATGTATAAAATTCGAGCTTCTCTACCGCTCAATTGCGGTGGTCAATTGCAAAATTTCCTGGGTAAAATACACAAGAAATTGCGTTCTTTAGGGTTAAAATTGAAATATTTGCCGCTCGGTCGCTTTGCTCCCTCGCTAACGTAGATAAGTTTGGGCACGGGGGGGGGGGGGGGGGGGGGGGGCGTAACTTCATTTTTTGCCCCAGGCGCCATAATCCCTAGATACGCCACTGGCTTCGCTCCCTCGCCGGTCATCCCCCCCAATCGTGAACACGGATCGACACCCCTGGATGAGTATTTCCATCTGTATGATAATATTACCTTTATATTCATATATTTTTCATGAAGGCAGAAGTTAATAAACTGCGTCTATTCCCTTGATGTTTCTGAAAACAGTCAAAAGTCATTTCTCGTTTCAGAGTTACCTTCTCGATCGATATCTATTGTCCGCTGCGGCTTTGGAGATTTACCTGGAAGTATTACATATAGCGGTCCACTGTTACGTAATGTTTTTTTCAGTGAGGACGGACAAGTACAAAGGCGTGTGCATTTTAGCGCATTTAATGAGAAACTACGTACTGGATCTTGCTTCCATCGTGTTTATCGAAGAATATAACGGTATACTAATTTGGAATCTTATTACATAACATAATAAGGAACGGTTTAACTTTTGGTTTACGAGGTCTATAGGACAATGAAGCTACAAACAACTTCATATAGGATCAAGGCGTTATCACTCCTTGATAGTACCTATACTTCAGAAAACTTCATAATCCAGACAGTTTCCGTCTTCTTCTTCATCTTGTTCTTGTTCTTGCTGTTGTTGCCTTGTTGTTGTTGTTCTTCTTCTTCTTGTTCTTGTTCTTCTTCTTCAAGTTCTCTCGCTTGGCTTCTTCTCCTGCTTCTTCTTTCTTTCTTGTCTTCAATCCTATTCCTCTCGTTATAGTTGTATATCTTCTTCCTTTTCTTCTTCTTCTTAGTGGAAGGACGTGTCTAGTGTGAGCTCCGTAAGTTTTCGCTTAAAAACCGTTTGTTAGACCCTTTCTGGTCCTATTTGTTGTGATAAGTGTGTGTATAGTCATTACTTAAGACAAAACCAGTTTAAGTCCACCATTGTTGGGTTCTTATTTTATGTAAAATTGTGTAATTTTAAGTGTTGTTTTTCTTGTCTCTGTGTAAGGTGGCCATGGCTGCTGATGCTGGGCTGGAGGCACGGGATCTTCCCGGGACCTCAGCCCAACAATCGGCGAGGCAACACTCGGGCGTTCTGCCTTCTCGAGTCAGTCGAAAGAATGGAATTTCTTTTGTTTCGACACCGACTTTTTCAATTCATGAATATGTAAAGGAATTTGCTAACTCATGTGTACCAGCCGACTGTATTGTCTCGGCATCTCGGATCAGCCAACAGAGAATTGCAATCTATTTGAATTCTCGCGCGGCGGTCCAAGATGCTGTAGACAAAGGCTTCACTTTTCAGAACACGTTTATTGAGGTGTCACCGCTTACATTACCCACAACCCGTTTGACTCTCTCGAATGTTTACACTGAAATACCCAATGACATATTAGTGAAACAAATTGCTGCTTTTTGCAAGGTTGTATCACAAGTTCGTTCCATTCCTTTAGGCTTCAAAGATAAGGCCTTTTCACATATCATGTCCTTCCGGCGACAGGTTCAGGTGCTTATTACTCCTAATGTTACCCCACCTGCCCATCTTGATTTCACTCATGAAGGTGTGAACTATCGTGTTTTTGTCTCGACGGACGAGGTGCGCTGTTTTGAATGCGGAGAAGTGGGCCATCTTAGCCGGTCTTGCAAAAAGACAGACCGTCAAAGACAGAGCGAGAGAGTCTCGGAAAGGGGCAAAGTTGGCCCAAAACACCACCCCAAGGGCTTAAAACCACAAGTCACGCAAACTGAGCCTAAAACAGTCGAGTCTGCCCCAGTACAGAACATCCCTCTGAAGGGCCTTCCCACCACGCCCAAACTGAAAGTCCCCGGATGGTTTCCGAAACAAATAAGACCGGTATTTCTAAATCCCAAAATGCCCCAGAACAATCTTTGCCAACTCCACCACCCCCACTAGACTTTTCTCGGACATTGTCGCCAAAAGAAAAAGAACTCCCACAAAAACCCCTACAGCTTCTCCCACTTTTACCCCCCTCACGTCGCTTACACCACCACGTAAAGTTCGGAAAACACCCCCTTCTACACCGAGAATATTGGGTACCCCATCCTCCCCTGTCATCCTGTCCTCCCCATCTCCATCCTCACCGACTCCATCCACCCCTTCTTCGATGTGGGATGACGCCCAGTCGACTGATGATGATTCAGCTGAGTGGGCGTCGTCTTTTCCATCGAGTCAGGGCCCTTTGTCTGACAAGGATTTGTTGAAGTTCCTTAAGGTGGTCAAGGCAAGGAAAAAACCTGTTGAAATTGCCCGGAAATTTACTTCGAATGTACCTGGCCTTGTAAGACAATTGATACCTTTACGGAATAGTCCAGCTTTTAAGAAAAGTACTCAACAGCGGGTACAAAAATTAATCAAGAAATTAGAAGAGTGTGCCTAATTTTCAACATGATTTATATGGCCCTGCATACTCTCTCCCTCGTAATGACTTTGTCATTCCTCACGCTGAACACAGGAGGATGTTCTAGTTCAGCGAAAAACGCCTCCATACATTCATATATTGACAATATTGCTCTCAAACCTGATATTATTTTTCTGCAAGAAACTTATAATTTAACGCCACGTTCTTCTTGTTGGAACTTATGGAAATCATATCATGTAAATTGCACTGCCGGTACCTCACGAGGATCCGGCATAACAACACTTGTGAAGAAGAACCTGGTTGGCTCGTTTGATAGCTTTGCTATAGTTGATAGTCATGTTTTATACTCAAAGATTAGCATTGATGATACCTTTTATCACTTGTATAATATTTTGATACCACATGATGATAATCATGCCCTAATAGCCATTAAATCACTTCATGCTCATTTACGTACAATAAATAATGGCACTATTGTGTTAGGGGGAGATTTTAATTGTACCCTTAATCCAGCGCTTGATCGCCTGAGCATGCCAAAAGAACATAGACCTAAAATTTCTACAAATCTTGATAATACGATTGAACATTTTTCCCTATGCGATGCATGGCGCAGACTCAATCCCTCCCAAAAAGCCTATACTTGGCATCGGACCAACCCAAGCAATATTCATGGCGTCTCACGAGCCAGACTAGATCGCTTTTATCTGCCTGTTAGTCTCATACCATCTTTTCACAAATGCAGTATTTTACCATGCTCTCTTTCTGACCATGATGCAGGGTACTTAGAATTAAAACCTCCCCACCAAAAACCCAGGGGCAGTGCCTACTGGCATTTCAACAACTCTCTACTTGAAGATGAGAATTTTAGAAATATCATATTACTTTTTTGGAGCGATTGGAGGCTACACAAACATGAATATGTAAATATTTTGATGTGGTGGGATGCAGGTAAATCCAAAATCAAAAAAATTGCTCAGATGTATGGAAAAAAGATGGCTAATGAAAAACGGGCAGCCCTTTTGAACATTAACAACACCATTGAAAAGCTCCAATCTCTCTCAAGTTTGTCAAGTGACACAAAACAAGAAATAAATAGAAACAGAAATGAACTTAATAATTTATTAAAACATGATGCGAAGGGAGCTCTGATTAGATCACGCTTTAAACTAATTCAAGAGATTGATACAAGCTCATCCTTCTTTTATAATTTAGAGAAGTCGAACTCATCACGGAAAAGAATATCTCGTATCCGTCTCCCTTCGGGTCATATCACAGAAAACGAAAATGAAATTAAAAACCATGTATACTCTTTTTACAAGGAACTTTATAGCTTTTCTCCCATTGATAATAATTCTGCTGAACTTCTATCCAACATTAAATGTCTGGAACAAGAAGAACAGAAAGACCTCGATACGCCTTTCTCATTAGAAGAATTAACACAAGCTGTTAAACAACTAGGAAAAAGTAAAACACCGGGTATGGATGGCCTTACTACAGAATTTTACCAAATTTTCTGGCCCACACTTAAGAATGATTTTTTTGAAGTCTTACAATATTCTAGTTTATGTGGTAGTCTACCACGTTCTTTTCGTAGAGCCATTATTAGTTTGATACCAAAAAAGGGAGATCTCGCCGATATTACCAACTGGCGTCCTGTCTCCCTCCTAAACGTTGACTATAAGATTTTTGCAAAAACACTTGCCAATAGACTGAAACTATGCATTGGGAGTGTAATTCATGAAGACCAAACATATTGTATTCCGGGTCGTACCATTTATGATAACATAATTTTAGTAAGAGACATTATTCATTATGCAAATTCTGCTGATGTCCCTCTTGCTGTGGTCAATCTCGATCAAAAGAAAGCTTTTGATAATGTATCCCATGAATATCTTTTTGATACAATGAAGGCAATGGGGTTTGGGGACTCTTTCATATCTAGTGTCAAATTATTGTATTGTCATGCAGAAAGCTTTGTTAAAGTATGCGGTTCTCTAACCGCGCCTTTCTGTTTCCAAAAGGGAATTCGTCAAGGATGCCCTCTGTCGGGCATGCTATACTCAATAGCACTTGAACCTTTTCTCCATTTACTTAGACAAAATTTAGCACAATGTAATTTCAAAATACCTAAAGTCAATTTGAATGTTTCTGTATCTGCATATGCGGATGATGTAACGATATTTTTATCTTCTAATATTGGTTTTAATATTATTCAGGATGTTTATAATACCTACAGTAAGTCTTCTAATGCTTGTTTAAATTACAGTAAGTCAAAAGGCCTGTGGGCTGGTTCATGGTCCAGGCGAAGTGAAAAACCACTTGGCTGCCAGTGGAGTACTGAAGGACTAACTTTTCTTGGAGTTCACTTAGGTAATACTAATATATATAATCAGCAAAATTGGATGATTTGTAAAAATAAACTAAAGAAAACACTTTCTCGGTGGACCCCTCTTTCTAATTATCTGTCTTTTAAAGGCAAGGTTCTTGTAGCTAACCAATTAGCCGCTACAAAAGTTTTTCATTTTTTGGCGACCCTATCGGTCCCCCATCACACACTCAATGAACTCCAAGACATGTTAGTCAATTTTGTTTGGTCTAACAAACGGCATCTTATTAAGAAACAAATCTTATTCAGTGAACCCGGTAATGGTGGACTTGGTTTAGCTTTTCTCCAAGCACGAGTTTATACTTTTCGTTTTTGTTTTTTACAACGTTTTCTTAACCAATGCACTCACCCGGCCTATTTATTGTGCTCTCTCAATCTAAAGAATTATAGGGGTCTAAATTTCGATTCTCAATTATGTTTTATTGATTTAGACCCGAAATACTTCACAACTCTTCAGTGCTTTTACTCAGAAATACTAGTTGCTTGGAGGGCCTCAGGAGCTCACATCGACACTGCTTCCCTGTCAGTTAATCATGTTTTAAATGTACCACTTAATCATTTTCCTTTAATTCCTCCCTCGCTAGAAGGCAGCGCAGCTTTCCCTGCACGGCTTTTTGTGTGTGGAATCAGGCTCATCAAAAACATCATTGACCCCATCAATGGCAAGTGGCGCACAGCTGACAGTCTTCCACTGCACCCAGTCTACAACACAACTCATCAACGCTTATCTCGACGTTTGATATGCCAAGAACTCTCCATCTTAAAATGTCGTCTTTCTGCCACCTTCCCTACTGTTTTTACGTCGACCGGACTCAAAAACCCACTTTGTCAACATTTCAGCACAACCACCCCTTCGTGACCAAACTGGGAAACTTCGGAACTTCTATTTTATCTACAAAATCTACATACCGCATTATGAAACTTCGATTGAACTGTCACGACCCAGCAAGCCCATCTTTTTGGCATGAAAGCGGAGTCATCTCGAGTGATAGCAGAATAAATTGGACAGAAATATATACCCCACCAACCATTAAAAAGGACGGTGATACACAGTATAAACTGCTCCACAATGTTTTGCCTTCACTACCGGTCCTTCACCATTTTAATAACGACATTCCAGCACAATGCGGTTGGTGCGGTGAAACTGGAACTATCATCCATCTTTTCATACGGTGTCCAGCCATCCAGGAATCGCTCAACGTTCTCCATCATCTCATTCATGAACTGGTCAAAAACATCAATGTTGACTTTGATCTGTACTGGGCCCTGGTTCCTCATGCTTCAGGTCGTTGCAGGGAAGCTGTGCGCTTATGTAATTTTTTAATAATTAGTTTCAAAAGTACAATTTATTGGCTATACCGCACGTTGAATTTTTTAGATCTTCTAGTAGTTTGGAAATCCAAATTAAAAAATAGAATTATTCTCGACTTTGAATTTTTCAAGTTACAAAATAATGTTACAGCCTTCACAAAGCGATGGTGTATAAATAATGCATTGTGCTCTGTGAGCAATTCTTTTGACCTAATTTGGTCAATATAATTTAAGCATGTAATACTTGTATTTGTAATTGTTTGTAACGAACGTTATTGTCTTAAACAAAACAACGTCGCTCTTTGATCTGTTGACATTAGTTTTACATTGTAATGGTATTCTGTTTTCATTATTACTGGATCTATGGCCTGCGGTCATACACACTTAATATATCATTGCAATATTTTATTTGTAGATAATTTGTATTTAGATTGTAAATAAAGTTTCATTTTGAAAAGTCAAAAAAAGTCTTCTTCTTCTTCTCCTCCTCCTTCTTCTTTTGACTTCTTCTTCTTCTTCTTCTTCCATTCGTAACGTACGTATTTTCTGAGAGCTCTTAAGTAAGTTGGATTTTTACTTAAATATTGACCTTTTATGGTTCTTGTACCTTATATTGTTGTTACTTATATATTTATTGATACGTTCAGACCATTTCCACCAAGTTTTTTTGTATCTCTTATCGTATTTTAAGCTTTAGTTTGAATCTCAAATTATCTGTGTTTGTTGCCTGTAACATGGCCGGTGTGGCCGATCAGGCCTCCCGGGACCTGCCGGGGACCAGCTCGGCTGACGGGTCTAGAACGGCTGACGGGTCTAGGACGGCTACCGAGCCGTCTAAGCCGGTAAGCAGAAACAATGGAATTTCGTTCAGTGCAGCAGCCGACATCTCAATTCATGAATATGTAAAAGCTTTTTCACTGACTACACCTGCTAGTCGCATTCTGTCGGCTTCACGTATTAGTAATCAGCGCATTGCTATTTATCTCCGTTCAAAAGAAGACGTTGTAAGTGCTGTTAACAATGGACTGACACTTCGTAATTCTTTCATTCAGGTATCACCTCTTTTCTTGCCGAGCACTCGGCTTGTTCTCTCAAATGTATATCCTGAAATTACAAATCAAGTTCTATCGAAACACATTGCAAGTTTCTGCAAAATAGTCTCCCAAATTCGTCCAATTCCTTTAGGTTTCAAGGACAGAGACTTTGCACACATCTTATCTTTTCGCCGACAAGTTCAGGTTTTGTTAAACCCCAATGTTACTCCACCCAAGCACATTAATTTTTCTCACGAGGGTGCCAATTATCGCGTTTTCCTATCCACAGAGTCAGTACACTGCTTTCAGTGTGGGGAAGCGGGACATATCAGCCGGCAATGCAAAAAGGCTTTACCAAAGGAAACGCTTGATCGCCATGATCAACACGAAACTCGTGACCGAGCCTCCCAAAAGGCAAATGCGACCCCAAACATCCCCCTAAAAGATCAAAACCAACCCAATCTGAACTCCAAGATAGCTCCGCGCAAGAAGGCCGGTCGGGAGGTGCAAAGCCGACCCCCAACGTCGGCTCATGCCTTCGCCCTTGCCCGTTCAAAAACGCTCGAATGCAACCACGGTAGACGAGTCCTTACCCGGCCCTTCAAAAGCACCTCCCTCTGCCAATGTAGGCCTAACTAATCCTATTACCCCCACTGGTATTAATAGCCCCACAAACCAGTCACCCTGGGGCTCACCACCTCATCCTACTAGACTATTTTCTGATGTTGTTGCGAGTAAAAGAAAACAAACGTCTGTCTCATCTCCTAAACAGACACTTACTACCCTTCTTTCTCCCACCCCTCCACGGAAGTTACAGAAAAGAGTCTCTACTCCTGTCAACTCGAGTCCGTTTTCTCCATTAATAGCTTCACATCCACCTACATCAACCCAATCCACACAAGCTACACATCCACCAACACCAACCCAATCCACACAAACCATGCTCTCTCAATGTCTCCAGCCCTATCCACATCAACCACGCACTCACTAACACCAACACAATCTACACAACTCTCAAATCCACCAACACCAACCCTGTCTACGCCAGTCTCACACCTACATTCGCCAAATCAATCCACTCCAGCTTCCACTGTAGATACGGCTGAGACCGATGTGCTGATGTGGGAGGACACTGATGATGAATCAGCCGACTGGCTTTCGTCCTTTCCATCAAGTAAGGGTCCCCTCTCTGACAAAGAGATCATTAAATTCCTTAAAACGGTTAAAGCTTCAAAGAAACCCATATTGATTGCAAAGAAGTTTACCCCTAACATACCTGGACTTGTCCGTCAATTACGACCTTTGCGAAACAGTCCACTGTTTAAGAAAAGCACTCAACAAAGAATACAAAAATTAATCCGAAAACTGGAAGATTGTTTGTAATTATTCACTTTCGTCATGGATAATCTTATTTTGAGGCATTTTTTTACTCTACTCATTATGACACTATCATTTCTTACACTCAACACAGGAGGTTGCTCATCTGCGATGAAAAATGCCTCCATATTTACTTACGTTGAGAATATTGCTTTTATGCCTGATATTGTCTTCCTTCAAGAAACGAATAATTTATCAAATAGTTCCTCTTGTTGGAATGTTTGGTCTTCTTATAATGCTTTTTGTTCTCCAAGCCATGCTCGCGGTTCTGGAGTAACCACTTTAGTTAAAAATACTAAAATGTGTATCATCGATAATTCTGTCATTATTGATGGTCATGTTTTGTACGTTAAGATTGATTGTAATAGTGTCATATACCATTTATACAATATTTTAATCCCTCAAGATGATAATTTTGCTATTACAGTAATAAATTCATTTTCTTCTCATTTAGCTTCATGCACAGAAGGCATTATATTAATTGGAGGTGATTTTAACTGCACACTAAATCCCTCTCTTGATCGTTTTCACATGTCTGCTGAACATAGAGTAAGAGTCTCTAATGCGCTCAAGCATGCCATTCATCAAGCTCAGGTGTGTGATGTCTGGCGCAGAATGCACCCTTTTGAAAAACAGTTTTCTTGGCAAAGGAAGAACCCTCATAGCACTTACCAAGTTTCAAATCCCATATTAGATCCCTCAGTCAAATGTATGGCTCAAAAATAGCTCATGAGAGAAGAGAATGTCTTTTGAATATTAACAAAATTATCAATGAACTGTATTCTGCTCCAGACCTCACACATGACATTCAACAAACACTTGCTGAACAAAGAGATGAACTCAATATTCTTATAAAAAATCAAGCCAAAGGAGCCTTAATCAGATCACGATTCAAATATGTCAATGAAAGTGATACAAGTTCTAGCTTCTTTTATAATCTTGAGAAATCAAACTCCACATCCAAAATTTTGTCTAGACTACGATTACCCTCGGGTACTATTACAGAAGATCAAAGTGATATTAAGAAGCACGTTCGAGAATTTTATAAAAATCTCTATGATCACACTCCTATTGATGAAAAATCTCTTAATATAATTCTGCAAGATCTTAATAAACTTGACCCAGAAGTTTCGAAAAATCTCGATGCAGATTTAACAATTCAGGAGATTACTACTGCTGTTAAAGATCTCGGTTCTAACAAATCGCCTGGTTTAGATGGCTTATCAACTGAATTTTACCAAACTTTTTGGCCCCTCTTGAAGCATGATTTTCTATCTGTTATAAAATTTGCCATTACTTTTGGAACTCTTCCACGATCTTTTTCCAGAGCTGTTATTACTCTCATTCCAAAGAAGGGAGACCTGTCAGACATTGCCAATTGGCGACCAGTCTCCCTTCTTAATAATGATTACAAAATTTTTGCAAAAGTACTTGCTAATCGATTAAAACTTTGTGTAGATGATTTAATCCATGAAGACCAAACATATTGTGTACCAGGTCGAATAATTTATGATAATGTAATTTTGATTCGAGATGTAATTAGTTTTGGTAATAACAATAATTTACCTCTTGCTGTTGTTAGTCTTGATCAGAAGAAGGCGTTTGATAATGTTAGCCACAATTATTTATTCAATACTATGAAAGCCATGGGCTTTGGTGATTTATTCTTATCTTGTATCAAATTATTGTATATAAATGCTGAAAGCCTTGTCAAAGTATGTGGCTCTTTGACTGCACCTTTTTCTTTTAAAAAAGGTATTCGCCAAGGTTGCCCTCTATCGGGTCTCCTTTATTCTATAGCTATTGAACCCTTCCTCAATTGTTTAAGACGAAATCTTCAAACCTCTGGCGTTACCCTACCGAATACAAACAAAGTTTGTTCTGTTTCAGCTTATGCTGACGATATCTCTATATTTGTCACCAATGATTCAGGGTTCAGTATTATTCAAACTGTGTATAACTTATTTAGTAGTGCTTCTAATGCCTGTCTTAATTATAATAAATCTAAAGGTTTGTGGGTCGGATCTTGGTCCAGACGTAGTGATAAACCACTTAATTTTCAATGGAACAATGAAGGGCTCGTTCTTTTGGGAGTTCACATTGGTATAAGTAACACTTTTATGAATCAAAATAGGATAAAATGTAAAGATAAATTGAGCACAACTCTTTCGCGATGGATGTCTCTTGCGAACATACTTTCTTTTAAAGGCAAAATACTAGTTGCTAATCAGTTAGCTGCTTCCAAAGTTTTTCATTGTCTTGCAACTCTCTCTCCGCCTAAACATATTTTAAATGAACTCCAAAATCTACTAGTCAATTTTGTCTGGTCCAACAAAAGACCCCTCCTTAAAAAACAAATTCTGTATCAAGAAATTGAAAAAGGTGGACTTGGTCTGGTGTGCCTCCAAGCACGAGTTTTGTCATTTCGTTTTAGATTTCTCCAACGTTTCCTCAATCTCTGCACACACCCTGCATATGTGTTCTGTTCTTACAATTTAAAAAATTATATGAAACTGGGATTTGATTTTCAGTTGTTTCTCATTAATCTTCTCCCAAACTACTTTACTAGTTTATCATGTTTTTACTCTGAAATACTGAGTGCTTGGTTATCCTCCGGAGCTCACATAGAAAGTACGTATTTTACACTCAACCATGTGTTAAACATTCCGTTAAGCTATCCTCCTTTGGTGTCACATAAGTTAGAGGGCGCTGCGGCTTTCCCTGCTAGACTTTTCGCTCGTGGAACCAAACTTATCAAACACCTTGTCAACCTCAACAATGGTATTTGGCTTCCAGCTGAAGACTTCGTCCACTCTTCTTCTCTTCTTCAACGCTCATCTCTCCGCCTCATCGAACTTGATCTCTCTCGCTTTCACAAATCACTCTCCAGCATCTTCCCCATGTTTTTCTGTGCAGACGGACTCCGACATTCTAGCCTCAACCTTCATGAACTTGCTGCTAACATCTTTTCTCCGTTTTCTGTCGTGAACAATGACAATATGAACATGCTTATTGCTTCATCCAAGTCACTATATCGTATCTTCAATCGTTCTATCAACTGTTTGTCTTCATCATTTACTACTCCTTGGTATGACAACGGTACGCTTAAACCTTCAACCTCTGTAAACTGGACTGCGGTCTACCATCTACCTTCACTCAAAAAAGATGGAGACATACAGTACAAACTGTTTCATAACGTAATACCTTCACTTCCAGTTCTTCATCATCTGAATCCCAACATCGCGCCTAACTGTGGAAGTTGTGGCAAAAGAGGAACAATACTTCACGTCTTCTTCAGGTGTCCGTCAATCCAGCCATCTCTGAATCTTCTTCATCGACTCCTATCCCGTCTCCTTCCTACAGTTACCCTTGACTTTGCTTTATATTGGACTTTGGTTCCTCATGTGCGAAGTTGCTGCAGAGATGCTGTGCGCCTCTCTAACTATCTCATTATTAGTCTGAAAAGCACTCTTTATTGGTTATACCGCACTTCTCGGTTTGTCGATCCTACGCCCATTTGGACACTTCGAATAAAAAATAAAGTTGTCCTTGACTATGAATTTTACAAACTTCAAAATAATTTGCGCGCTTTCAAAAAGCGGTGGTCAATAAATGATACACTTTTTGTTATGAATGATAACAGTGTGTCACTCACATGGTTGATATAATTTTCCTTTATTGTCTTGACTATAATTAGCATGTTATGAATTGTTTACTTCATGTAAAGTCATTTTAATGTGTTTGCGTTCTTGTTTATGAAATACTGTTTTGAAGTTCATTTGAAGTTCATATTTATTGTTCCTCCAAATTAATTTCATTTGTGCATATTGGAATCGGTCTTTTTTGAAATTGTAGAAGTTATATTTTCCCTTTTCAGTCTACCTTTATCGTATTTGTAAATTCACAGTCTTTATCCTTTGTCTGTTTTCTTCATGTTTATATTGTTAATTTTTATGTATAGTTTTTATAAAGCCTGTAAATAAAGTTCTATTTTGAAAAGTCAAAAAAGTCTTCTTCTTCTTCTTCTTCTTCTTCTTCTTCTTCTATATAGCTTCTTCTTTTTTTTTCTTCTTCTTCTTCTTCTTCTTCTGCCCCTGCTTCTTCTTTCTTCCCTTTTCTTGCCTTCGATCCTCTTCCTCTTGTACGTTCTTCTCCTTTTCTCCCGGGGGGGGGGGGGGGGGGGCACTCGACCCCAAAAGTGGTAGGTATGTGCCGCTGGCAAAACAAAAAAGGGGGCTTCGGAATGAGCGTATCATAAACAGGATGGCCTTCGGCACTACTAACATTTTGGGAAAAGGGGGTCTTTGGAACTGGATTACAATATGAATATGATATGCTACGGAACTGGTTGTTATTGAAATATAAGGATCATCGGAACTCGTTTCCAACTCAGTTCACCAAAAATGGCGGGCAAGAACGACCGGAACGACGGAATGACAAAAAGTGGTGCTTTGGAACAGTTTTCTCTCTTCTTTTCTAAAAAAATTGTATGCTTTGGAACGGAAATTTGAGTGTAAAAATTGGGGTCTTCTCTGCGGCACACACCCACCTCATACTATAAATACTGAGTGCCCCCCGGATTTTCTCCTCGTCCTCATCAATCTTCTTCTTTTAATCATGGATATCCATGTTTAGAAAGTATGCTCTAAATGAAGGATCCAACCGCATAGCCAGGATTTCATTTTAGGGGGAGGAGCGGGAGGTTGTGAGCACACGAAGGGTGCGAAATTGGTGATGAGCACGGAAAGCGATCTCCCCAGGGGTGGGTGCAGGGAGCTCTGACGTTTATAGAAAATTTGAGAGAAAGATAACGGCTTGTAGCACCTTTTTTAGGCGGAAAGTTATCTGGACATCCGGGCTGCTTTTCAGTTAATTGGACGCAGGGGTGTCGATCCGTATTCACGATTGGGGGGGGGGGGGGGGGGGGGGGTGACCGGCGAGGGAGCGAAGCCAGTGGCGTATCTAGGGATTATGGCGCCTGGGGCAAAAAATGAAGTTACGCCACCCCCCCCCCGTGCCCAAACTTATCTACGGTATCAAACTTATACTCCTCCCGTGTCCATAATGTTTCTTTTGATTTTTTTTAACTATAATGTAGAACATGGAACGGATAAATATGATACTGCTTTTGCGAGCGGGCAAGCGAAGCAAGCGAGCAAAAAATTTGACACTTTTATTCATAACAATAGTTAGGATGATATTATTATGCATCAACATAGTACTTAAAACAAGATTTTTGTTCTTACTAGATACATTTGGCGGGCCGCATGATATCGTCTCGCGGGCCGCAAGTGGCCCATGGGCGGCACTTTAAGAACAAGGGCTTTAAGCTATTTAAAATACTATACAGGTCTACTGGGGCGCGAAATTACGAGATATTGAAATAAAAAAAATTATGCGAGGGAGCAAAGCGACTGAGCTTTGGAAGATTTTCGCATTTCAAACCTTCAAAAACTAGATTTCTAGTGCATTTACCCTGCGGATTCTTCATTTCCCCTTTTTTCTTCTTTCTCTTCTTTGCGTTTTACACCCCTCCAAGTGCCGCCAAGGGCACGTGCTCCCTGCCCCCTAGAGAGCCTACGCCACTGAGCGAAGCGACCGAGCGGGGGAGGGTGTGGGAGGGGGTATCCCCCTCCCACACCAGGGACTTTTTCAAAAATCTGTCTATAAAACTTGCATTTTATAGCATCCAAAATGAAAAGAAGGAATACACGGATCTACGCCAATGGACGGAACACCTCAATTGAGAATAAGAATGCGAGCAAACGAATTTTCTTCAATATTTTCGCATTGAAATTATGGCATTTCTTATTTCCTTAATCTAATCATTAAAGAATGTAAGGGGGGATATATACCCCAAATTCCCCCCGGGATCGACACCCACGTTTGGACGTAATACTGCACTGTAACAGGGATGGGTGCAGGGAGGGGGAGTTTTAGCAAATTTGAGAGAAAGATAACGGCTTGCAGCAAACAATTTTTTACGCGGAAAGTTATAGTTCGACGCCCCGACTGCATTTCAATTACTTGGACGCAATATTGCACTGTATGTAACAGGGATGGGTGCAGGCAGGGGGAGTCCCCCCCCCCCCCCCCCCCCCTCCCGCGCGAAACGCGAAAGCTCTTACGCACTTTACAGCAAATTTGAGAGAAAGATAACGGCTCGTAGCAAACAATTTTAGGTGGAAAGTTGTAGTTCGACGCCCTGACTGCTTTTCAGTTATTTGGACGTAGTCATGCACTGTATGTAACAGGGGTGCGTGCAGGGAGGGGGGGGGGGGGGGGTTCCCCTTTCCGCGCGAAAGCTCTGACGTTTTAGCAAAAAAAGTTGAGAGCAAGATAACGGCTCGTAGCAAACAATTTTTTTTAGGCGGAAAGTTAAATTCGACGCCCGGACTGCAATTAAATTATTTGGACGCAACATTTCACTGTTTGTAAAACTTTGACGTTTTAGCAGATTAGGCCCTTTTTACGTATTAAGAAGTTGATGATCATGATTCGTACTTTCATACCCGAAAAGTGTCAATAAAACCGATTGCAGTCTCTTTATAAAGTTGTAACAACAGTTCTTTCTCGGTCCGTAGTTTCCACTTGTACCGTGACGAATATAGTAGCGTGACTAGCGTCCCTTGTATAGTGCGCACGCTCAGATCAATTATGCTATTAAAGTTTGTTGCGATCATGATGCGCATGCAGTCTACTATACTGCATACTGCATAGTTCTATTGCAACGTGAACGCTGAGAATCCCTGGAGTCACTGACAACGAGATTTAATCTTGCGAAGGAGAGTGAGTACAACTTTGTCAAGAAATTAGGTCAGATGGGGCGTACTAGTAGAAAAGCAACTGGACCGATTTGCGGCAATCAAGGCACACCAAACCAAGGGTCAGCTAAACGTCCAGCGAGCCGTCTTGAGCCAGACGAGGATCAACTTCCCAAAGTAAAACGACAGCTTTTGCAGACGATGCCTCCCGTGAAATCTCCCAACGGTGATGGCGGCGATCCCGTAGAGAAGGTCGCAGGAAACGGTGCTGCTCCGGCTTGCTCAGCGACGCCGAAGCAGTATCGCTTTACTGATATTGTCGAGAGAAAATTGAATGGTGAAAAGTGGACAGAAGCTGAGATAGAATGGTTCATCTCGGAGATGGTGAAGGAAGATGGAAAAGTTCAGGATTGTCAAGTTGGTAAGCTGTATTTTTTTTAAATCAATGTCTTTTGGCTGTGGTCCAAAATTTTAAAATACTACAAATTACTAGGCAAAAAATTATCTTGCTCAACTAGCCTTGTCCTTGAGAGTTGAGGCAGATAACATAGGCTCTGCAAATTTGTTTGGTGACGTAATTCATTAATTTTTCTATACTTTTTGTTTTGCTGTTGTGTGCAGTGGCATATTTGTATTTTATACTTCTACTTGAAACTTGTACAATTTAGATTTGACATTATTTTTATTGTCTGTCTTAAACTGAAACTAAGTCATGATCACACTCATAATTTTTGGCTAGACTCGATTCAGAGAGAATTTGTCAGATGAAGGTAAATCATTTACTTTCATCTTGATTGATCATTGTAGGAGCTATGTTAAATAGAGTTTAATAAATCTTAATCTTACTAGATCTTAATCTAATCGTACTAGATGTTAGTATCAGGAGATGGGCTGCCCCTCCCCTCTTTATGATTATATAGACAAGTTTTTTAATGCTTGTTTGTATGCTCGACTCCCCCTCCCACCCCACCCTATTTAAAAAAAAATGCCCCTTGCTACATAGCATGATTTAGCACATTACACAACTGAATTAAAGGTACTATACCATTCTGACATGGTGAAAGTACATATGCAGAGTTTCATTCCAAAAGGAGTGTTTTTGAGTAAATTAAGGTTTTTTAATACCACTTTCCCTTGCCTACTGCGGATCCAGGCAGGGATGCCAAGGGCGCACGCCCCCTTTAATGTTTCTGTTTTGAGATTTTTACTGTGATTTTTACCGTGGGAGGGGGGATAACCCCCTCCCACACCCTCCGCTCCCTCGCCGCTGGCACCCCCTCCCCCTATTTCAAATTCCTGGATCTGCCACTGTATATATACTGATAGGGTTATTGTATTAGATTAATTTAACCATAGTTAATTTAGTTCCTTTTGCTTTTTGATTTTAATAGCTCCTTTTGGATTGAAAGCTAAATTTGTCACCAATTTTTTTTAACTTTCAAAAGAAAAAGTGATATAGTGTATTTGATTCTTATATGCACATATTTATCTTTGAAAATCAATTTCAATCAAAATCAGATTTAGTTCCTTTTGGAATTAAGCTCTTCATATATACAGTGCATCCCAGAAACAAACGAAACTGAGATTAATCATATCACAATTATGATTAATAAATGACACATATTTATGAAGCTTGGATCCTCTTTCATTTTATGCCACTCATGATACATACTTTTACGCATGAGTGAATAAAGACAATATGAAGCAGGGCTACCAAAAAGTCGTTTGGCCAACGATATCTGAATTTCAAAGAGATAATCACATTTCTAGAAATTTTTTTTTTAAATATTTATACCACAGAGCAAATTTAGATAGCTTCTTTAAAAAAAACAACTAGAGAAGTGATTTTTAAAAGTACTGTACATGTATGTATGTATATTATCACTACTCATACAGGGGCTATAGAGATTTAAATACCTTTGCAATTTGGACTGATACAATCGTTTAATGTAGGCCTATTTCATGATAGGGGCTACCTGGAGTTGAAATGTATGTGTAACTTTCAAAAATGGTTATTTTATCCATATTTGTTACCTTTATGAAGTGAAATGACATTATTTTGCTCTAGGCAGTGTTTGTTTGCATCAAGTAGAACTTTTATTTATAATAAGGCCAAATAAAATTAATTTCTAGTTTTTCATCTTCACCTACTCCTATAGTTCCCTTTTTTCAGCCCTCTTCAATTTTTGCATTAATTGGATATCTTTGTTCTGAAATGACATACTAAAAACCAGAAATGTTTTTAACATGAAAGTATGAAGCTTTTGCAATTTCAAAAAATTGAGTCTTTATGTCAGTTATGATTCAGTGAACCACTCACAAAATTTGCGAGCATTAAATGCATGCAAAGATTTTGGTTTTATAGTAAATAAGAAGAGGACACATACATGTAGACAATGAGAAAAGAAAAATCATTAATGTTATGCAATGACCTTGTTGAACCTCAGAAGTGCATTTACAAAGAGAATTGAATGAAGAAAATCTGTGGAATTTGACCTAACAGTGTTTTTATGTACTGGAAATATATCAAATAACATGGAACCCCCTCCTCCCCGTTTCTAAAAAATCCAGACAAGAAATTAGGAATCTATTTTATTTGGCCTAGTGTATTTTCAGATTAAATAATGTCTGGAGGGTAAGACTATCAGGTGACTCACACTACTGCTCTTGAAAGCATGTAGTGAATGTTGACTTTCAGACTTTCAGACTTTCAGACAATTATATATAAACTACAACAGTGTAATATTGGCTGAAATCCAGATAATGTACACAGACTACAGTGTAGTAAAAAAACAAAGAAGTTGAATAAGCCCACATGTAGCTGCAAAAAGACTGGTGGAACATCTTGCCTCTCCTGAAAGTTTATGATTAGGCCTACACTTAGACCCCATTTACACCAAGCTTTTAGGCCGGCCCGAGGCCGGCCTAAAGCTTGGTGTAAATGCAAAGACGGCCCGAGGCCCTCCCAAATTTGGGACTATCTCTGGAGGTAGTCTCGGGCTGGCCCGAGGCCGGCCTAAATTTGGTGTAAATGGAAAGGAGGCCTCGGGCCCCCAATTTTGCGCACGATGCGACGCTGTTACGTATACGGAACAACAAACAAAACGCGCAAAGTATTTCCGGAGTATCTGGCGTGCAAGCATCAAGTTCAACCTCCTCCGACATATTATAAATTTGATAAAGATATCAGAACAGACGATAATTTTATCCTTTTTTGAATTTCCTGATGCTGGTAAGGGTTTTCTTATTTTGTTCCTGAACGGACTGCATTTTTATAGATCATCATCGACGAAACGGAGTCGGAGATCGAGAGTATGAAAAGACAACAAATCGCGCAGGCGAAAGAAAAAAAATGTTTTGTTTACATGTAGGGGCGACACGTGCCTTGAGTTTGGGAAAGGAGGCCTTAAAATGCCGGCCCAATATTCGGTGTAAAAGCAAAAAATTGCGGGCCTCGGGCCGGCCTAAATTGGAGGCCCGAGGCCGGCCTCGGGCCTCCAATTTAGGCCGGCCCGAGGCCGGCCTAGTTTTGGTCCTTTGGTGTAAATCGGGTCTTAGCCCCTGAAAAGTGTAGGGCCCTATGTTCACTCAGTTTTAATGCATAAATTTATGTTCCCTGGTCCAAAACAAGAATGTTACGTTTAACATTGGGTCACTGTTGAATCAAGACCTCCAAAAGGGAGATGTAGACAGAGAAGGAGAGATGGAGGAAGGGAAAATAGATGCAAGTTCCAACATCTGGAAATGAATGTTTTGTTTGTTTTGTGGTTTACCAAATGCTGCCAGCCAGTGATGATTCTGGGCTAGCAAGCATTTTTTACACCCACTTGAATTGCAACATTTACACTTGGGGAAAACCAGATGACACAAAAAGCCTTTATATGAATACAAGTATATAGCTGCAATATAGCTGTGACTTGTTTTCTTCAAGATATTTCTTCATCAAGTGACAACCAGTTAATATTAGCAAGGAGTTATTAGGGCATACATGAAGCTGAAGCTATCAACCCCCTCACTGTTCCTAGGCTACAATAGATAGTACATTCATACAGGACTTTTGGTTTCTAAACTTTAAGTTAACAAAATAACGACTCGCTATCTTGTAGTTTCAGACTGTATCTAGACTCATAGTTTTTAGCTCACCAGAGCCTAAGGCTCGAGTGAGCTATTGCGATGGAAATTTGTCCGTCGTCCGTCGTCCGTTAACTTTTTACATTTTCATCTTCTTCTCCAAAACCCATGATCGGAATTCAAGCAAACTTGGTAGGAATCATCCTTAGGGGTAGGGGACCCAAAGTTGCTAAAATGGTACATGTGGCCCCCAGGGGGCCCAGGGGGAGGGCCCCCAATTGTAAAAGCTATGTAAATTTCAAACATCTTCTTCTCCAGAACCAGGCATAGCTCAGACTTGGTATTGTGTATGGAGATACCTCTATAGATGAAGAATGAAATGTTGTTCATGAAATTTCTCTGAGTGGCCCTATAGGGGCCCTGTGGGGGTAACATACTGGAGGGGGGGGGGGGCGCGCTGCCAGGCAAAATGTACATTCTGATCTTCTCCAAAACACATGATCGGAATTCAACCAAACTTGGTAGGAATCATCCTTAGGGGTAGTGGATCCAAAGTTGCTAAAATGGTACATGTGGCCCCCGGGGGGGGGGGGGGGCCCAGGGGGAGGGCCCCCAAGTGTAAAAGCTATGTAAATTTCAAACATCTTCTTCTCCAGAACCAGGAATAGCTCAGACTTGGTATTGTGTATGGAGATACCTCTATAGACGAAAAATGAAAGTTGTTCATGAATTTTTTCTGGGTGGCCCTATAGGGGGTCTGTGGGGGTAACATACTGGAGGGGGGGGGGGGGGTGGGGCAAGTTGTCCGCCATCCATAAACTTTTTACATTTTCAGCTTCTTCTCCAGAACCCACGATTGGAATTTAACCGAACTTGGTCGAAGCTCAGACTTGGTATTGTGTATAGAGATACCTCTATAGATGAAGAATGAAAGTTGTTCATGAAATTTTTCTGGGTGGCCTTATAGGGGCCCCTGCACCAGATGTGAATTGATCCACCTCAGCTGAGCGTCGTGCCCCCTGGGGCTCTTGTTTAGTTGTAGTTCCAGAACTACAAGTGAGCTTGTAGTTAATGCCGAAACCACAAACCAGGGGGGGGGGGGGGGCCGCCCTTGCAGTTATGCAGTGGTTTCGAAACTTTAAGTTTACTTGTGGTTAGCGATGACCTCGCTGTTCATGTTAAACTTCCGGGTCATAACCTTCGCGCGAATTATTAACATAGCATCTGTATGTGTACTGTACATGTACATACAATCAGTAGTATCTACTTCCAGGGTTAACCGTGACGATCGCTCGGCTTGTAGTTTTAGCTCATTGTCTAGGGCTTGTGTGAACTCTTGTTGTGGTTAGGGAGTCGTGGTTTCATGAACTTAAAGTTAAGTTAATTTAAGCTAATTTGAAGTTTCGAAACCAAAGTCCCGTATGAACATAGCCACTATCTGATTGCAATAAGCACATGGTTTCGCAGGTCAACCTAAGAATTTTGAGTTCCTTGTTGAAACATATACTCTTTTGTTTTTTAGAAAGATTTGGCAAGAAGAGACTCTTTGCTGACTCCATCACAAAATTCATGGTCACTTGAATTAAGCCGAGAAAACCACGGTTTTGCTGCATCATGATGTCAAGGTGTATCAGCATAAGTTGAACCCCATCCTCGGAGACGATCCCCCCCCCCCCCCCCCCCCCCCCCCCAAGCTCCTTGCCAATGTGCAGTGATGAACTTTATTGTGGGGGAATTGATTATTGCTCTTTTCTCCTGATATTGAAACAGGTACATGCATTCTGAAGATTACTCCTATGGGAGATATTTCAAGCTCAATCCAACAGTTGACCCACAGGATGCCAAAACCACACATGCTTGCACGTGTACTGAGTGGTGCCCCATACATTTGCACAAGCCTGTGCTTGTGTGCCACAACCTGTAAAAGTAACCTCCACAGCACTGTCACATCAGGAGGGGATTAGTGGCTGGCACAATAGGGATGCACTGTGGCACTGGGTAGGGTACATGGGGCAGATTGAGGGTTAAATAGGAAGTCCACTCTGGTATTTGATTTGATTAACAGCAGAAAAATGAGAGAAACAGTTTAGTAGTGAAATTTGAGCAAAATCCAACAAGAAATATGAAAGATATGAATTTTTGAAGTTGTTAACGTTATCAATCAAACGTAAATTGGCAACTTAGCTAGTGTTGTGTCTTGCGAGTGCATATTTCCCATTTGGTTTGTACAGAAAATGTCATAAATTTTCATTTTCTCAGTTGTTGAAGGAATACATCTGTGTCATACAGGTTTTGTGCAAAAATATTTGTATTATATCAATAGGTTGCATGCATGTATGATTGCGTATTTTCTTTATTAAAAGTGGAAATTTATGACTTGTTTGGTAAAAGGCAGATGGGAGAGGACCTCGCAAGATACTTTCAACTTCAAAAATTCATAACTTTCTTATTTCTTATTGGACCTTGCTTAATCTTTTGTTGACCTGTTTCTTTAGATTTTCTACTTCTTGATATCAGGGTAGACTTTCCCTTTAAAGGGATTCGGTAACTTTCTGGAGGCTTGATTTAATAAATTGTTGAATTTTGATATTCTCTTATATAATAAAGTTTAGAAGGATAAATAAATAGCCAGGCATATAAAGGTTTTCAAATGTATAATGCTATTATTAAGATATCTACATGTATGACTGAATACT
Organism: Heliocidaris erythrogramma; assembly: GCA_025617745.1. Classification (NCBI taxonomy): domain Eukaryota; kingdom Metazoa; phylum Echinodermata; class Echinoidea; order Camarodonta; family Echinometridae; genus Heliocidaris; species Heliocidaris erythrogramma. Next base: position 37,329,456 of record CM046873.1, on the reverse strand, counting down.
CCCATTTACGAAATCTTATGGCGGTACGCTTTAGTCTATCACCGAGTCTATGGGGGAAATGAGTCTGGCATTTCCGGTCACTTGCATAACTATGTTTACTTTTGTGAAGCACATGATGATTCTGAAGTGCTTTTTTTTTCCTGGGCTTATTTTTACACCATATTACAGACACTGATAGCATGTAAGGCCATGCAGGCAGCTCAGATTTTATCAAGCCTCTACAAAGTTACCAAGTCACTTTAAATAAAGAATGAACATTCAAAATTTGGCACTTGAATATATATTCATTTACCCTATTTGTCAACAGACATGAAAGAAAGGGTATTGAATAAAAAGTACATACATGTATCTGTATAGATTAACAAGACATTACTCAAAATGTCACATACATGTACATACACTTTGCAAAGTCCAAAGATGGGGGCTGGTATCTTTAATCTCCAGACTGACTGTCTGACTATTTTGATGAGGTTGAAATTGTTTGGATTGGAAGGGTCAAAGATTGCCAATCTGATGCTTTTACACTTGATTTTTTTTTTAACCCTGTACTATTCTTAACCCGGACTATCCCTGCTTGCTAGGGCTACAATTATCCTGTACTATCGTGGAGTTAATCCACTTTGGTAAAATGTAGTGTGAATAGGTAGTGGGCTAAGCTTAGTCCAGTACGGTGTGGCTAAATCTTTGTTTAGCTCCACCGATAGCACGGAACTGAGCAGAATTGTGCAAGTGTAAAAATTGTAAATTTCGGAAAGGTAGGTATTGGGAGTTCAAGCTCACCTCTGTAAGGCCAATTGAAAACTGCACAGCGTTCTTGTGGGGGGGGGGGGGGGGGGGGGGGGGGGGGGGGCTAATTAGTCCAGACTGAATGTCTGACTATAAGTTGAACTTGTTTTGATTCAGAGCCCTGGTAAAGAGTCTCAAGTCTGGAAGCTAGCTAGTATTGGAGTTCAAGTCTAAAGGGGGAGGGATCTAAATCCACCAGACTGATATGAGTTGAGCTTGTTTTGATTCAGAGGGGTACAATATTCATCAGTCTGGAAGCTACATGTTATACATGTAGCTACGTTCATACGGGACTTGTGGTTTCGAAACTTTAAGTTAGCGAAAGTTTAAGTTAATGAAACCACGACTCACTAACCGCAACGAGGGTTCACACAAGCCCAAAACAACGAGTTGAAACTACAAGCCGAGCGATCGTCGTGGTTAACCCCGGAATTAGATACTACCGATTGTGTGTACAGTACACATACAAAGGGTATGACCCAGAAGTTTAACATGAACAGCGAGGTCATCGTTAACCACAAGCTTGCGAACCTTAATGTTTATTCTGTTCACATGGTCCGAAACTGCAATGGAGGACCACCCACTGCTTGTGGTTTCAGCGTTAACCACGAGCTCGCTTGTGGTTCTAGAACTACAAGTAAACTTAAAGTTTCGAAACTATGAGTCCGTTCATACGGTCTGAAACTACAAGATACATGTAACTACAAGTTAACTTAAAGTTTTGAAACTACAAGCGAAACTTAAAGTTTAGCTCCGATCGTGTGAACCTGACTATTATTGGAGTTCAAGGTCGTGTGGGCCAGCTGAAAATCTACACCAGACGTTACCTGCTGAGAATTCAACGCTAGCTTTACATAAATTCCTCTGTTGAGAGCTAGAACAGTGTAAACTCATTTATTTTTACATTGTAGAGTTAATCTCTTCTGTGGTAGATCTTGTTCTAGAAATAATAGGGGAAGTAATGTGGTGTTGCCTTTAAGCAAATACTAGTACACGGAATTCTTATTTTCATTATAGTTGAGCACTTGAGGAAAATCAGTCATATAGGGGAAGTGATGTGGTGTTGCCTTTAAGCAAATACATGGAATTCTCATTTTCATTATAGTTGAGCACTTGAGCTAAATCAGTCATATAGGGGAAGTGATGTGGTGTTGCCTTTAAGCAAATACACAAAATTCTTATTTTCATTATACATGTAGTTGAGCACTTGAGCTAAATCAGTCATATCCTTCTATTCTTGCAAACTTGTTTCATCAACATTACAAAACATCCATAACTTTCCCCCAATAAATACACTTGACACATACAGTATGCCATGTTTGTGAAAATTCACCCAACCATTAAAGGGAAGTCCAGTCCAAAAATTACTTGGATTTAATACACTGTAGAAACAGAAAAATCAGACCAACAGATCAAAAAAGGTTTGAAGAAAATCGGACAACTAATTAGAAAGTTATGATTTTTTTAGTGGCATGAAAAACTAGGGAAGCAATGAAATTCACGAAACAAATTGGCAACTCCGTCATGAGTTTGTGATGTCACTGGTACACAACTCACCAATTATTTTAATATTTAAAACAAATTCTCATTTTTTGTCCAAGAATATGATTTTCACACAACTTGAACCAAGTTATATCTATAGTAATATGTTTTTGCATAATGTATAAACCTTTACAAAATATTTAAATAACTTCAAAATATTGATATTGCTTTCAAAATACATGTATTTACATTTCCATGCTCACTAATTTTTTAATGTAGGTAAATTATAAAAAGTCTTGTTCTCATGATTTTACAGAAAATTATTTACTATGTACATACAATGTATAAATAAAAAAACCCCACCATACTACTATAAATATAAGTTGGTTCAAGTCATAAGGAGATCATATTGTAGGACAAAAATCTAAAATTTGTAATATGAATATAAACAACATAATTGGTGAGTTGTGTATCAATGACATCACAAACTCATGACGGAGTTGCCAATTTGTCTAGTGATTTTCATTGTTTACAAAGTTTTTCATACCACTAAAAAATTCATAACTTTCTTATTAGTTGTCTGATTATTCTCAAACCTTTTTTGATCCGTTGGTCAGATTTTTTCTGCTTCTATTAAAAATAATTTTTGGCCTGGAATTCCCCTTTAAGTCCATTGTCAGTTGCTAGGTCAGAAAAGCTGAATGGCTTCTTACTCAATTATCCACTCATTTGGGTAAAAAGCAAGCATGTTTTCATTTTACTTGTTCTCTAGCATACATCGCTGATTTTCTACGCATGAGCTGTCATACAAAAGAGAAAATTATTAATTTTTATGTGATGTTTTCCTGTTTTTAATTTGATTACAGTTTCTACCCTAAAAACTTACTAAATTTGCAATTTGTGTGTGCAAATGAAATTTTGGTACCAACACTTTCCTTTGTTTTAATTCAATCATGTGTGAATTATGAATAATAATAATAATAATAATGATAATAATGAATTGTGCATCAAATGAAAGAAGAGAAGCAGAGCTTTTTATACATCTATGTCTTATCAAGGAAATTATTCATTATGATAGAAAATTTCTGCCATGAAATCGGGTTTTGTTTCTTCTGGGACATACTGTATGTGATTACAACTTTTCAAAATTCATACCTTTCTTATTGCTTGTCCAATTTTGTTCAAACTTTCACCAATCTGCTTCTCTGATCTCTTTTCTCTCTCTGTCAGAACAACTTGCTATTAAGGCTGGATTTCCCTTTCAAGGCTATAGATTCCCTGGGTAGCCATATTGTACATGTAGCTGACTAGCTGAGACAATTTCCCCAAATTTCAATTCTAGAAAATACATGCTTTTCTTGATTGTAATCTTCAGATGATGTTGAAATGCAAAATGTGGAAATGCTTCATTTTCTTCTCATTAAACTCATTACAAATTTGTAAATTATAAGGCCTACTTGTGTATATATATCATTTGCTTTAAAACTACATGCACAGTACCCTTTTTTACATGTTTTCATCCATGTACTTCTGATCATAAAGTAATTTGTATTTATATAATTTCTAAGCCCAGCTAACGGGTACATTTACAGTATAGTGGATAATATAGCACATGTACTATCATTTTCTTTGATGTATATTGATATTTGATAAATAAAATCTTTATTCAATGCATTCATAATCATTGTATTTTGAATGTGTATTGAACAAAATAGATGTATAGGAATTATTGTGTTGATAAGATTTTCAAGATATCATTTTCCCTATTACATGTACATTGTATGTAATGTTATGAGATTAATGCCATGGTACAATGTATGAGATCTACATTGTACAAATTGCTGGTCACATTTGTCCAAACTTGATAACAAGATTTTTCATTAAAGGTACACCCTAAAGCTGCTCTATACTATAAACAGACATGAGCATACTCACGCATAGTCGCATACACACATTGTACAGTAGGTATACCTTTAATTGAAAATAGTTCTATCGTTATCGTTATTGTTATCAGACAGATGTGAGCAGCCGGCCCTAAGATGGAAGATAAATTAGGCTATTCAAACATTGTTTATGAGTGATATGATGTAGATCTATTCTACATGTATTTGAATAGGCAAAGTAGCAGCAGGCCACATACATATGTTTGCATATAACGGTACATGTAATGTTGGAAATGAAGAAAGAGATGGTTGTCTTTATATTGTAAATGTTGTATTTATACTTTCATGAAATACATGTATGTAGTATTTACAGTAGAGTGGGTATTTCTGCCAAATCCCAACATATATAACTGATGAATAAATCCTGTAAATTTAACACTAAACAGATTTCTCGAAAAGGGTGCATTCTAGAATAACCTTTTTGAATAGGTTGCGTTCTGTCATCCCTAATATTGCACTGCATTAAAAAAAATCAAGAAATTGTATAATTTCAATTTGACCCCTTCAATTTTGAGCAAACAGTGGAAGTACATGTACATGTACTTTGTAAGGGAAAACACATATATTTTATTGTCAGGAGGGGGAAAATTCTCTTTTGTTGGTCAGCTCAGAATTAGGCTTTGTTCCAGTAGAGTTCAACTTTAATAGCCCTAGTTGTGATCACCTATATTTGGACGTTGTCTGGAGGGGATAGTTTGATAAATGGAGGTCAAGTTGCTTGTGTACATGTAGTCTTGTTCCAAGGTGCATTTGATCCCCCTTCTTCTTTGTCAATGAATTGACAGAGTCTGGTGGATTGTAGACTAGCCCTGACTTTAATTGTTGAAAGAGATGCTGGCTACATACATGAATGTACTGGTACATGTATGTGTATTATAAAACATGCATGTGAGGAAAGGGGGGCAGGGCACATGGGGTGACTCCACTGGTGTGGTAGTGAGGCTATGCATAAGCCTGATAAGGTCAAGTGGAAGGAGGGTTCATCACATGTAGGTCACTTCTTGACCTCACAGAAACGAAGGAAATGGAAAATTCTCCCTCTCTGTATGCTCTACACCTCACACATTTTGATATAATTAATATCGAAGTTGGGGAGATGGGGGGGGGGGGGGGGCATTCATGATGGGAAAACTTCAGTGATAGTACTCAGTGTACACATAAGGTCAAGTTGGACATGGGTGCACCACATCTAGGCCACTCTTTGACCTTCTGTTAAATGGAAAGAAATGGAAAATTCCTAGAGGACTTGGTGTGGATTGATCGTCATGGAGATCCATGATTTCAGTTACATGTACATTTCCCTGATTTCATGAAGGCACATTTCCTTTACAGTGCTAAGTTTCAAAAGATGCTTTGAGAGATAGTGAGGGGGTGACTTTTCCATTCGTAAGGCAAGAATGTTTTGTGACCTCTTTATCTGTTGTGCTTTTTATAGGTATTCGCCCTGGTAATTCAGGATGGAACATTGATAAAGGGTTAAAGATTAAGGTTGGAATTGGGTACTGTCTCTAGAACTTCCATTTCCTTTGAGATATAACAAGATAAATGGTAAAGGAATGTTCTTGACAGGCCTAATATTTACCAGTAAATTTGCCTAAAATTACATGTAAGCATCGGAGATAGTAGTGCTAGAGAGTGTGTGAGAGAGGGAGGGAGAGAAAGAGAGAGAGAGAAAGAGAGAGAAAAGGGGGGGGTCGTGGAAATAGCAAGAAAAAAAAAGAGAAATAAGTCAGGTTCACACGGAGGGGGGCTAAATTTTAAGTTTCGCTTGTAGTTTCAAAAATTTAAGTGTAGTTGATACCAAAACCACAGCAGGGGGGGTTCTCCTTCATAGTTATGGACCGTGTAGACATAATAAACTTTCAAGTTTAGCAAACTTGTTGATAACGACTGATTGCTCATCTTATAATCTCAGAACAATGTGCGTCGTTTCGGGGGCCCATGTGAACCCTCATCGTTATTAGTGAGTCAATGTTTTCTTAACTTTTTCTTTTGTTTGTTTGTTTTTTTTTTTGTTTTGAAACCACAGTCCCGTATGAACGTAGTTATAGACCTCATTCACACTCTCTGTTAGACCACTCTAGGAGAACAGTTCTTGAAGAACGGTTTGATTGATTTCACACTCATTTTTTTCATGTCTCAAATCGCTCAACGAGTGATCTTGTTGCTATGGCAGCTCAGGTCAGCGGGTCAATTTTTTCACACTGAATTTAAACGTATACTGCCTGCCTGATGCATTTATCTTTATATCTTTCCAAGGCTTCTTATTTTTCCACATTCCTTTTTCTCTGTGTGCATATCATACTATCATTTTGTCTCTTTTCACCTTTCCTTGTGTTTTCCTTTCTTTTCATGATTGTATCGTCTTCTCTTTTTGTAAATTTTCCTTTAATATGTCATACTTTGTTTTATCGTTCTATCACTTCTTTTTCTCTTTCTATAATTCCTTGTTTTCTTTTGTTTTATCATTCTATCGTCTTTTTTATCCTTTAGATTTCTTATGTTTATCTTTCCTTGTTTTCTTTTGTTTTTCTTTGTTTTCATCATTCTGTCGTTTTCTCTTTCTATTTTTACTTATTTTCTTTTGTTTTATCATATTGTCTTTTCTTTCTTTACATTTCTTATGTCATACTTTGTTTTTTATCATTCTATCATTTTCTCTTTCTATCTTTCATTTTGTTTTAATCATTCTTTTGTTTTTATTTGGTTTATTCATTCTATCATTTCCCTTTCTATCTTTTCTTCATTCTATCATTTCCTCTTTCTATCATGTAACGATGGCTTGCACTTATAGGAAAATCAAGGAAAATAACACAAGATTTCCCGCGGAACACACGCCCTCACTTCTGGTTGAAGTACGCTTTAGGATCGCTTTCGCTTTCACACTGCACGTTAGAGCGGTCTAATTAGAATCGTTCCTCAAGACCATACACCTCCGAGAACGCTTCCTGGACCACTTTAGCATTCACACTCACCTCATCAGAACCGCTCCTGAGGAACGGGTCTTAGTTAGAACGCTCTAACAAAGTGAGTGTGAATGGTCTCATAGAGAAAGGGATCAGGAATTCAAAAAGAGAGATGTAGAGAAAGATGATGGAATGGGAGAGAGAGAGAGAGAGAGAGAGAGAGAAAGAAAGAGAAGAGAAGGGGAGGGGTAGCAACAGGGTTAGAATAGAAGAAAAATAGGATGTCCAAGTATTCAAAAAGAGATTGAGAGAGAGAGAGAGAGAGAGATAGAGAGGGGTGGATGCATTATGTAGGAAGTTGTAGATGAATAGCAGATGCAGTCATGTCAAATATTTACAAAGTGCGAAAATAAATGTGGTTCATATATCCGTCACTATAGTGACGCATACTTGAGCCAGATTTATGCTTGCACATGGTTAATATTTGATGTATGTAAATATGATCCATAAAGTACTTTTTATCTTCAGTGTAGATCTCTAATAGATATGTGTGAATACATGTAAGTGCAATATAAATCATATTCAAAATATTGTTTATTGTGAGATGGATTAGGAAATACATGTATAGACAGAGTTTATCTTTTTACTTATTCTCTTGTGGTACTTGAATTATAAAAATGATATTCTCTTGTCACGATATATTATGTGCATTATTGTTTTGTTACCAAATTTGTTTTGTTGAAGAGCTCTTTTGGAGCTTTTCAGAGCTAAATCGCCATGCACTATTCCTGTGTATTCTACTTTATAATTTGTCTGTAATATACACTGAAACGCCAAACCATCTATATTCCAAATTGATGAATAGTTGAAACAGATGAATACTTTTGTTGAAATGCACTGGCAACCCCTCTACAGGATCTTGACCAATCACAGTATACAGAGACCTTCTCAAAATGTCATACTTTTGAATTTATTATTCAATTGCTTTTACACAGATCTCTTCATTCTGTGAGTTAATGTTTCTCAGACCCTGCTGCAAGCTAGAACTATTGAAATTCTTACCATTTCATGCAGTGAAATACATGTACATTGTTCTGTTTGCTTCTGCATTGAGCTGTGTAAAATTCATTCAAATTCAATTCAATTTAAATTCAGAGGCCAGACTTCACTAAATGTAGATAATATCTATCTTTTTATGGTGGGATTTTTTTATATAGATTTTTAATCCATAGAGCTATTGAGGGGCAGATCCAGAATTTTGTAAAAGAGGGGGCACAGAGCCGGAAAAGTACACAATTAAAGGGGAAGTTGTTTTTTTCCATTGCGTAGTTAAGGTACATGCCAGTTGGGTTTCAAAAGAGGGGGCATGGGCCGGTTTTCCCCCTATGTAGATCCGCCACTGGAGCTATTCTTAAAAAATTGAAGTGACAATTTTTGCACTTTGCTTTATATTTTAAACATTTTATTGTTTACTTCAAACTGGGATCTGTGCCTGTTTCATAAAATCAATAACAACTGCTGCAGATCTATGACAACTTTGTTCTTCACCAGTCAAATTCAATGATTCCTGTAGCAACTATAACAACATTGTAACTTGTCAATGATAACAAGATTTATGAAACGGGACCCAGATTTTGACTGCTTAGAGCCAGAAGGATTGTAACGTTTATTCTTTTACACAGAATTTAATATGTTTTTCAGGCTCTCAATAGACACATACAATTGGGGATATGAATTTCTACAGTAACACTAATGTAATCTTTAAAGAAGTTCTGTAAAGCCAGGAACTTATATGGCATGAAACCTTAAAACATTTTAAATGAAGGCCATTCTTGCACACACAAAAAAATGCAAATTGAAAAATGTCAGTAAATGTCAATTGTGATTGTGTGTTCCATGGTATGAAACTGTCACAATTCTGAACCTTTTATGAAATTCATAAAATATCAGGCATGTACAGTGTTGTATAAGTTTTGGGGTTTAGCACTTTGCAATTGATTTGTTTGATTGCAGTGACCAACAGTAATACTGTATATTGGAATTTATGAATGATGTGAGAATATATATAAACACGACTGTTTGATCGTAGGGTGGGCTTTACCAAGGGACAAATACACTCCTTTAGTGGGCAAATAAAATTTTTACACATCCAGAAAGTTCATTCTCACACTTTTAACAAAGATGAGATGCACAAACTTATCTCATCTTTGTTAAAAGTGTGAGACAAGTTCCACAATCTTCCGAAATGACCCTGAGGTGATCACCCACTATCAAAATGTAGACAATGACTCTTCCAAATTGAAAATTTGTTTGAGAAAGGGGAACACGTTTATAGAATCTCTGCATTCTTTGCTTTTGTAATATTGTTTAAAAATCTGTTACCCATAAGGCAACAGGCTTTCAAGTTTGTATTTGGGACCTCAAAACTACTGAAATAGAGGTATGACCATCTTGGGGGGCACATTTTTTATGTTGTGTACTTTATTACATGTACATCCTGCCCATTGGGTTTGAAGAAGGGGGATGGGGGGAAAGGGGCATGGGCCAGTTGTTATCTCTCTTATGTCCCCCAGGTATCCTCCAGGGATATACATGTACCTGGTGAAATGAATTCCTGAATAGATTCATAATTCACAATTGAAAAATATAAATGGATAAATAATAATAATGATTATTTATCCATTTTTATTCTTCAATTGTTGTTTTCTATAGGGGCCTTCTTGATGCTTGACTATATTACCAACATGTTTCTCTGATTTTGTTTCTGCTTTCGAAAGGATTTGATTTGATTTGATTTGATTTGATTTGATTTGATTTGATATGATTGCCATGTAATTGATTGATTATCATTTATCCATTTCTATTCTTTTCCTTTTTTTCAGGGGCCTTCTTGATGTTGTCCTTTATCAAGGGCTTAAACCCAGAAGAAACAGCCTGGCTGACCAGATCAATGATGCATAGTGGTGATATCCTAACCTGGCCTAAGGAGTGGGATGGTAAGCTGGTAGACAAGCATTCTACCGGTGGAGTGGGGGATAAAGTAAGCCTCATCCTGGCTCCGGCTCTCGCTGCCTGTGGGATGAAGGTAGGCAATAATATAGGCGAGGAGTATTGTGTTTTGAGTCTCAACCCAGAGATGACATAGCAGTGTTACTGGTTACCCTTCTGAGCCACCTCACTTTGGGGAAATTGTCATGAATGAATTTTAAAGAGCAAAATTTTGACATAAAATTATTTAATCAATAAATTTAATTGATAAATATTATACCTTCTAAGGGCTTCTATGTTTATGAATTCTATGATAGAAGCAATTGTTTGTTACTTAAAGGATGAAAGGCAAGCTAAGTTATTATAGTGGGGGATAAAATAAGCCTCATCTTGGCCCCAGTTCAGGTGGCCTGTGGGATGAAGGTAGGAGGAAAGTTTTCTTGTCTTCTAGTGCTGTTGTCAGCACAGAGTTGCTGGTATTTGTGGTTTGGCTGTCTTCCAACCAGTGGGTTTTCCCCAGTCATCAGTGAACTGAGACCATGTGCAGTAGATCAATTAATGTGGCTTTGTGCACTTTAACTCTAATTCAATTACATACATTTACATGTAATTGTTCATTGTTCATTGGGGGGGGGGGGGGTATTAAATCTATACCCCCCCCCCCCCCCATGAAGAGATGTCACTTTATACGTTAAGTTAGTCTACATCTACAGACTCGGTACAGCATTATTTTAATGAGATCAGGAAAAATCTACTTGTACTGTATGTATGAAGTTGTTTAGGGTAGCTCTTGGGAAAATCTTGTATCCAAGATTGAAAATTTGGTGGTAGGTAATATGGAAGCCTACCGGGCATTTTGAGTACTGATGTTGGTATGCCTGCCACATGCCCCATCTTTTTTTAGCATATGTTTAAAAAAATCGATATCTGAATCAGAATAAACTCTTCTCTTTTTTAGCACTATTGGGAGACACATGCACATGTAGAGATGATTTCCAGGCATGGCCGGGGTATGTCGTTGGAACCCTTGAAAAGTATGTCGTTGGAACCCTTGAAAAGTATAACTTGTCATTCTGTTTTGATTGTTGCTTTGTCATGTGTTGATCGAGTTTTCTTCTGTATTTTCCTATGGTAAATGGTCGTCCAAAAATAGATTTTACTTCCGTATATATTATTTTACTTTGATTTCATTTGAATATTGTTGGACAGGTACCCATGATTTCTGGGCGTGGCCTTGGACATACCGGTGGAACTCTGGACAAGCTGGAGTCTATCCCTGGATACACGGTTATCCTTCAGCCAGAGCGCATGATGAAGATCATGGATGATGTCGGCTGCTGTATCTGCGGTCAGACGGCCAACCTTGTACCCGCAGACAAGAAACTTTATGGCATCAGAGATGTGACCGGTACAGTCGCCAGTCTGCCTTTAATTACAGGTCTGCTTAACCCTTTCAATACAACATGTTTCTCTTATAACATACATCTCTATGGATCTCCATTACATAAAGTATCAGCATTTACATGTACATGTTATTATCAAATAAGACCCCTGTTACACATACCTCTGAAAGTGGACGAACTTCAGTTCGTGAAAAGGCGACGTGAAGCCAGCCTACGTGTAGACACAAAATTACAGGCCCGAGGTATGTGTAACAGGGGTTTTAAGAGTCTCGAGGCGGCTTCAAATTGCAGGTGTGAAGCCGGCTCCGGGGCCGCCTTTGAAAGCCGACGCATGTGTAACAGGATGAAGATGACTAATTTTAATACGGATGTAGAGCCGATACACATGTACAGTTTTCTTTTTGGAAGCCTGAAAAAACAGTATCGGATTCTGTGCAAGTAATGTATTAAAGGTGATGAGTGAAAGGCCAGTATTTTTCCCTTAAACACATTACAAATGTAATATGCCTAACAACAAACAATTTAAAGGTTTCCACATTTATCAATAGTACATGTATGTCACAAATAGTTGCCAATTAAATTCTGGTATGAGAGCATCTTCTTTGAATGCCATTTAAATAGGAATTTCTCCAAACTGTTAATGTTTTCAAAGTACCGGTAATCATTCAGTTGTTTAAGATATCAAACAACAGATCTCTTCGTAATCTAAAAACTTCTTGAGATGTACATGTACATGAAAGTTAGAAGGATAATCATTCAGTTGTTTAAGATATCAAACAACAAATCTCTTCGTACTTGAGATGTACATGTACATGAAAGTTAGAAGGATATCTACATGTACATGAAAGTTAGAAGGATATCTACATGTACATGTACATGAAAGTTAGAAGGATATCGTGCATTTAGATCCAGAAGGCGTTAAGTCATTTTATTCATTTCATACACAGTTAATGCCCTTCTGGCTATAAACAGATGATTTATTGGCAAGAAGTGAAAGTATAATATATTCATTATATTTCTTTTGTACATTTTGTCTCACAGCGTCTATAATATCGAAGAAGGCAGCAGAGTCTGTTAATGCTCTGGTCCTGGATGTCAAAGTGGGCAAGGCTGCTTTCTTCTCTAGCGATGAAGAGCGGGGCAGGAAAATGGCTACATCACTGGTAAGTCAGAATGGGAGACAGAGAGAGAGAGCGGGTGAGAGTGAGAAAGAGAGTCTGTTTAATAATGCTCTGGTCCTGGATGTCAAAGTAGGCATGCAAGGCTGCTTTTTACTCTAGTGATGAAGAGTGGGGCAGGAAAATGGCTACATCACTGGTAAGTCTAGATGAGAGAGGAAACAAGAAATGAGAATGGACAGAAAGAGAGAAAGAGAGAGAGAGGGGGGGGGGGGGGGGGACAGATGGGAGAAAGGGATGGAGAGGGAGAATGCACAAGACCTAGATGTCAATACTGGGAAATACTTAAAAAACAGTATTTTCCATTAGCAAGTTGCCTCAAACTGCATGTGCCAATTATTGATCCACCGTGAACATGATGGACAAAGGGTGTGGCCAAAATAACAACCCCTCATTCTACCCTTCACAATTGTTCTGGAAGTCAAACGAACATCCCTGTACTGCTATTCTGTAAAAATAAGTAGAACAAGTGAATATGCATGTGACATCTGTTCTACATCTTTAATACATAGTAGCGAATTGATGTTCTTTTGACTACCGGAATCATTGTGAAGGTTAGAATGATGGGGTGTTTATTTTGTCCACTCTCTTTGTCATGTTCATAGTTTGAGCAATGAAAAGGTACATGTAAGCTTTTTCAAGGTAGGGGATCATACAACTGCTTCAGATAATGAATTGACAGACTTTGGCTATCAGGCTATGTTAAAGCAATGGAAGTACATGTACCACCTCTTACTCTCCTTGAAAATACAGAGACATGCACATGGATGCTAGTTACATGTAGCAAATATTAAGCACATGTATTATACATGTACATGTCATACTGTGAATAAAACTGCATGGGAGTCGTAAACAAAATGGAAATTCAGACATCCATGTCAATTGTACATGTAATTGAATAAGTCTCTCAAGCATGGAAATGTCAAACAGCCTTGTTGCCAAGCAGCGGTTTAGCTGAATAGAAACTAGCTAGGGGGCACACAGATGATCAATCGAAATGCACTTTCACGCTCTTTAATATGTTTAGCATTATTAAACATTTTACAGGGACAGTCCCTTTCTACTAAAGGAGTTTCAATTACATGTATGTCAGTGAGACACAATACCAAATTCCATCAGAAAAATGGTGATAATTAGGAATGCACTTTCTATATGAACTGAAGAATTTTTGCCTTGTTAAGGATAACATTTTCCTTTTTGGGGTACACCAAGTACATGTACATGTATAACATTGATTGTTTTCGTAAGCCACATGTGTGTTTTCTTGGTCCTGTCAAGGAGTACCAATTGATTTGAATTGGTTGCAAATTTTTATCTATTTTGATGATTCCAAAACAACACAGTATAAACAAAATTCTTATGTAGACATTGTCAACCTTTCCCAATTGCTTTCAGACAGTTTCTTTCACAATGTAATTGCATGGCCAGAACTGAACTTTATAATACATGTCTATATATTAATAATATTGGGTATTTTTGTATAGCGCTCATATCCACCACGTATAAGGTGCTCAAGGCGCTCCAATATTACCCCGGCTCTAGCTAGGCTACCGAATTCCGTGCTCACAGCATTCAAGGAATTCCTTCCTACCGGTACCCATTTAACACCTGGGTTGAGAGTGACAAATGTAGATTAATGTCTTGCCAAAGAACACAAGTGCCGTGCCGGGGTTCGAACCTACGACCTTTGCATCTCCAGTCAAGTGTTTAAACCACTCGACTACGACACCTCTACAAATGAAGATCATGCAGTGTTTTTTGTCTCCTCCTCTTACAAAAATGTTAGCTGAGTATTAATTTATTTCATGTACTTACATGCTCAGTACATAAACTAACCTTAAAGGACAATTAACCCCACGTGATATTCTAGATGCACCTATTGTCTGCTACGTCTTTCCATGGAGGCTGCCATTTTGTGCATGACACGGATCATTAGGTACCATATGCATTGATAATAGCCTACCTTTACAACAGATACGTCGCTTTGTTCTGATTGTATTACGATTGTTATTGGCCATGGGCCTAGATAATTGACGACCCATGAGTTCTAATAGCCATCCTGTAAAGCAGATTCCTCGCTTTGTTTTGGTATTGTTACGATTGTCTCCGTCCTTGACGTCAATTCTCCGTCCTTGACGTATATTTTTTATGAAGTATATTTTTTATGAACAAATTAAGACCTTTTAAAAAATATATAAAACTAAACTTACATTTCAGAATATGTGACTTTATCTAATATATATTTGTCCTCTAAAAATCAATTACAAGTTAACGATGAAGGAAATTTTACTTGGGATGAAAAATATGTTCGTGTACACATAAAGTAATGGCAGCCCCCTTATTATTGCTAGCAGACGATAACTTGGCTGGAAAATAGTGATTTATATCTATATCCTGTGTTTTTACATGAAATTGCATGTATCAAATAAGAGGCATATACTACACCATTCAAAATAAGCTAATTCATACGCTGAGGTTAATTTCCCTTTAATTGTCTTGATACATATTTTTGTAGTGTACATGTATCAGTTATGTGTACATGATTTATTACAGATTGAGTAGGCTCATGTACATGTATGTATTACACTTTTGATTTTAAATTTTGTATTTAAGATGAGATTGCAAGCTGTGCACAGTTATGGTATCTTTAATGAAAGTCCTCTGAAAAACGTAATCGTGGTGCATTTTAATGAAAGCTGCTGCTGAGAGTCAAAAGGACGTTAATGTTAATAAACAGCCAATCTGCAGGTCCCCTAAAAGCGGGCTATTTTATTTCCAGTTCTGCCTGACTATGAATACACAATAAGCAAGAACAGCCAGGAACATCTCATTCGCAAACTATTGAATAGACTACTTATCATTCACCAATTGTCATGAGTTATACATGAAATAAATTAAGAAGAGGGATTTTGTGACATGCGTTTACTGTGTTCAAAATAAAAGACAAAATTGGTAAAAAATGGTGTTCATTTTTTGAAAAAAAATGGAAATGAAATGAAATATAAATCTGGCCAAAACTACCATAGTTTTATTGTGAGCCAGGGCAAATTTGACATGAGCGTAAAGGGCATTTTCTGTACTTTCCAAAGATTGAAATAACATTAATGTGCACTTCATGACAGGGTCAGGATCCAGCAATATGTAACCAATGTACACACTTTGTCTTTAAAAAAGTCAATTCCAGCATTCCGATTGGTTACCACCACGCAAGATGTTTTCTCACACCCAGGCAACAGCTATGCGCGTGTTTGCGCAAGGATGAAGCAACAGGTTGCGCATTGTTTCATTCAATGCGCACTTGATTACAGATGACTCGCTTGCCAATCACAGGGCTAAGATTCTATGGTCTTGACCATGGTCTTGACAACGGATAATCTGCGGCTGAATATTGCTGGATCCTGACTCTGTCATAAATTTATGGATGTTTTGAATGTAACAATGAAAAAGATGAGATTCCAGCGCTTCCATACATATGTGTCTTGATGGCGGCTCATATACTTTTTATATGTCTTTTAACAACTTAAAATCTTGTGCAAAAAAGGCTTTTGTATGACTATTTCATCAGTTATTTTAAACAACTTATTTCTAAAATTCTGACTGAATAAATTATTCCTGTGTTGGTAAACTATTCATTTATTTTTGCAGAAAGTTTAATGAGCACAACGTTAATATTTATTGAGAAACATAACTATGACCATGCGATACAGCCGACTGGGTGCAGGGAGTAAAATGCGCCATTTTTGCTCATTTGCATGTACGACCTGCGGCCTGACTGTAAAGGATGATCATTAAAGGCCAAGTCCATTGTAATATCAAGTTGATTTGAATGAATACCGGTAGAGTGGAATTAAACAAGCATAACAGTGAACATTTCACTGAAATCGGATGTAAAATAAGAAAGTTACGGCATTTTGAAGTTTTGCATTTCTGCATGCTGTAAGAATATTTCTCTACTCTTGTGATGTGCCCCAATTAAGCTACAGGTACCATCAGGGTGGACTTCCCCTTTAAGTTTTCTTTAATGGTCATTAAAGTCCTCTGAGCAATGAAATTGTGGTGCTTTCAATTGATACCTGGTGCTTAGGGCCAGAGGAACATTAATTAAGTGTAAAAAAAATTAAGAATTATAAGATAAAATTGATTTCTGGTCATGTGATTACATTGTGAAAGAAACTGGAAACACTTGGGAAAGGTTGATTATGAAGTCCACAAGAATTGCTCTTGCTGTATGGTTTTGGAATCTTCAAAATGTTAGGAACACACACACATGTGGCATAGAAGTTTGGCCCAAACAGTTCTTCCATTTCTCTTTATACCTTTGCGTTTGAAGAGCATCCTTTTCAGGAGATTATGACAATTTTCTAAACTGACGAAAGAGGAGAAAAGCTCACAAATTATTTTTTGACTAGCTCTTGTGCTAATTTCTAGTTCCCATTAATATAGCAACTTTATTTTATTCTAAATAGAGAAACTGTATGACATTCAGTTACGTACTCGATTATTTATTGATCTACATGTACATTGTAAATCCTTTTTATGTACATGTAATTCATGTAACATTATTACTTTTTATATTGATGATACTGTCAGTTACATGTATGTGATGTGTTATAATAAACTCTAACTCAAACGTTTCTCATCTATTCCAATGATGTGCTACATATAGGTTTCAGCCAGCAGTAGGCTAGGGACAAAGGCTAGTGCCTTCATGACCAGGATGGACGATCCCATTGGTCATTGCGTAGGAAACGCACTTGAAGTCGCCGAGTCCCTCCAGTGCCTACATGGTAAGGGACCAAAGAATCTTCGTACTCTTGTCGAGGAGTTAGGTAAGTCTCCACTCAAATAAGTTCCCCACTTTATGCAGTGTACAGGATTGATATTGTCTCTAATTCATGAAAACTTGAAATATAATTCTTGTCACAATGTATTTGAAAACAAGGAGGGTTTTCATTTTGTCTGATATTTGAACTTGCCTTAAAGGAAATTTGTAACTAAATTGAAATGCTCTTACCTTAAAAAAAAATGTTGTGTCATTGTATTTTGACTTTGATTCTCTTAATATCGCTTAGCTCTTTTTTGGTGGTAAAAATTCATTGATTTGTGTTGATTTGAATTAAAGAAATAATAAAAAAGAATATTGATTCAAAATCGAGATTCTCCTCTGGTATACAGAATCTTTCATAGAAGTTAAAGAAAGATTTTCTTCTGCAAGACTTTTGTTTGTGAAAACATCCCCTTATTTGTGAAAGCAACCCCTTAATGTGCATAAGATAAAGATCTCTTTGTACATGTGAGTACTTCCTGAATTGGTCTGTATATCAGTATAGGCACTCATGTATTTGTTTTAGTTTTAGATTATGCTGTCATGCATTGTAGTTCATACACTGGGTACATGCATATTGACATGCATGTCTAGAACCAGCTAGCATTTCCTTCCTGTTTTGATTTGTTAGAAGGGGTCCCATAAAAATCATTATTTCAGGAATACATTTTGAAAATTGGTTTGATCATTATGAATCTGTAATAAACTTTGAATTTGAACTTTGAATATTAGTATGCATTAATTCTCTACAATGTACATGATTGTTTGTAAAAATAATCACTGAATGTGTACATGTTCATCATTAATTAGTTCATAACATCCAAGTTTCAATTGGATTTTGAAACTGTCTTCCAAATAAAGAAGAAAACAAAAAACAAACACAAAAAAAAACATCAAAAAGCTTCTATGCCTACATATACATGTATGTTGGAAATTTCAAAAGATGCATAAATTATTGTTGGAAGCCAAATTCAAATTCGAGATCATACAGCATACAAACTTGTTTTTAGCTCACCTGAGCCTAAGGCTCGAGTGAGCTATTGCAATGGAAATTTGTCCGTCGTCCGTCGTCCGTTAACTTTTTACATTTTCATCTTCTTCTCCAAAACCCATGATCGGAATTCAACCAAACTTGGTAGGAATCATCCTTAGGTGTAGGGGACCCAAAGTTGCTAAAATGGTACATGTGGCCCCCAGGGGGGCCCAGGGGGAGGGCCCCCAATTGTAAAAGCTATGTAAATTTCAAACATCTTCTTCTCCAGAACCAGGCATAGCTCAGACTTGGTATTGTGTATGGAGATACCTCTATAGATGAAGAATGAATGTTGTTCATGAAATTTCTCTGAGTGGCCCTATAGGGGCCCTGTGGGGGTAACATACTGGAGGGGGGGGGGGCGCTGCCAGGCAAAATGTACATTCTGATCTTCTTCTCCAAAACACATTATCAGAATTCAACCAAACTTGGTAGGAATCATCCTTAGGGGTAGGGGACCCAAAGTTGCTAAAATGGTACATGTGGCCCCCAGGGGGGCCAGGGGGGCCCAGGGGGAAGGCCCCCAATTGTAAAAGCTATGTAAATTTCAAACATCTTCTTCTCCAGAACCAGGCAAAGCTCAGACTTGGTATTGTGTATGGAGATACCTCTATAGATGAAGAATGAATGTTGTTCATGAACTTTCTCTGAGTGGCCCTATAGGGGCCCTGTGGGGGTAACATACTGGAGGGGGGGGGGGTGCTGCCAGGCAAAATGTACATTCTGATCTTCTTCTCCAAAACACATGATCGGAATTCAACCAAACTTGGTAGGAATCATCCTTAGGGGTAGGGGACCCAAAGTTGCTAAAATGGTACATGTGGCCCCCAGGGGGGCCCAGGGGGAGGGCCCCCAATTGTAAAAGGCTCTGGTTTTTTTAACTATGACCAAAAAGCTTAATGGCACTTTGAGGGCCCCCAAATTTTTAAAGATAAAGAATTTTAAATCAGTTTTAACTTTTTCTTGTAGCATGGACCTAGGTTGATCTCCCATAGCTTAATGAAAAATTTTCAACTTTGATTTATGTGCCTGAGGTATCCCTGAACAGCAAATTGTTTACGGAATTTTGTAACCCAAATTGACATACCATTTTGTTTGGAGCTGAAAAATATATAAAGCCATACACAATATATTCCTTTTCTATTCATGATTAATGAGTATGGATGGATCTTTAAAAAATTTAAATGTCATCTGAACAATCTCTCATATTTTGATGGAACGGTGTAATCGAAAATGGTGTTTCGGACGTTACATCTTCCGTAAACATTTTAGACCCACATTTAACCCACTAGAACAAGAACTTAATTACATCATATCCATATTAGAATACCCTTATTAGTTACTCCAAATAAATAGCTTAAAATAAAATAGCAATATATTGTAGTAGTGCTGATGGTAAAAATATCCTCATCAAATGAAAAAGATGTCTAATTTTCCGTAAACAGTTTTGTAACGTCCGAAACAATTTTCATTTTGAAGTAGAAAAAAATGTATGACTTGGAGGACCTATCTTTTAAAACATTTTATAAACATCTTAAGGCAGCTACCCATCTAAGCAAAAAATAATGGAGGAGCTTATTACATTGTCACTTTATCAGTAAAACCAATTTTCCGTTAACTGTTGTAACGTCCGAAACAAATGTAACGTCCGAAACACAAAATACTCATTTAAAGCTGATTAGTCAAATTTTATGGTATCTGGAGTGAATCAATCATTATGGAATAAAACATTGTAGGTCATTACACAAATTTAGACACAAATTATATGATTCACATGCAACAATTTTTTGTAAGGACAAGAAAGTTGTTTCGGACGTTACATAATTTTATTGTTAACACATAATTTACAAATTTCAACTAATTTTTTGACATATCAGCAAATTATGATTTCACAATCTTTTCCCATGTTAAGAAAACTATTTTTAATATTTTATTTAGCTTTGAATGTAAAGAAAGCATGAATAGGATGCTAAAAACTCATTTTTTAATGAATCATCTAAGCTTTCTGCAATCAGAAATATAAACAAATTATAATTTTGAAGCCACTCTATGTGATGAAATGCATTGCTGGATGGTTTAGTATATCCTAAATTGTAATTTATCGCAAAAAAATCACAACAAAAGTTACTTGTAAAAAATTTTGAGTCATGTTAACAGTATTTTCTGGTACGCTGTAAGCACGTTTCGGACGTTACATTATACTGTTAACATCCATTTTTAAACTCCAGCCAGTTCAAATGAGGGGCAAAGATTGATGTAAGAAGGAGTGATTTCCATTTTTCAACCTTTCCTCTTACTGTTAACAGTGTTTTGCATTTGTATTTTATCAGTTTTTCAGTTTTATGAAGGATATCCCAAATGATGTCATTAAACTTAAGTTTATTTGGTCAATTTAGAGGATTTTTTCAGTAACAGTCACACACCTTAACTTTACCCAGTCTACAAAACAAAGAATATGTGGTGTAAATATTTCAAAAATACAACCAAGCTAAACCATTTTCTCAAAATTTACATGAAATATGGATTTTTACCTTAAAATAGGGGGACTATTAAACTTTAATATGTATGTGTTGGACTTCTTACAACTTTGAATTATTTAGCTGATTTTTTTTAATGCTTAATCCTCACAATTTATCATGCCATTTTGTGAAATAGAATTGGAAACCAATCACTGGTACATGAAGAATGATTACACCGTTTTTGGTGAACACAGGGCCTTCCAAGTGTGTATAGATCTATAGTCAGGTATACTAAAAGAAGCTGTAAACTAAGCTGTAAAAAATGTTACTTACAAATGGCTGTATATAAGCCTTTAATTTTATAACTATCCACATCCTACACAATTAATTTCATATGGATTATCAACTTGTGAAGAATAATAATAATAATAATACATACATGTATACATGTAGCATGATTTATAATGCGCAAATCCAATTTGTAGAGTGCTCTAGGCGTAGGGTAGAATAAAGAAGGGCATAAGATAGTAGAAATACAAAAGAATGTACAGTAATAATCAATGGAAGCATTGAACAAGTAAGTTTTTAGACTGCTTTTGAATGAATCTGGAGAATTGCAACTTCTAATAACTATAGGTAGATTATTCATGACATTCTAACATGAAAATAAAAATAAGCTAAAGCCTCTCCAAATCCATCCATTCATTTATTTTCTTCTTGTAGGGTGTAATACCCTATCAGCAAAAACTTTAAAAACTCCACCAACAATAATTCCTAGAAAGTATACAAGAATAAAGCATTACAACTAAAGTTTTGTAGATTTCCGTGAAGTTCTCTCACTACATGTATGCCAAGAGATTTCTTGCTCGTTTCGACTTTACCAAAATGTGAGCTACATGTATGTTTACTGTACTATTCAAATGCTTGCCCCTCCCATGCCTTGTATACCAAATACATGTAAGTAGGATATTAGTATCCTTTCTAATGATTATTCAATTTTATTTGTAGAAGCTATGAAAATGAAAATGGGTTTTTTATTCATGTTGTGTACCATTGTTAAAGTCAGACAAAGAAAAGATCCTGGACAAATCTACAATCTAAAAAAAAAAAAAATGTTTATGGTACCAATAATGTTTCATAGCTTTCTAGAAAGCTTGATTTTATGCTCTGAAGACATGTACTTTGAATATCCTCATAGAATCCCCTGGTGAAGCAGTACGTGATCTACATGTAATACCGGTAAGCTAGGTTGTCACATCTTTGACATCAGCAAGCTAGATTAGAGATGACCAAAAGTCATTACCCTTCAAGTTCATACATCAGCCACCAAAAGACTAAGAAGCACAAACTCTAAGTTCAGATCAGGACAAAGTTTGGATTATGATCTGATCGACATGTTAACATCATGTAACGTCCGAAACGAAACACCGCATACATTGTTTTTCATAACATGCTAAACAGAATAAAAGTTTAAGTGAATTTTCTAAGAGGTTTCAGTGACTACAATTGCTATTAGGTTCATATCTTGCAAGTTTACATCACTTATACATTTTAAGTGCATGTAAGTACACCTTGGATTCCAAATTGAGTAGCTGATAGAGACAACTATGTGCTAAACTGCACATTTGTGTAGATTACATTTTGCATAAATGTAATAACAAGTATTGTCACAGACCAATCATACCAAAAGAAAAGAAATAAAAAATGTAACGTCCGAAACGTCAGGGGTGTTACAAATGGAAATCGTCAAATGATGCACCCGTTCCCAATTTTTTTTGTATGTATCTATCTTATATCATCACTTGTTTACATAAAATAAGTTTGACCCAAGGAAAGTACATTCTACTCTATGAAATAAAAACTTTTACTTGTCAAACCCCAAATTTAGGGCTATTTTTAAGTTTCAAGTGATGTAAAATCTATATTTTTCAAGATAGAAACTCAAAATTTTCCATGAATAATCTCTAAAGCACATTCCAAATGAATATTATATATCATTGATATAATTTGTAACAAATCAGTTTAATATCACAGTTATAAGATATGCTATATTGTGGAGTAAAATTGTAAAACTCATAATGTTAATGTCTGTCCACTAAATATGGAGATAGATTAAGCTCCAAAATTTGCATTTCTCAAAAATATAAATAGTCTTGATACTCAAAATACATGTTTGAAGTGTGTAAACATAATTTCACTTTAACCCTCTTTGGGGACATATTTGGTATATGTTAAAAAAACCAGAGCCAAAAGCTATGTAAGTTTCAAACATCTTCTTCTCCAGAACCAGGCATAGCTCAGACTTGGTATTGTGTATGGAGATACCTCTATAGATGAAGAATGAATGTTGTTCATGAAATTTCTCTGAGTGGCCCTATAGGGGCCCTGTGGGGGTAACATACTGGAGGGGGGGGGGGGGGGGGGGGGGGGCGCTGCCAGGCAAAATGTACATTCTGATCTTCTTCTCCAAAACACATTATCGGAATTCAACCAAACTTGGTAGGAATCATCCTTAGTGGTAGGGGACCCAAAGTTGCTAAAATGGTACATGTGGCCCCCAGGGGGGCCAGGGGGGCCCAGGGGGAAGGCCCCCAATTGTAAAAGCTATGTAAATTTCAAACATCTTCTTCTCCAGAACCAGGCAAAGCTCAGACTTGGTATTGTGTATGGAGATACCTCTATAGATGAAGAATGAATGTTGTTCATGAACTTTCTCTGAGTGGCCCTATAGGGGCCTGTGGGGGTAACATAGTGGAGGGGGGGGGGGGGGGGGGGTGCTGCCAGGCAAAATGTACATTCTGATCTTCTTCTCCAAAACACATGATCAGAATTCAACCAAACTTGGTAGGAATCATCCTTAGGGGTAGGGGACCCAAAGTTGCTAAAATGGTACATGTGGCCCCAGGGGGGCCCAGGGGGAGGGCCCCCAATTGTAAAAGCTATGTAAGTTTCAAACATCTTCTTCTCCAGAACCAGGCATAGCTCAGACTTGGTATTGTGTATGGAGATACCTCTATAGATGAAGAATGAATGTTGTTCATGAAATTTCTCTGAGTGGCCCTATAGGGGCCCTGTGGGGGTAACATACTGGAGGGGGGGGGGGGGGGCGCTGCCAGGCAAAATGTACATTCTGATCTTCTCAAAAACACTTGATCGGAATTCAACCAAACTTGGTAGGAATCATCCTTAGGGGTAGGGGATCCAAAGTAGACCATGGGGTGGGGGGGGGGGGGGGGAATTATGTTAATTTCTAACATCATCTCATGTACATTCTCCTAGTTGTTTCAATTTCTAACATATCTCCTGGTGGTGCTAGAGAGAACATGCACCAGATGTGAATTGATCCACATCAGGTGAGCGTCGTGCCCCCTGGGGCTCTTGTTGTGAATTGAAAATTCAAAAGATGCAAGCTAGGTAAAGGTCTGATGATTCCTATTCAGTCAATACAATCTCCCTTTCACAGTTATTTTTAAACACAAAGAGAAGGTGATCTCTTTTCCAAACTTACATTTACATGTATACATGTATATTTTGAACTCTGTTATTGATTTGACCTTGAAAGGTGACATTTTGAAATACTCATGTGTGAACAAACTGTCATGATTGTGTATTATTTCTATTATACAATGAGATGTCATTGGCAGGGGTGGATCCAGTATTTTGTAAAAGAAGTGCTCAATATTTTTTTGGTGTCTTGGAATAATCACAAATTCTCTTTGACAAGCGACAGATCTGTTCCTTCATTAAGAACTCAAAAAATGGTAATTTATTAAATTTTCAGTACAGAGCATATGGCAGAGGACCTTGCAAGATACGTCGCAGAGTAGCCAGTTTGTGTTTATTGATTACAAATTAGGAAGTTCATAACTTTGTTGTTTCTCATCAGATTTTGTTCTTTTATTTTCTGCTTGTATTTAAATCAACTAGATATCAGGGTGGACTTCCCCTTTAAAGGAGAAATAACAGTAAGAACGAGAAGAAGGAGGAAGATAAGAAGGAGAAAAGGGAGGGGAAAAAGAAGAAGAGAAAATAACAATAACATGTAACAAAGGAGAAAATAGTAATTAAAAGAATAAACAAAGAATTAAAATATGAAAGAGTTAGGGAGGGAGAGAGAGAGCGAGAGAGAGAAAGTGACAGAGAGACAGAGAGATGGAAGTGAAATGTATCAAAAGAGGACAAGCTTCACATATGCTGTATCCTCACTCTTGCATTATTATAAAAAAAATGCTTTTACAATGGGGAAAGGGGTATTTATTTTGTGTATTTTTTTTTCTTCAAATAGTTTGAGGTATTTTTGTATTCTTATTTTGATATCTTTCCACTTTAGGTGGCTGTTTGATAGACTCTCTGCCAGGCAATACCAATGGCAAGCAACAGATAGCAAATACCATTGACAATGGAACAGCCCTGAAAAAGTTCCAGGACATGATCGTGGCCCAGGGCGTCGAGAAGAAGCTGGCTAAGGATCTCTGCAGACTGCCCATGGATGACATCGATGAGGTCTGGAACGTTTTGAAGAAGGCTGTATATGAGACTACTCTCCCAGCAGAGAAAACTGGTAAGATATCAGTGATGCAGGGCCACTGCGGAGCATTTTGAAGGGGGCGTGGAAGGGGGGGGGGGGGGGGGGGGGTTGTCAGAACAAAATTGTCAATTTTCCAATTATACCCCTACTTGGAAATAAATCAAAAAAGACAAAAAAAGAAAAATGGTGCTCAGATTTTCAAATTAACCAAAGAGGGTAATTTGTCTTCAGATTCATGAATTTGATGACAAAGGTTTTAGTTTTTTTGCCAACAGGCGACAGAAAAAAGAAAGAAAGAAAGAAAATGGCCCCCAAACAAATACCTCATTTCTAGATACAAAAAATTGATGGATGAGGAAATGTGCCGACAAAACACCAATTGTTTGTTGCTCTTAGTACATATTATCACCAATATTTTTGCTCCTTGTGATATTTCTTAGGGTTCATCTCTAGCATCAACTCATTGGAACTAGCCAGGGTGTGTCTGCAACTCGGTGCTGGACGAGCCGTTGCTACGGAGTCTGTTGACCACTCTGTAGGGGTCAAACTGCTTGCTCATGTGGGGTCAAAGGTCAAGAAAGGTCAGTATGAAATAAACGCTTTCATCCAATGCAATCCAATCCATGAATTGGTAGAGTGCCAATATCTAGTTGCCAATAATTAAAAGCAGTAGTGCGACTGAGAATAAAAATTGTATGCGGTCCACGATTTGGGAAAGTTTTGTAGATGGTGCAAGACTAGGTAGTTGTATTCAGTTTTTAATGGGTATGTCTTGCGCTGAATTTCCTTTCTCATCCGGACTTGGGACCGGCCATGGCGAAGTTCAAAACAAATATGCGTATAAAGATATGATATAAAGTGTATTTGCTTTTATAATGATTCATTATACAAATAAACGTACACTTCTCTGTTAATGTGGCCATTAAAATGGAAATAGTTTTATGACATTGTATTGATCTAGCAAATTTATGCAAACATGAATAACTTTGCATTTATTGTATAATTCTTCTAAATGTTTATGATGTACGTGTAGGTTCAAATGAAACAAATATAGGATCAAAGAATGAATAAATATTAATTTCTTAATCTGGTGGGTACTATGGCAAATATGTGTTACTTCAAAATCAAAGACTGAGTATCCAACAGATTCCAAAACTTGTTCATACTTTAAAATTTAAGCGATGAATTATCTTATTTCTTGTATGATATGATGTCATTTGTGATGACATCAACTCAAGCTGTGCTTATGATGACCCTTATTTCTATGTATGATTTTATGTGACTATACGGTATACTTGTTATTCAATTTAATTTGATTTTAATTCAATTAATTCTGTTATAAGATGATGAAATGAAGGCCAAATCAAAATCAAATCAAATTAAATCATCTTATTTCTGTATGCACACCATTATCAAAAGAACATAATATTGATTGACTGCAGTTGAAAAATGTTTTTGTTGGTTTTTATAACTTGCAGCCTCTTCATGTCTTGTTTATTTTTAGGACGACCTTGGATCACTGTGTATCACCAGTCATCTCCGTTAGATGACAATGTGAGAGAGAAACTCCAGGCCACGCTCGAGTATTCGGACAAATCTCTATTAGCCCAAGATATTGTCATTGATGTCATCAGGTCACCCTAAAGCACGATCGGACATTTCATGTGACTTTTGGTCTGGCAACATTCAATCCTTTGCTTTATCTTGTCTGGAGTTAAATGTTAGGGTAATTAAGGATGAAATTGTGTTTAAAGGTACTTCATCCCCTTTGCAGACTTGCACAAAATTCTGCGAAACTTTGCAGAGGTATAGTAGACTTCCTGTAGATACTGCCTAGGAAATTTAAATGGTCACAAATTCTAAAACTTTTATGTATGAAATGAAAAACTTGCTTTTGTCGCAGAGCAAGCTATTTAGAAATCAAAGCAAGACATGTACTAGTAATGGTCAAATAATAATTTTAAAAATTACACAATTTTTTTCGAGTTGAAAGAAATAAAGTGTTACCAAATTGTTTTTATTGCTTACTTAAAGCAAATTATAATGCTTTTCACATGCTTCTGGAATTATGATTCTTTTGTAATTTATTGCATACTTAGGGCCTACTCACACAACTTCAAAATTTAGGGCTGCAAAGGGATGAAGTACTTTAAGGTTAGGTTTAGGGTCAGAACATGTATACATGGGGATATTGTGTTGGGTCCAGAGTTGAAGCAAGCAATTTGGTTAGTGTTAAAAATTTGGTGATCATCATTTGCTTTTGGGGCTTTAGTATGATCAAGGAGTTATGCACAGACCTCTCCTTGGTATGATGGAAATAGAGTTTGGGTTGCGACTGGATTTTAAGCGAGGTCTGGGGTTAAGGTTAGGCTTATGTAAGCCTATTTTGTTAGTTTGGGAGTTAAAGTTCTGGATTTGGTTAGAAATCGAATGGAGCAATCGTCGCTAGAGAATGTGTCGCGCAATTCTGGAGTCCCTCGCCATTCCAATACAGCACAGTGCCTGTTCGGGGTTCGATCTTGACATGACACGTATTTTTGCCAAACCGTTGTACACATATAGGAGATACATGTTCTAGTCAGTTTGTACTTATTCTATGAATATTAACATCTTTGAGAGAATTGCATGTGCAATTTCTATGAATACATCCAGAATTCACGTGGTTTACCGGTATTCATTGTTTCAGGTTCATGTAACTTCAGGGTGTGCCAGGCATGCAACAATACATTCAATCTAATCGCTGAATCTTATGCATACACAATGCACATCTATACTTACACCGTATATTCTTTTTGTGACAAGTGGAATTACCTTAACATATTTCTTTTTTCTCATGGGAATGTTTCACCTTAAATATATATATGTTATAATGGGTTTAGACAGACTATACTCTGTAAAGTCTTCTGCAAGTTATGAAAGGCAATAAACCTGTAGCCAATATTGACTTCAACCTGTTTGTGCTCAGATGAAACATTCCATTTCTGCCGTTCAAAAAAAAAATCTCTTTGAAACCTTGATTTTTTTTCTCAGGCTGAAATATAATATAAAGATACAAATACATTTGTATCTTTGATCAAACTTTTTATATTGTTATGTAATTTATTTACCTATATGCCATATGTGCCTACTGGTGTAGACTTAATAGGAATGTTTTTGTGGGATTAGGTAACTTAAAAAAAAAATCTCTATTTGATGTTGCCTTGTGCTTTTGAAATTAGACTGCATTTCTGGAGAACTTACAAAAAGTCAAGAATTCTTTTGTCATGCAGGAGATGAAAATTATTCATTTTTGCTTCAAATAGGATGAATTTATGACACATTTTGATATAAAAAAATATACTTATAACTTACATGTACTGAAGGAGATTAGAATACTTACACAGTAAGTACATGTGTCATTATACAGTTCATAGGATTGGTACAGTGAAAAAACAGATGTAATTGTAATTTCTTTCTAAATGAGTATGTTTCTGTGTGCCTTGAATCATACACACAGTATTCATTCTTCACACTTGAAGGCTTTCGGTAACACCATGTGGGAGCCTCTGTGAAAGCATTGACAGTATTCATTCTTTTATCTACTAAGCAATAATCTGTCCTGAGGGCAAAGTATTCCTTTATATTTCTTTAAATTTAAGTTCTTTAGAAAAAGTAGGGGGAAAATAGGAATACATGTATATATAGCCTTAAAATGTACACACCGTTACACTTAATTCACTAAACACCTTAAAAACAACAAGTACACAATCATGTAGTCATCAAAGCCGTTTGCAATTTAAAAAAAAAATGTTTATACATGTACATGTAGGTTTATTTATTGAAAAGAAAGTAATTATAACTCTTATATACTATAAGGTAGCTTATTTAAAGGTAGAGTGCATATAATGAATGCCTGATTCTGTTTTTGAAATATTTCATGAAATATTTTAGGCATTTGTATTAGTGCAAGTATTCATCTTTATGGGTTTCATTCACAGATTTTGAGACATTAAACATTTCCAATTTTTTAAAAATATTTTTTTTTAGTTTTTAATACAATAAGCCTGACACTGTCAGTTTGGATTATGGGATTGCAAGCACAGGAGAGCTTTGAAGAACAAAAATGAAAGCCTTTTACTCATTTTATGTACATGTAGGTTTGCCCAAATGTGTCTTAACTTTAGCTTTTGAAAGGAGAAAATAAAATTGAAGATGAATTGTTGATGTTCAACAAAAACAGAATTATTTTGTTAATGTATCTCCTTTAAAGGGTAGAAATACTGACAAAATGTGTTTGTGATGAAATACTTTTTTATATTTGAAGTTATATTATATTACATTATGTATAGAATTTTACAAAAATCATGATTTGCAATTGTACATCTAAAATGTAAGATGGAAGATGTTGTTACACCCATTTATACATGACTTTGTATAATTCTTTATTATGTATTCTTTGCTTTGCATCTCTGTATTCGCATTTAGAAGAGTTTTGATAACAAGTACTGGATGATATTACCGTTTGATATAAATTGAATTTATGAATGTTGATTTCCAGTAGCCACAGTTTTATGTTGCAATCACAGATTTAGTAACAAGTAACAAGCTAGAAATGCATAACTTTTAAGTAAAAGAATATGATAAATTTATTATTTATCAGGTCTTATTAAGAGTTTTATGGCCTAAACACTGTACATGACATGACGGCAATTTTCTCCCATTCAAAGGTCTACATGTATGATACATGTAATACCACACCATTACAATCACTACATGTATTTCACATGAAGTCTAGAAATACTGAACATGTTTAAAGTTCTATATTTAATTTCTTTTGTATAGTGTAGAGTGTTCTTTACATTTATCGAGATTGATATTCAAAATTCTTCTACCTGAACATTTCTGAAATATCTACAATGTAGAATGATTTCTTCTGATTCAGCCATTTTCATGAGATACATTTTGTAATTTTGCAGATTGAAAAGAAAACTTTCAGAGTTCATCAAAATAATTATTGCTCTCTTACAAATCTATATATATAAAAAAGAATCATATTGAAATATGTTTGTAATTGAAAAAAACAGTTTATTGAAGGAAGTCCACTCTGAAAACAATTTGGTGTTATATCAGAAGCAAAAAAAAAAAATGAAAAAAATAATGATGGAAACAGATCAGTGAAGGTATGAAGAAAATCTGAATCGTAAAGCTATTTATTTTTCAAGTTGTTATCGATTAAACACAATTAGGCAACTTTTTGACATTTCTTCCTCACGCCTCCCAATTGCTATGTACTGGAATTAAACAATTTTTATTTTAATGGTTGTTGAAAGTGTATCTTTTTGATAGAGGGGGCCGGTGTGTGTAAAAATGGATTTCTCATAATATATCTAGTGCACATGTACAGTGTAACTTGAAATTTTTCTTCACAAAAAAGTAAATAAAAATGAAAATTATATAAGAAGAAATTTTTAAAAATGGTATATATGAAAGTTTTAGTATACAGCACATATTGGAAAGGTGCTCAAAAGTTACACCAAAGAGTTGCCAATTTGTTTGCAAAAAGATATTTTTAAAAAATTGGATACAACGTTTAAATTGCTAATTTTCTTATCCTTAATCAGATTTTCCTCAAACTTTCACTTATCTACTTCTCCCATTTTCTGCTTTAAATAGAACTGATTTATTTTAAGGGTGTACTTTCCCTTTAAGGCATGTAAGATATGTATAATCGCAAATTGAGACTGCAGCTGCATGCACGGCACTCATACCTGTGTATGTGAAACTTGTGTATGTGAACCTTAGTTTAATTGACATGTAACATGATTATGTGTAGCTGCAGTAAGCCTACATTGTATGATTTGTTTGATCAAGGAGTTATCAGGTCTGTGATAGCTCCTTGGTTTGATGACTTTGAATGTAAACATTACTATGATCGCTCTATTCACTTTGTATGCTAAAGTTGAATATAGTGTCTGATTTCGGGAGGGGGCACACCATCCCTCCTTTAAAAGCCAGTGTGGCTTTAATACCTAATAAAGTTTACTGTGCCTTTCCTAAATGCCTTCTTGAGCCCTCTTCAAAAATTTTAACCCATTTTTCTGGATCGTGCTCCCTCTTGTCAAATCCTGGACCCAGCCTCGTTATATGTACATGTATACACTGTACATGTATGTTATGGTGTAAGTTTAGATTTGCATACGTGGTACACTGTTCTAGAAATTTCAAAGCATGCAGAGAGAAAATAAAAGAAAATGGTTGGGGGGGGGGGGGGCGGCAGACAGAGTGTAGTGTAAGAACTTAATTAATGCTGTTTATATGCTGTTTATACATGTATGCTGTTTATACATGTATGCTGTTTATATGCTGTCAGATTGAAGTACATTACATGTACATGTATGTTGCCTTGTAGAGATTCAAGTATAGAGTATTTATATATATTTTTTTTCAGAGAAAGTAGTTAGAACAAGTTAGTTACCTGTTATTTAATAAAAACATGTATTTATTATTAAGTAATAAATATTGTAATATATTTTTTTAAAAGATATGGAATACCATTACCAAGTTAAAAAAAATGGAAGCTATTTCTTGTGGTTTAGTTCATTTGTGTTTTTATTGCATTTGTAAATTGCACATACAATTTGTAGATTTTTGAAAGAAGATATCTAAAACATAAGATAGCCAATATACTGCTGGGGAAGCATAAATGTATACAGTCGGAGGTTTAAAACAAAAATCTTATATATATTTTTCTGATTGATCTTTGCTTTTCACTCTCCTGTCATAAATTTTCTTCAAAATATGTTAGCAAATTGACATTTTGAAATCTTGCAATTCATTCTGTTATTTATTTTTTTGTCACTACCCAAACTCAAAATATAGTATGCTCTTCTTGCATGCTCCTTGCAGAAACATGTATGTTGGAACTTTAGCTTGCCCTTTTTATCAACACTACCAAAATAGTCGAGCAACATTTGTATGCCATAGACAATTTTTTTTTTACAAAGCAGTTGTGCAAGCCTACAAGATATATACAGCCCTGGAAAAATTAATAATCCAAGCTTCTGTAATAAGGGTATTATAATATGCACTAAAACAAAATTATGGAAATGATTTGTCTTTGTATTTCATTGAATGAATACCAAATTCCAGCAATAATACCTTGCTTTCTTCTTACCACAATAATAACACTATCAGTAACCATTCTAATAATTTCTTTCCATGGCTGTATATCCTTGTATTAAGTGAACTTGTATTCTGTCCACAGGGTATGAAATCTGAGACCTGTTCATAACTACATATACGTGTACATGCATATACATGTATGCTGGTAGTTGTATGCTATTTGAAGCACACACATATAATTTTGTGTAGTAGGCCTACAAAAATTGGTATGTATTAGAAGTGCCAGTACATATGCATGTACAGTACGTGTATCATATCAATAAAATGTGGAATGAACAGGTTATTGGCTACATGTTTGTCATACATGTCCATACATGTCCATACATGTCCATGGCTGTGTTTCAATGTGATGTACATGGACATGCTGTGCATATAGATGTACAGTATGTACATGTATATTATGCCATTGATACATTTTCATACCGCCAACCTTCCAAAGGTACAATTAGAATTTTCTCAAGAAAAAAATAGGAATACGTGTACTTTGTATGTTTTTTATGCAGATAACTTCATAAAAATAGATGAATCTAAGGTTTGGAACATTTATTTGAAGGCCAAAAGAGAGGAATCATTCCTCCAAAATACATGTAGGAATAAATAGCAGCTAAATGTATGCATTTTGGTACTGTTGACTTTTTTTTCTTTTCAATCATGAAATAACTAATCTATATATTGTGTTTTTAAATTGCTTATACTATAATTGTTTCTGTGGGCTATTAAATTTGTTTGCTCCCATAATACTCTCTAGTTTAAAGTTGCTTTTAAGTATTTGAAAGTGAGAGTTGCTAATAATAATAATAGCCGAGCCGAGAATAGACATGTACTTATTAAACAAGGAAGTAAACGAAAAGGTGAGAGGAGAGAGAGAGAGGAAGAGAGAGATAGAAGGGGGAAGAGAATTGTGGAAGAGAAAGGGAGAAAGACTAAAAACAGAAAAGGTGAGAGAGTGAAGAGTGAAAGAGAGAGAAGAGTGAAAGAGAGAGGAAAGGGGGGGGGAGTAAAAAGTGTGTGGGAGGGAGAGGGAGAGAGAAAAAGAGGGGGGAGAGGAGAAAAAAAAATGTGAGAGAGTTATGCATGCTGGCAGTGGATATAAGAACAGAAAGTACATGTACAACTCTTCCATAATTAGATGACACATGCATTTACATGTACATTCATATAGATGTTTTATCATACATGTACATGTATGAAATGTGTGTACCTGTATGTACCAATGGAAGAAGAAAATTGTAATGACAGAACTGATAAATCAACCAATTCAATTGTCATCAAAGGATATAGGAATGCAGTGTTCCGTAGTATATTGATCATTTAAAGTGTGTGAGGAAGTACAGGATAAAAATTACAACGTAGGCTGCTGGGGATGGCTTAAGGCCACAAGACCTCGGCTTTCTAGCCACTTTTATAACTCATAAGACTGTCCATCTTTTATCTTCCCTTATTTATTTCTGTTTTGAAAGTCTTATTTTGTTAGTCTCATGGACCGTTTGGAACCTCCACTTTTTCATATTTCCCTACATGTACATGTTAAAAGTGAAAACTGCTCAAAGGAGACAAGAAATGCGGTCTTTGTGAGCAGAAAAGTCCTTTATGTAAAAGTTTGTTTAATACAGTGAAACCTGTGTATAAAGACCACTCGAGGGAGACAAGAAAAGCAGTCTTTATGAGCAGGTTGTTTTAATACATGTATGTTTCAATGAGAAATGCTTATCAGGAGAAACAAAAATTATGGTCTTTATACATGTAGACAGGTGGTCTTTCTACACAGGTGGTCGCTAAAGCAGGTTTGACTGTACATATTTCAATGAGAAATGCTATTCCAAGAGAAACAAAAATTGTGGTCTTTATAGACAGGTGGTCACTATTGACTATTTCTTTGTTTTGTTGGTCTTGTGGCCTATCCGTCTAATGGGATCACCCCTCTGACATGTACCTACATGTACAAACACTATGAACATGGGGAACAAAGAAGCGGACAAAATATACAGCTCCTCATTGTACCTTCCACAATTGCCCTGGTAGACAAAAGAACATCCCTTTATTGCTATTATGTAAAAATATGTAGAACGGGTGTCACATGCATATTCACCTGTTCTACTTATTTCACATAATAGTAATGAAGGGATGTTCTTTTGTCTACCAGGGCAATTGTGGAGGGTACAATGAGGAGCTGTATGTTTTGTCCGCTCTCTTTTTCATCGTGTTCATAGTGACTATTCATTGGTCATATTGAGAGGTTCTTTAGTTTTGGATGAAATATGCGGCAAAGGAAATGTGTTGTATGGGACACATTGCACGGAATCGCCCATGTACAGCATGTTATTCATCTCGAGATCATTTTATTAAACAGGTAGTTTTGTACTCAATTGTTATACACCTGTGTATTATGAATCCCAGCAAATTTGAGCTAGTTTCACTATGAACACAATGACAAAGAGAGTGGACACAATATACAGCTCCTCATTGTACCCTCCACAATTGCCCTGGTAGACAAAAGAACATCCCTTCATTACTATTATGTGAAATAAGTAGAACAGGTGAATATGCATGTGACACCCGTTCTACATATTTTTACATAATAGCAATAAAGGGATGTTCTTTTGTCTACCAGGGCAATTGTGGAAGGTACAATGAGGAGCTGTATACCGGTATTTTGTCCGCTTCTATGTTCGCCATGTTCATAGTGAGTGGTGCTTTTTGTATCATCTCCTATAATCATGATCATATCAAGAGATTTATCGTTCATACATGTACATGTAGATGAAATATATGAATAAAATATTATGTCATACGGGACACTCTGCACAGAAATGCCCACATGTACTGTAAAACCATATATTTTCACAACTACATACATGTATGTACATGTATGTAAGCCATGAAACGTTTCACGAAAAGTTAATGACAGCCATTCTAAGATTGTGTGATGTGATAATGTATGATTCTATTTTTCTGTGGTGTGAAACTTTCCATGAATCTCCACTACGTACTTGTGCGATTTGCAACAATGTCATGCCAGCAAAGTTTCTTTTTTTTCACAATAAGTTGTCTCTTGTGTGTGTGTCCAGAAGATTTCTTACACTAGCACAACAACATTAACTACGACAATACACATCAAATTTGCGCGCTTATATTTTAATCTGTTGCACGATGGAATTACTGGTATATACATGTAGTACACATTTACAGCAATTTAGAGATTAGCTTCATGAAGGAACAAGTGATAGAAAACAAATGAAATACAAAAATAGCAATTTACATAATATGAAAGAAATAGAATTAATGATATTATACAATGTACAAGAATATGTGGCTTGTAAATCTAATATTTTACAAGTTTGCTCTTACACACAGTTATTGAGATGTAAAATGAATACATGTAGGACAAAATGCCCTAATAAATTGAAGGAAAAAATGATCTAGGCTCCTTCGAATTCATAATATATCAATTACCGGTATACAGGTCATGATACATGTCGTCATCACAAGACATTCTTTGAATATTGCAAAGTTTACAAGCATTATTAAATTAACTATTTATCATTCTTGTTGCTTCCAGTTCTTGTTTTGTCCACAAATCTATGATATTGAAGAAAAGAAAATATGAAATTTTATGAAAAGTTGCAACTGATTCTTTTTTTTTTCTCTCTCTCTCTGTTCTATGTTCCTAAATGTATGTTTGTGTGTCATGATGCGGAACTTGGTGTAGTTACTGTACATGCATTTACAAACTTTTCTATCTTGAAAATCCTTTTCATTTTGTGAACATTTGCTGTAGGCAATTATTTAGATTGAAAATGCATCATTTGATTTTTAATGTCGAATAGTACCTCCCAACCATTATTTCACACTTCCGTTTCTGATAAATACAAGTGATTGAGGGCTATATTTACATGGATAGGATGCACAACTATTACACTCCATGTGCCTGCTTCTTGGATACAATATTTAAATAAACCTTTTCAAGGCTTGCTTCTACATGCAATAAGCTTAAAAAATGACAAGGTTTCTTCATTATAAAGTGATGATTATACATGTATAACAGTAGTGATTACTTTCCTACCCAAGCTACATGTACTGTACAAGTACCTAATTTGCAATCACCCAGTTTCTCCAGACAACAAAAAGGAACGTGATGCTTGATACGTTTCCCACCAGACAAACATGTACTTATGTAAATGT
Organism: Heliocidaris erythrogramma; assembly: GCA_025617745.1. Taxonomy (NCBI): domain Eukaryota; kingdom Metazoa; phylum Echinodermata; class Echinoidea; order Camarodonta; family Echinometridae; genus Heliocidaris; species Heliocidaris erythrogramma. Next base: position 37,292,582 of record CM046873.1, on the reverse strand, counting down.
ATGAGAGAATATTGAGATTTAGAGCTACAACATACATGGAGGTTTTTTTTTACATTTAGGAACATGCAGTATTCAGCATACATGTACATCTACTACAGACCCTAGTGTTTCATGACATTTGGAATAAGCTCATTTCAAATGATGTTTAACCTTTTAGCACCCGAGGATTACATGTATTGTAGTCATTTACTCACTGAACTCAGTCTTTCCACAGTAACGAATCGCTTCAATGCAGATTCTAAACGGCTTATGTGTAAAGATAGCACACACAAAGTTTCAGCGCCCAATATCCCCAATACATTTGCTGTAATACACAGGTCAAAGTCAACGGGCGGTCCCGGGTGGTTTAGTGACTAAAAGGTTAAAGGTTAATCAAACATGATATTCAAAACAAGTAATCAAGAATTAGACATGTACAGACATGTACAGGTATGCAAGACAGCTGTTAATTGTTTCTTGAACTTGCGCACCTCAACAATTTTGACGTAGCACACCGTAAAAAATGAAAATTGGCCTGTACCGTTATACATATAGGCCTACAGGTACAGTGTAAATTAAATATATGTATCAATTCTTGCTTTTGTTACAGCCAAATTTCATAACTTATAAGCCAGTTCGTAATTACAATTTGCGCAATGTGCAGATAAAGCTCATTTGTACCAAGTACACAATTGACCTTTATACATTATAATTTTGCACGCATAATGATGCACACACCAGTATGATTTTACATGTTAAACAAGTAGAGCGTCCACCAAAACAAATGCATGTGGCTGTGCACGTTCAAATTGGCAGAGGTCATTTCAGGGTCATCTGTACCATGTATTAATTACGAACTGGGGGGCTTATTGGTAAGCAATTTACTTCTTGGACAACTTGCAATTACAATGCTCCATACACATTTTCGGTTTTTGTTTTTGTTTTCATCTCAGGAACATGAGAGGAATTTTTTTTTTTTTTGGGGGGGGGGGGGGTGGGGGGGGGGGTAGGGGTGTCATCTCTTATCCCACTATTAAAAGTAAGATTGCCAGGATTATTTCTCAGCGCAAATACATTTTATACACCTTGTAAACACAGGAAACCGGAACCCAAGTATAGGCAAAGTGAATCATCTCTCTAATAAATCAGAAGCATGTTTTCCTTTGAAGCATTTACATGTAATATAAGCTTCAAATACATCTACATACATGTACCGTACGTCATGGTCCTGCATCTAAATAGTATAATGTGTAAATCTAGTTTTGAAAACCATGATTGTCCTTTACTTTTTAATATCTCTTTGGCTATGCTAGCCACAGCTAGGGTAATACATTCCAAAGCACTTAGGAAGCACACATGTTACCTGTAAAGCCAAAAACTTTTGCACGCATTTAAAGTTTGCGAATTTTGCGCGTGGTTCATATTCGCGAAAGTTTCAAGCCGGGATATCATTGAATCATAACTGACAGAACACTCAATTTGTTCAAATCACCAAGGATGCTGTCTACAATTGGCGGAAGTTTCATGTCGCGAGCATTTCTGTTTTCACAGTACGTCGTAATGTGGTACAGTTGTACATGTTTATAAAGACTGAACATTTGTTATTTTATTACTGTTTGCAAAAAGCCTACATTATGTGTATACTGTCCTTACATTCCCACATAGAGAATTATACATTGTACCAATACATACTCGTACATTCAGATACAAGAATTTCATCCAGTGATATGTGTATGTACAATGTACAGTGTATAGTCCATGACAGATAATTAGAAAGACAAAATAACCCCACAAAATAAATCCAGAAGTACAAAGTAGTTTCTAAACAAAACAATCTATTTCAATAATAACAATGTTCAAAAGGCTGGAAGAAAACTTAGAAGAAAAAGAAAAAGAAGAGAAAATTGTGTTTCTCATGTACCATACCCATGTTGTATTCATCTGTGATAAATTGTTTCATTACTTGGCAAGCTCGTTACATATTGTTGTGTTGCCGGCAAAAGGGCACTAACATGAATTGTCTTTGACTTTTTCAGCTCCAGAATGAATTAACATAGACAAGTTATAACTTATCACTTTGAAAAACATAAAATATATAAAACTGAAAAGTGTTTACAATCAAATAAAGGTCAAAATGTAAATTTGTGGATTAAAAGAAATGTACATCCTCTAGCCAAACATCCCATCATGCAATACTAACAGGCACACAAGAATATACATGTGGTAACTGTGCCTTCAAGTCAGTGTTCATACAACACAAACTATTTCAGAAATATTTTATTTACCTCTTTAATACACATTATTTCTTAATTTAATGTGAAAAGACGGATTGTACCAAATTGGTTCAGCAAAAATATTCTGAATAATACTGAGATTGCTTTTTATCCTACTGCCACTGCATTGATTTGCGCATGTAAATATTATGGGAATAAAATAGTAATTTTAAAAACCAAAACATCAACAATCTAGCCCTTACAATACCACCAAGTTTTAGTACACAAATATTTTCATCGGTCGAGATTTTACTCATGGTTCATATATTTCACTGTTCATTTTGAGACAAGCATTGCTCCATGATATCTAACTTTACAATTCATGTTTTAATTTTCGAAAACAAAATTAGCTTAAATTTATCCCAAAGTATCTAACACCATATCAACCATATCAAAACAGAGAGTCGCAACACTGGAAGTTGGTTGTGATTGGTCAGTCATTTCATAGAGCTTCAAATGGTTCCCTCCCATAAAGAATGTACGTGAGAGGGAACTATTGGGAGCTCCCAGATCCGCCATGTTTTACACTAACACCACGTACACGTAGGCTTATAATGCGTGTGTCACAACTCTCTCTTTCAACGTGCTCTGGCTCAAAATGGTATGGCCACCTGTTGACAGTATTTATCCAAACACATCACAAGGGCTACTTTAGGCAATACTGGAAAGTCATTTTTTGACTAATAACAATCCTTTACATCAACATACATACTTAAGGAGGGTTGCAGTTCATTACACTCAGTCCCACATGTTCACTTTGGTGTTTGGTTCACTGCGGGCTAGGATCACCATCGCCCAAAACCTCAATACTACTGTCGGAGCAGTCTGACCTGGCCTCGTCCCCGGCACCACGATTCCTGTCGGCAAGACCGATGATCTCTCGTATCGTGGAAGGCAGGTCATTGTGATGAGACAGTTGCAGGTAGATGCCCTCGGCCTTCTTGAAGATTTCCTCTACGTTGATTTGTAATGCTAGCTCATTGATGTGCTGTTAATTGATAAAAGAATGAACGACAAAGGTTCAAAAAAGAAAGTTCTGGCATGGAAGAGCAAAAAAATGAATTGATTTAAATTGATTTAAATTGGTTGGAACTTAGCTTGACACTGATAATCTCATCTGCTTACAACAGATGCAGCACTCCCGGGGAGGGGCAGAGTGCCCCCCACTTTTTCAAGTACCCCAAAAGTGCCTTTTTTATTTCTGAAAAAGTTGCCTTTTTCCTTTCTATGAAGTGTCCTTACCCTTTCTGATAAGTGTCCTTTTTTCCCTTTCTGATAAGTGCTCCTTTTAGAATCTGATAATTGCCTCCTGATCTCTCCAATATTAAGTGCCTTTTCTCTGCTGGTAAATACAAGTTTACTTCGGACAGGTCCCCCTTTTTCTTTCTGATAAGTGCCCTTACCCCTTCTAATTAGTGCCCCCAATTTTTTCCTTAATATGTGCCATTTTCTCCTTTGATAAATGCAGTTTTACTTCTGCTAGGTACCCCTTTTCCCTTCTCATTAGTGCTGTCTCTTTACATCTGATAAGTGCACCTTTTCCTATCTAATATGCTTCTTATTTTCTCTTCTGATAAGTGCCCCCTTTTTCATCTCTGATAAGTGCCCCCTTTTCACCTCTGATAAGTGCCCCCTTTTTCCAGGTATACTTCCCACTATTTCTTTAAAAAAAGAGCTATATCTAGCTTAAAAGTGTGGCTTGATGTAGTAACAGGTGCCCATATTACTACAACTACAGTGTAAGACAGTGGAACTGGAGGCAAGAGGAGCACGATTGCTGAGGAACACTCTAGACTGCGTACAGGAATTAGCAGTTTTTATCAAGGCATCACCCAAACGTCTGGCTCAGTATCAGAACATTGCTGCAGACTTTGCAGACGCAGAAGACATTCACTAACTGTGTCTCATGCAATGGACAGTATGAACAAGAGTCATCTCGACAGTCTTTAAGAGTCATCTCGACAGTCTTTAAGAGTCATCTCGACAGTCTTTAAGAGTCATCTCGACAGTCTTTAAGAGTCATCTCGACAGTCTTTAAGAGTCATCTCGACAGTCTTTAAGAGTCATCTGGACAATCTTTAAGAGTCATTTCGACAGTCTTTAAGAGTCATCTGGACAGTCTTTAAGAGTCATCTGGACAGTCTTTAAGAGTCATCTGGACAATCTTTAAGAGTCATCTGGACAGTCTTTAAGAGTCATCTGGACAGTCTTTAAGAGTCATCTGGACAGTCTTTAAGAGTCATCTTGACAGTCTTTAAGAGTCATCTCGACAGTCTTTAAGAGCCACGAAGCCTTGTCCCATACATTGCGACAGATTTTTTAGATGATGGGAAATCAAATGACAGAGATACAGCCGAAGGACTAGAAATGAAGCACCTTCGAAATGGCATTTGGCCTGAATCTCGAGAAGAATGTGTTTGGCATCTCCGAGCATGTGGCAACAACCTTGCAGCAACCAGCGATATCAGTACAGATGACAATGAAATGCGTGAAGGCATTACACATAGCCAGTACACATAGCCAGTACACATGCGCAAAGAAGGTAGTCTTTCGAGCTGGTGTATCAAACTTACCATGAATGGTAACTCTGCTATCAATGGTAACTACCATAGTAACATCACTCAACCGCCAATCAAAATCAAGTTACTATTGATGGCAAAGTTACCATTAATGGTAAGTTTTATGCAATGGGGCCCTGAACCCAATCTTCGACAAAGAAAGTTACTGGAATGACTGCAACATGGAAACGCTTAACAACACAAGTTTTCCACTGCCGAGGAATATTACCGATGCCATTACTACGAAGCCATAGATGAATGTTCCGGCAGAATCCAGGAGGGCTTTGATCAGCCAGGTTATCAAGTGCCAAGCAAAATTTTTGCATGTTAAAAAAAAATTGATGTTTTTATTAGATGAGTGAGATGCTCTATCTATTTTGGTGAACCACAGAGCACTGCACCACACCCACCCTAAAACACACAAAATGCCCCTCATGCAGAAATGAAGCGTGTACAAAACAAATACTGTTAACTGTACATGTAATGTAGATACAAGTCTACACGGTCTATTGCACTGCAAAATACTGGCAAATAATGATAGTGCTAAATTTTTATTCAGGGCAGAAAATGTCCCTATTTTTTTATCCAGTCGAAAAAATGGAACTATTTCTCATTACTCACCTTGAGGATGTCATTGAAATCATAGTCATCTCTCTCCATGATGTCCTTCTCTCCATTCAAGATTGCTACACACAGCAAAAGATGGAAGTTCTTACACGGCAGTTGGGTCCATATCACCTGAAACAAAGAGGATGGAAGACATTCATTAGGTTCTCCACACAAAACTGCCTGGGCAATCACCACTTACATGTAATGTACATATGTACATGTACCTCAATGAAGTACATGTACTTGTACTTGTAGCAGCATGCCTTCATTTTGTAACATAAATGCCACTTCTTGTTGATGCAAACTCATTTTCCCCTGAACAACTTGAAAATAAACTAATATTTACCTCTAGATTCAGTAAATCAAGTTCCTTGCAAAAACCATTTTACTTCATACACTATAATTATTAGAATAACTGATGGTCAAATCAAACCAGATATATCTGAAATTTAGTGAATAAAATATTGTAGCAGTGTCAATGATGTATGGTAAATTGTATGCAATGTAACACTGGGAGTAAAATGCCCAAAGATTTGTTTACAAATTAAAAAATTCCTCCCCAGTCAAGCTTCTTCGTGTATGCAATGTAGTTTTGTTTCTTAAGTACATAATATTATAACAACTTAAAATTGTACATGTACTTCAAAATAGGTGATATAATATTATACTCAACATCTGAATGTCTACTCCCACATTTTGTAAAATCAGTTTGAGAGGATGCCCAGTCGATACTCATCACTCCGATGGTCTTTCTTTACACACAGGTCAGTCTTGGTTGTACCATGCATGCTCAGGCACTCATTGCTCTATTAGAAATATCATTATCCTAACCGATAATTTGTAATTCTAATTCCCTGGACCAAACAATATACCTACATGTAACCCTAACCCCAACGCTAAACCTAACCTAAAACCCATTTGTAACGCTAACCCTAACCCAGAGCGCGTTGATAGAAAGAGTTGTGACATGCGCATAATAAGCCTGCGCATATGCTGTCTTTGTTTAAAACATGGCAGATCATGGCGCTCCCAATAGTTCCCTTTCACGTACATTCTCTATGGGAGGGAACTTTTTGAAGCTCCATGAAATGACTAACCAATCAGTGTCAGGACTCTCTGTATGGATAGCTTTGCCCTAACCTCTATCTTTGACATAATAAAGTCTTGAGCAACTGTTGTCAGAGCATGTTTTGGGTCACCATTGGCATGCATCACCTTCATGCTTTTACACACAGGTTAACAGAGTAGTCTTACCTCCCAGACCCTCATGATGTTCTCAATGGTAAACTCCCGCTTGAAGTGGATGAGTAACCAGCGGAAACAGAAGTACAAGTTACTGGATTCCTTCGATTCTAGTTCAAGTAAGAACAAAGGAGGTACAGTTTTTTTAACACCTATCATGCCATACACGCATTTTTAATCTTCCAGCAACATACCACATTCACATTTGCATGCTTTCATAAAAACTAATTAATCAAGCTATAATCCTCTCAATCCTCAGTAATCCTTCTAATCCTAATGGTTAGGGATAATCTATAATTGTGTCAATACAATTATTTACAAGGATGAGTTGATTGTCAAGAAAACAATTTGACACTAGGGTAGCACAATGATCAGCACATTAAGGGTTAATGATAAGGTTGCGATCTGTTAAAAATGTCAAATTCTTTACTGTTTTTATTACAGAAGTACTAATAATATCACTGTTGTTGACAATTTGGATGATGTAAAGACTGAAGTATGTCATGTAGAAGTATTGAAATACATGTATGTGTCCACTCAGTACACCTTTCAACCTTTGCTTGTAAAGCTTGTAATTTGATCATAATCTATATTTTAAAATTAACATCACATAACTGAACATAAATGAGCATGTCCTCCTAATACTGAGCAGTTGAAGAACACTCTTGTACCGGTATGCACCAAACAACTTTTTCAATTTCCCTGTTTCCCTTTACTCTTTCCTCTACCCTCTTCTTCACACATGTGGATTTCTTCCACTTCCTCCGTCTGATCAGCATCTAGCTCTTCCTCTTTGTATAACATTAGTTATCAATGTATCATACCCACAAGATTGCTATCATCCTACATGTATTGCACTCTAACTGTTTAGGCACATTTTTGAACTGATTGTGATTATTTCTATTTGTTAATTCATTACAGTTTTATTTGTGAATTCAAACCAGTGAAAACAATTTCCAAACAGACAATACTTGATTTAAATTTCGACATACTGTATCTCAACGAATCACGCTATACACATGTTAACAGTACATAAACAGTAACACAATTTAGACTCACGTAGGTAGCTGTAGAACTTTGGTTCAATGACCTGTAGCAGTGAGTTCAGCTGGATGAGTTGTCTTTTCATTCCTTCTTGCTCCATGTCAAAGTTCATGCACTGTGTGAGGAAAAGAAAGGAGATTATGCTTATTATAAAGGGGGCTTGATCAAAATTGATAAGATATCATTTCTAAAAGTTATAAAGGTGTAGAGATCTAGATGTTGCGGTAGAATGGCTTTTAGCCCTTGATTGGTGATACGAACCCAGCAGAGAAGATATCAAGATATCTACAGTACATTCATCTGCATTGGCCACTCTTGACCCTGCAGTAAATGGCTACCTGACAGGATTTATTCATTTCAAAGGACTATGCACCACTGCAGGCTCTTTATGGATGCATTTTGTTTTCAATGTGTTAGGTGCTTCAGAAACACAGATTAATAACCATTATTACCCACGCTGATAAAATCGGCAGGGTTATGTAAAGGGCTCCGTATGTTTGTTTGTTTCTTTGTTTGTGTACAAGATAACTAGAGAACGGGTGAACGGATTTGCACCAAATTTTCAGGGAATGTTCGGATAGTGACAGGAAAGAATCGATTAGATTTTGGGGATGATCGGTTGACCCCTGCAATTCTGTGTGACCTTGTAGTTTTGACCCCATAGTTATTAGTATAGTATTGCAACTACTCTGTAGCGCCGCTAAGGCGTGGGGTCTGCCGCCTTTGACGGCCTTTCTAGTTTTCATTATCATCATATTATTTTGTAGACATTCATCAATCGAGAATGAAGATAGAGAAGCATGGAGTCTTACCAACTGCAGATCATCCATGAGACCACACAAACACCAGAAGGCCTCAACTTCATCATCCATGACAATGAGCATTGGTGATAGAAGGTCGCTCATTCCCTGTACATAGCCTAGGAATACAAAAAATATGTCTTTACTTCATGTACACATAGCATTTGGACCTTCAGCCTTATATTCAAGTCTCACCCAAATTGGTACTGTATGAAATTACTGACATAGATAGAAGCATTGCATGGAAACCATCTAAAACAACTGCTACATGTATTTCCTGTACTGCTCAATGCCACTTGTTTACTTTCATGTGTTGAAAACATAACTATGGGAGCTTGAACTACGACGTATATCGCATGTTTTGTCTTAGCAGAATCCTGCATTGAAAAAAGGGGTTCTTCTGGACGCTTATTTGTAGAGGTGTTGTGGTCTAGTGGATGAGTCATCGGACTGCAGATCACAAGGTACGGGGTTCAAATCCCACCACGGCACTAACGTCCTTTGGCAAGACACTAATGTACATCTGCGACTCTCCATCCAGGTGTAAATGGGTACCTGATATGCCTGAGCGCTAGTTACTTTGGAGGCTCGGCTATAACTGGGGTAAAAGCGCCATGAGCGTCACTGCGTGACGGATATGAGCACTATATAAGTGGCCATTATTATTATTATTATTTCAAACTGGAAAACTATGCAAAATTGTATGTGATTTGCTTTTTCTAGTAACTGAATGGATACAGTGAAAGTTAGATGTACTTATAGGTGACAATGGGTTCAAGCAGGAGAGCAACACACTTACCAAGGTCAAAGTTGTACATACAGTAGGTCATAAGGATTGAGTAGAGAGTATCAAGATGAGGATTGGACTCTCCTTCAAAGTATGGATGAATTCGGTCTGTCCGCAGTACATCTTTCTCTGTAGGATTAATACATGAAGTGAGTTTATAAAGGCTATTGGGTCATGCGATGCTTCATTACGAGCCACTGTTTTTTAACATGCATAGGTCAAGGAGAGCTATACAAAACTGAGGGGAGATAGAACAGCCTGCTTTGGGGGATATTTTTCTTTCTTTTTTCTTTCTTTTCAAAAAAATCATAATATAATCCTCCCTCATCAAACAGAAAATATATAAATCTTTGTCACCATTTTTTTCCTTAAAAAAAATATCTGTTTCTGTTTCCCATGAAATTTTTCATTTTTGGTATTTTTAGTTCTGATTTCTTTCTCTTTTGCTTCATTTTTTGCTATTTCCTCTTCTTCTCCTTCTCTTCCTCTTACCTGAGGTTATATTTCTTGTTTTCCTCCATTGTAATCCTTCTCCTCTCCCCTTCTTTCTCCTCTCCCTTTATTTCCTTTTATCTTCCTTTCTTCCTTTTCATTTTCAAATTCTTCCCGACCTCTTCATTATTCAATTGAATTGAATTCAATTCAATGCATTTCATTTCCTTTCTTACCAATGATGCTTTTCCTATCCCTCAGCATAGCAAACCTTCTCTCCTGTTCCTCTGTCACTGTCTTCCACTGAGCTTTCATACAGAAGTACTCATCCCTGATGGAAGAAACAAAGTAACAAGAAAGGTCAAGGGTGACCAAATATTTGCTCCAGACCTTATTTTGCTAAGGATATAGGGTTAGGTTCAGGGATTTAATTTGGGAATTGGAGTAGCGTAGAAACTTGACAACGGAGCAATTGTCACAGCAGCATGTCTTATAGAACCAGTCAAGTACACTGCAAATGGGCGATTCCAAAAGAGACAAAAATGGGCATTTTGACTATGATTTCAGGCCTATTAATCATGAGAACATTGAAGACTTGTGTAGGGGTAATCATGATGTACTCCCAGCGTGCCATGTCATTTAGCGCAATTCATAATTTTGTGGGTAAATAAGTGGAGAGTGGCAGATGATAATAACAGTACAATCACCTGGATTTATACAGCGCCAAATAGCTGCGATGTGTCTAAGCTCTATACATACACATTACTTCCCCTGCCATAAGATTCATGACTTGCCCGCACACAATGCATCCACCTTCTCCTTTCCCTGGGGAGCAATCCAGCCAGGAGCCTTTTTACAAGAGCTCGCTCACAATACTGATCAAACCACAATGACTTTCGCATTCTACCAGGTACCCATTCAACACCACAGGCAGATTACAGGTACTGTCTTGCCAAAGGATATTAGTAACGCTTACTTCGAACCATCCAGTGATCACCGTCGCGTCACATCGCGTCACGTCGTCATGTTACACGACCTTTCATGGATACTAAGCCGTCAATTCACGAAGGGTAAGGTGTAAACTTTGTGAAATACCCCCCTTTTATTGGCCAAGTGTCGGGTCCAGTTTACCTGACACTTTATAAAAAATGTATTGCAAATCTACAAATACTCACGCCATAAACCAAACACTTCTTTAATAAGAGGGGGGTATTTCACAAATGTAACACCCTAACTTTTGTGAATTTAGGGCTTAGTATTCATGAAAGGTCTTGTAACGTGACGACGTGACGTGAAAGTGATCACACGATGGTTCGTAGTAAGCCCATTAGTACTGAGGCAGGGATTCCATCTTACTCTTTCTTTCTCCTCAGGGCTTGTCTTTCTGCTCTGGTGGAGTTCCACGGATAGTACCTCAACAAAAACTTCCAAACCTCTTTCCGCAACGATGGGGCCAGACCCTGTGGTAGAAGTAAATGAATTTGATAAAATGTGATCTGCCATATGACAATTATTCACAGTTTATCAGATTTCTCGGAAAAAATGTTTTACCCTGGGAAACCTCTGATTAGGGTTTGAACTAAATCATTATAATACACAGATCTCACCAACTAGGTTTTGAGCTCACAGTATCTAAAAGCTTAACATACATGAATCATGCATGTACGTACCCTGTGAAGTCTGAAACTATTTAAAAATCAAATATGTGTATATCAGTCTTTAAAAAAAGTTCTTTAGAAAAGTATTTTTATCAACATACAAATATGAATATGAAATTAAAAGAAAGAAAATAAAAATCATCGCGGGGGATCCATACAAACTTTTTTTTCTCTTGGGGTCTGGATTTAAATATTCAAGGTTTGTATACATGAGACCCCTAGATCCCCTGGGCCCCATTGCATAAAACTTACCATGAATGGTAACTTTGCCATCAATGGTAACTCCCATGGAAACCTTGATTTTGATTGGCTGTTGAGTAATGTTACTATGGTAGTTACCATTCATAACAGAGTTACCATTAATGGTAAGCTTTATGCAACAGGGCCCTGGTCTGGATTGAAATATTCAAGGTTTGTATGAGACCCCTAGATCTCCTGGTCTGGATTTAGACTTTGGGGGCCCGCATGTCCTAGGCACTTATAAGTGTCGAGCCCTGATTATTTTGGTCAAGGAAAAGACAGAACCACCAAGAAAATCATGATTCTATAGACCTTACCCCTCTGAATATTCTCAGTAGCACATCATTGACTTTGGTTATCCTGCCCTCTTTGTCCTGGAATCCCCTCCACTCAGCCTCTGTCATTGGATCTAGTCGTTCAATGTTTGGTCTCTCTCCAAGTCGGATCTAGGCCATGGAAACAAGAGCAAAGATTGCTATGATCATAGTTTGAAACATTCAAGGGAAAACAAGAAGCCAGTTTTGTAATACATTCATTTTAATTTAATTCCTACATATCTGTCAAGTGCCAAGTGAAAAATTATTACATTCACTTGTTACAAATAATTGTATTTTAATAATCGGAATGCAAATAGCATACATTACATGTTGTTCCGTGTAGGTTGAACAAGTCATAAAATTTGTACGATCTAGCAACAACAAATGTATGCAACTTACATTCCGCATTTAAAACAAACTTAAATTATATGCTCAATATTAGAAATAAATGATAAGTGCCAAGCAAAATCAGACGGAAATGGGTAATAGCTGAATACTGAACAAAAAAAAATGAGGCTAGACGCCCAGACAGCATGTTGAACATATGATATAGTTAGAGCAGATGCGAATTGCAGCTAATTTTCTTATAGTTTATTTTACAATTTTTTTCTACCCATATCATTCATTGGCATGACACACAATTCAGAGTCCCTTTTCAGGCATTTTTTTTCTCGAATGCAATATATGTACCAGAACTTGTGCTTATCTTTCAGTGCTATATATCGTGTGTTGAGAACCAAAAGGGGCGTTAACTCTGTGTTAAAACATACGAGTTAACGCCCTTCTGGCTCTCAACACACGATCTATAAGTCAAGATTATAATCCTTATTACCTGTGATTGTGAGACAAGACCGTATCCCTGTTCTGCCTGCAGATTGACACTAAGTCCTTCCAGGTCAGGCATAAGGTCAGCGTATTCATCAGAAGGCCGATGAGTGTTGGTTGGCATCAAGATAGCATCTTTTAAGAAGTTGGTCACTTTGGAGAATCCTCCCATCGTCGCGGAAACAGGATCCTTCATGAATTGCTGTGACGATGAAAAAAAAAGGAAAAACGACAGGATTATAATGGTGTATATTAACATTGGCATCATGTGTATGACCTTTTACTCACAACAGAGAAACCATAAAATAAAAATCAACTACTGTACTAAGCCTGAGTCATATCGAATAATTCATAATCCGGGATTCGATCGAATACCGGTACATCGATAAATGATGGGCGTTGAAAACAGAGTTGCACGCAGTGCATGCACCGGTGACCGGTCCGCTGGCATCGCGGGCATATGTATGGGGCTCTCGCTGCTCGACATTAACGAAAGCCCGCTAGCCAATGGCTAGTAAAAAAAGCTGACGAGCCAAAATCTTAAGTTTCTAGTCCGTATGGCTAGCCAAAATATCACTCTAGTGTCGCACGAAGCGATGCTCATTGTCGACACATCCGACAATGATTCAAATTCAAAGAATTAATAATCTTACTTTGTCTTTGGAGAGCTGAATGGAACACGTTTGTTCGATGCAAAAAAACAAACAATACGAAATAAACTTTTCGTCGCTCATGACTCGACTTCAATATTCAGCTTCAGATCATTTCCAAGAAGCAATTGCCAATTTGATGAGAGTGTGATATTAGTTATTGCGAATTAAGTAGGAACACTCGTACTCATGCCCGTATTTATCATGTTCAATTATACAATTGTCAAATTGACAATGCAGAGAGAGTGCAAGAATATTATCGTAAACTTCAGTTCGTAACAACAAAACGATTTTTCCATAGAGAAAGCACAGGTAAAGCGCGACGTCCTCCGCGAGCGAATTAGCGAAAGCTAGCCAACAGTCTGAAGTCGCCTTCACGTTCTCTGCTGGTATTATGCTGTATGTTACAGAGTTTCTTTTTTTATTTGCTTTTTTCATGGTGGCTACGGTAGTCAAAAATCTGGCGGACTACAAATCGATGCACCGGTTTTGCCAAAACGAAATCGGGATTCGATGTCTTCGATCGAACACCGGCTAACCAATCGATTCGACTCAGGCTTATACTGTACATTGGGATTGGTGGTAGTACAAGGGATAGACTTGCAAAACAGCGACAGTGAAACAAGGTTTTGGGGTTGGTGCATGAAAATACTTGAACCTCTGATTTTCTGGAAATAAAACCATTATGAATCATTCCTCAAAGTAGCAACTTGTAAAAAAGGCACCTTAAGGGCCTATCTCATCGGCGGAGACGTCGCAGCGACTGCCGCGACTGATCAGTCGTGGAAATCGCGGCGACCCGAGAGACAAAAAAACTCAAAACTAAAGGGCCTATCTCATTGGCCTGGAGACTAGGTGGCGACCTGGTGATGTCTCCTGGAGACTAGCCAGGTCTCAGTGGAGTCGTGGGAAATTCAATGTTCAGTTTTTTTTTTACACTCTTTCCTGTCTCCAGCAGGTCTCAGGACGTCGCAGAGACATCCCGGAGACGACTCCCCAGTCGCGGACAAAATCGGTCTCCGTGACGTCGCCGCAACTGATGGAGACATCGCGGAGACTTTTCCGAGACTTGCTGGAGAACTGGAAAAAGACTGGAAAATCGAACATGTTTGAATTTCCCGAAGACCCGGCTACTCGCAAGGAGACGTCACAGAGACTCGAGTCGCCACCAGATGGCCACCTAGTCTCCAGGCCAATGAGATAGGCCCTTTAGTAAATTAGCTTGCGTTAAAAGACCCAACTTTTGTCATTTTGTTTTGCTGCAGTACCGGTAGTGTGTTTTAATGCGATTCAACATGGTAAGACTTAAAGGGCAATCCAACCTTGGTAATAACCTAATTTGTGTGAAAGCAGAGAAATAAGAAAAACAGGATGGTGAATGTTTGAAAGAAATCGGACAAGGAATAAGAAAGTTATGGATGTGTAAAAAATGAGACCACTACATCTATGCGAATCTCAAATTTGCAATTTGGAGAGTCGATTGTGACATACTTGTGGACAACTCTCCTGTTTGTCGTACACAAAAATATCATTAATTTGTGGTTTTCTCCGAAGCGCGCCTTTACCTTCGGGGCAGTACTCAAAATATATTGGAGATACATGTAGCATATTGTTATAGGTCCTCATGAAAGAAAAAGATCCTACTCAGTAATACATTTTTTAAAAAAATGACATTTTAGTCAGGTTGTGTGTTGGAGCAAATGTGATAGTTGTCCGCAACTACATCACAGTGACATTACCTTTTCGACCAATTTAAAATTCACATACACTGTATGTATAGTGATGACAACTTTCAAAAATTCATAACTTTCTTATTGCTTGTCCGATTTCACCAATCTGCTTCTTTGATTTTTCCTCTTCCATTCAGAGCAACTTGCCATTAATTAGGTTGGATTTCCCTTTAAGAATTGGGAAAAAGGTGTTCTTACCGAGACTACATGTGAGGACGTTTCTCCCAAGATTTGAAGTTCGTTGAAGGAGCGGGACAGAGCGGCTGTGTCATTGGGAGTGACTATGTACAGCCTAGAATCATTGGGTGATCTAAGAAAGGAATATAGATAATTGATCATGATTTAGATGAAAGAGTGCTATAATAGTAAATGTTTTAAATACTATGTAGATATTTCAGTGCTTTGAAATATGCTCCAGGCTTCAATATTTCATCATAGATATTACGGGCAAGGTTAGGGGTGAAATTGACTCAATCTTGATGAATATCACACACAATGTAAAGCACTGCACTTTGGTGAGTATATGAGACTACATTCACATGGCATTCAAATTTGTTCCAAAGTTTCAAATTGTTTCTAGTTATATTTGCAATATGAGGGCATCTAGAGAGAAATCATTTCCATGGGACATTGCTACCGTGATACTCTTCAACATACACAACTAAAAAAAAGAGAACGCTCACAAATTATTTTCCATTTTTACCAGAACTCATCCTGTCCTTTTTAAGTGGCAGAATACC
This sequence comes from Heliocidaris erythrogramma, assembly GCA_025617745.1. NCBI lineage: Eukaryota > Metazoa > Echinodermata > Echinoidea > Camarodonta > Echinometridae > Heliocidaris > Heliocidaris erythrogramma. The sequence continues at coordinate 37,276,698 of CM046873.1, read as the reverse complement.
ATAGATCTCTACCATGTGGATATGACATCACGCGCACGGCTCTATGCGAACAGTTGATGCAGCCGCACAACCCAAATTAGGAGCCCTACACTCAAACACAGTACGTGGGATACTGTCTGCTGTGCACGATTCCAGTGTACTCCTATGCGAAAGATACATGATTTGATTTTTCATTTTAAAAAGACATTGTACTGATTGTCACATTAATTGGCCTTTAGAATTTGTAAGGATATCTTGTTTTGCCTGTTTTTGCAGTTAATTTGTGGAAAAGACTTCACAGTGCTGAATTATTTGATTCTAAAAATGCATAAAATTGTTTTGAAATAGTACAGCAGCGGTGTTTTTTGCGCGCTCAAACATGGCGACCGGTCGCAGCAAACATAGAAGGCGTTGCTTAATCCACTGGCAGAGATCAATAGAGAATACTTACTTGGTTAGCATGACATATTTCTCAATCACATGAACAAATGCTGAGCTGCCGCCATCATGGAAGTGAAGCGGTGGCATCGCTACATTGTCCTTCAGAATGAAGACAAGATAAGACCATCCAAGATTCTGTTTGGAGCGTCTGATGGTCTTAACCTCCGAGAGAGAGAAACTCATGGCGTACTTGTTCCTTCGCGGAGCAGAAGCTCCGGCTGTAGGCGGGTTGACCACAACGTTGTCATCTGTGTTTAGTATTAGAGTTACATAATAATAATATAACAATAATTTACCTATCTGCGACTTAAGGCAAATCCTAACAATAGGTTTATTCCGTCACAATAGAAGTTTGACGTTAAGGTGAAACGAACGTGGGTTAAGGCGAATCCTAACAATAGGATGAGATAAAAGGATTCGCCTTAAGTCGCAGTTAGAGTTATAATAATTTACTTAACTGCGACTTAAGGCGAAACCTAACAATAGGTTTAGTCCGTCACAATAGAAACTCAGTGTTCGGCGAAACGAGTGTGGGTTAGGGCGAAACGTAACAAAAGAATGAGATAAAAGATTCCGCCCTAAGTCGCAGTTAGAGGTATAATAATAATAATAATAATAATAAAAATAATAAATAATAATAATAAATAATAATAATTGTAAATTTATATTGCGCTGTTTCTATAAAGTTATACTTAACTGTGCATAACAAAAACAAAAGAAGAAATTAAAAACTATTATTAACATTTATGGAGAAGGGTAATCAGATCAGGTTAGATAGCAAAACATGTCTAAGTAAAGGTTTCCTGAAACAGGTGAGTTTTTAAAAGGTATTTTAATATGTCAGTTGAAGATGCGTAACTAATTGAGGGAGGGAGGTCATTCCAAAGTTTGTACATGTACATGTAAGGTAATAACTATAGTTATTGGTATTTCAATGTCCAGCAAGATTTAAAATTATGTCCTATGTTCAATTTATGTGGCAATATTCATACAAGGATTCCAGATCTCAAACCTTTAATTTAAACACTTGTATACAAAAATATTATCCTGTCTGAGGAGTTTTGGTATGCCCTCACAAAATTTGCATCAGATTTATTGGATTTATGTTGATAAATAGCAAGATACTAGCAATACAATGATGTTGTCCTAAAGTGGGATATCAATCAAATGAGAGGCCAATAATAATTTAGGTGCCGGGTCAGGGATATATAAAACTTCCAACGGGTGCACTATACACCATACACGTGTTCAAAACCTAGACACAGTGAACAAACATGGTATCTCTGTGCAAAGACCCGACATTGTTGTGCGGGGAGCCGTTAGGGTGGAAAGGTCCTAGCGTAGGAAAGTATATTGCTATGATCCAGCGTTCCTTACATTTGTATTAACAGTAAATTTCACCGGAAATCATTGATGGACTACAAAATGATCTTGTACAAACATCTTTTTATACTAGTAGAACAACATGATACCATATTCAACACGTTTCTTTTCAATTTCCTTCTTGCTACCAAAACTGTACATGATCTTTAAATCATGTTCATTTTAAGGGTCAATTTGAAATGTTTAGGGCATGTACATGTATGTCTGGTCCTGTTAAAATTAAGAAATTTGGGGGTACAGAGTTAGAACTTGGATGCCCACATGGACCTGAGCCTGTTAGAGTCGAGCCTTGGTGACATGCCTACTTTAAATATAAAGATGAATGATAAAAATTATTCTTAGTCTTACTATACCTGATGTTTGATTGTCCCTCTGGTAGGTGACTGTGTTGACCATGGTCCAGTCCTGGTCCTGCTGTGGTAGGCTAAAACCACCCTCATGGATTGGGACCCATTCCACATACTCTCCTCGCTTCTGTAAGAGCATATGGGTGCCATCCTGGCATAGATTAGATCATTTTTGTACTGTACATCCATGAAAGGAGTAACAGACTATGCACATTCAATTAAACATGATAGCTTCATTAACAAAATCTGCACATGATATTTGATTGATCAATGTCTAGAGCATGAATTAAGCGATTTAAATACATGTACGATCTTACAAACTTTCCATGGGACAACTAGCATTTTGATAAGGTACCTTAGTAAAACATCCTTGCACATAAAAACACGGAAAAGAGACATATGACAAAATTATTCAAAATCAAAATTTTATTTTATAGAGGCAGAACCAAAATTAGGATGTAAAATTAGTATTTACCTTTTTGAATACTTAAAGCAAAATACATGTAATATGAGCACTGACAAAACATTGTAACAATTCTCCTCTTTGCTTCTTTCGCACGTCTTTATGCGCCATTGGGTTTCGCTAAGCTACATAAATGTGCAAACTTTGTACAGGATTTTTTTTTCCCAGTTAACGTAAAGCAATAGATGATTTTTTAAGAAAAAAAATGTAAAGGACTGAAAATAAACTCAATTTAATTTACAATAGTTCCTAGGTATAAAATTCCATAAAATAACAATGTTTGGTATCTTGGGCATGCAAAACATTATGCCGTAATAGTTGGCAGGTTTTTAAGTACAAGTGTTTGAAAAGTCAGCATTATTCATGTCTTAGTGACTATATATAGTCAAACATTTTGACTCAGTAACTCTTTTATTTAGAGCCCCCATATAAGCAGATTGGCAGAAAGAGCAAAAATATTTTTTTTTGCTTTTTTGTTGCATTACCATGATGTACATATACATGTAGGATGTTTGATGGCAAGAAGTTTTAAACTGAAAATAAGCATTTAAAAATCTTTACACATGTATTCACAATATCTTGAAAAGTTAAAAATCACTGATTTTCCCCAAATTGGCAATATTTTGCTTTACGATATAAATTCTCTCCATGAATATCATCTCATATCCATAATATTAAATCAGTTAAAAAAAAAAAGTAGCAAATATGACAATGAAAGGAGATCAATTTAGCTCTCAAAAATTTCTTGTCCTGAATGAGGTGAAAAGCATTACTTTTAACTATTTCTCACCTTCTTCACAAGTTGTATTCTTCCTTCCAGTAAAACATCATCTTCTGATTCCCCATGAGTAGTGTGAATAAAAACACCACTTTGTTGAAACACCACCTACAAATGAGAGAGAAACCCAAGATACTGTACATGTATTTAGTAATCAAGCACTACACTAGGCCTTGCACTGGAATTAGATTTTCATATCATAGGGATGTACATGTACCAGCAAAATGCACTCATGGAACCATCACTATGTGGGGCTGTGTCAATTTCGGTGGCGGTCGCGACCTCTAAGTCGAAGAGCTGAAAGCACCAATATAATAGGCAAAATTTAAAGAAAATACTTCCTCCTACATTTTAGGACAATAGAAAAGCAGATTTCATGCTAAATTCTTCAACAGGAACTTTATCACCTTGATCAAGTGAAATTTTCAGGCTGTTTCTATCCGGCAATCTTGCTCCTTATACTGTATGTGCTGGAGGTTACACACTCTCTATGGGAGGTATCTGTCGTATGAAGGTATGGAGTGCGAGGTCATTTTCTATAATAACCTTGCATATGTGTGAGTGGGCAAAATGTAAAGCCACCCAGGGAGGCTTACAAACATTCCTCCCTCTCCAATCTATAAATTTGTCTCCCCATGCAAAATATTAGAAATTTGCTTTAAAAAAAATAAAACATTGATCACAACTGTTTATGGCTGTAAAAAGAAATGTGCATCACGTCTATCAATGATAAATATTTTTTTTTAGCTTACAAGACACTGAATGCAGACTAGTTCCTGATATTGCCGATGTATATTGTCCATGTACACTCAGTCAGTGTACCTTTTTATACTTAAATACGTTATCAAAAAATTATGGAGGAAAACTGGGGGTGATTTGGGAACACTGAAAAGGTACCTACCTACATGTAAGAGTCTTCAAGGAGATAGGAAATATCCTACACATAACATGGGGGAGGTTAAAACATGGCAGACATTGAAATCTAACAGTATAACATGTATGGAGTACGAGGTTATCTTATGGTAACCTCGTATCAGTCGTATGTGTATGAGTGGCAAACAAGTAAGTATGGCTAGAGTGCCCAAGTCTGCGCATTGCCCACTCACGGAGCCATTGCTGTTTTACCATTAATAGTAAATGTATTTCTGCTCTGGGGGTTTCTTGATCATTGGCATTATCATGGAATAAGTCACCAGTCCATTCACTGCAGTCTTTACAATGGGGCTACCTTATTTTGTCCGTACAACCTGCGCGTTGTGCGTCACCGCGTCTATCCACTGAACTCTACACTGTTCAGTGCATCTATATCCCGCGCGAGTGCGAGCGAGATGGTGCGAAGTCCATGCATGGCACGTGAATCAATGGACTTCGCACTGTCTACGCATTGGACAGATGAACAACCCGCACTGTTCATCTATCCAGTACGTACAGATATGCCATTCTAATGAACAGTAGAGGCGCACGGCCAATATTGGAGACTGTTTCCTATTTGGGAGACTGTCTCCCATATTGGAGACTTAGCAGTTAGCTTACAAAATAACAAAAGAAATATGTCCAACTAGTCAGTTCCTCTCTGCCAAATTTTTGCCTTAAGTAGTGAGGTCAGAAGTCCATTTGTTTTGTGTGTGGATCATAACAAAAAAACGTTATAACTAAAGTAGACGGTCAAGAGAGGTAATATTTCATGAGGAATCTGCTTATCACATTTTAATTTTGAGCCGAGGTAATCAATCCCTTTGCAGCAAATGTAAACAAAGAAAATTTGTCTCCTCAATAGGCTACCAAAAATGTAGAGATAGTCTCCCAATATCGGCAGTGCACATTCAACCTTTTAGTGATGAAACAAAACATGCAACGAACACAAACTTTTCATCTTTAAATTATCATAACAAGTCAAACGAGTCAAAATATTAAAAAACGATCTTACACTGTTAGTATTAGACTACAGACATGACATACATTTTATTCACAAGAATCAAAATTTTGTTTCGCTCTTCAAAATTCCCGAACTGCGTGTAAAATGAATCAGTGCGCAGACATGGGCACCATTGACATTGTGTTTTCAAATTCAAATTTCAATGAATGTTGAATTCACGGCCACCTTTTCTTGTGAAAATGGCATTGTTCTTGAATCTTGCTCTAAATAATTTTGATAAGATTTTTTTACAAATTTACTCTTTAGAATACCAAAAATACTATCAAATTAAGCAACTGAGGAATATTTTTAAAAGTCTGGCTCATTTTCACGTCAAATCTTAGGTGTGCAAACATATACCCAAGGCCCACATCCATGCCCCCATCATCATGATCATTCTTTGCTAGACTAGAGACTAGAGAGTAGAGTAGAGTAGGTAGATGTTAGACCCACACATGGATATACATGCATGGGGCTGATGAACAAAATATCTAGAATTTGGGCTACTGCAAGAGTATATTTATCCTTACCTCAAGAACAAATTTCCTTCGTAAACGACCCATGTTAAAGTTTATTGAATTGTGAGTCCAAACGAAAATTATAAACACACTTACCTCTGACACTAAGTCAGGATTTGCCATTATCAGGTGACTTTGCCGAGTCCAGCTGTAGTGACGTAGCGCTTGATTTCTGTTTATGACGTCATATCCCAAAACAAAAGTGAGTTCATAACGTACATGAACTCTGGGAGCAAGCATGCCCCGAAATACTTCCGCCTCGTGCCGCCCCCTCCCCTTATACTAAATCCTGGATCCGCCCCTGGCCCATTTTACATGAAATTTGACCCCTTGAAGTAACTAAGACCATCCATGTCATTCACAAATAGCTTGTCAGCTCGAACCAACTTCGCCGAACACAACTGACACATTTCTCAATCGGGATGGGTTAATTAGTCCATGGACCAAATTTTGTCAGAAGGAAGAGGTCATGGGTGTAATACAGAAATATGAAAAACTGACTTCGCCCTGATGAAATTTACACAAAAGTTAACAATGAATAAAACAATATTAAGTTGAATAAACATTAGTTCATAATTTTCCCGATTATGGGCGAAAGTTCGTAATATTTCATTTCTCCAACGGTTGTTTTATTCAATTTTAACTTTTATGAACACAATTAATTGAGTTCCTCCTTGGAAAAGGGTAGGCCTAGAGTATTCTTTTTGTCTAAAGTTGTTCTAATTTGTTTGATTGTTCTAATTATCTTTTCTTCTTCATCATCAGCATCATAATTACCACCACCCTCCTCCTTATTACCACTATCAACATCACCATCATCATCATCATCATCCATCATCATCATAATCAGTTCTTATCTCAATCAATAACTGCCCCAAACAGTTCTGGACTCCGCCCCTGCAATCCATTCACGTACTCTACACTACATTATAGTTAAAAACAAACTAGGATTATGATATAGAACACAATCATATAGTATGTGAATTGGTATCTCAGTAGGACTTTCATTCAGCCTGCATACAATATAGGCCCTATTGTCATCAGATTACTAAATAAACACACGTAGAAGCCTCGTGATAATCACACATGCATGTTGAAAGAATTATTAATAATAAATTGTCAATAATGAAACACAATTACACAATAAACAGACCAGCCTCGCACGTGACAACCTCGCATTGCAGAGATTATTCACGTTATTTGATTCGCGCTATTTGAACGCCGCAGTAGAACGAGTCACAAACCAGTCATGGTAGCCAGCAGGGGCAGATCCGGAATATGTAATTTCCAAAAAAAAAAGGGGGGGGGGGTTAACAATGTACAAGGGGAGGGGGCCGGGCTGGAAGGGCACCCTTCCTGAATCAGCCAATTTTTTCCGAAATTTGAGAATGACAAACATAAATCATGTTTGATAACATATTGTTATTGCTGAGGTATAATATTGTATCTTGTAATCAAATTTTAGGCCAAGTATGTATACACTTGTTTTTAAGTAGGGGGGAGGCTCATAACTCAGATTCCAGATTCATGTTTATTTACTGTTTTCAATCATATTAACATAATCGTATTAACTCTAATGCTGCAGAGAATAACATAAAATAAATACAATTATAACAATAATATAACAATGATGTTTTTCCATAGATATGTGCACATAATAAATTATCAATAAGTAATGCACAAATATTGACCTACTAAGTGATGTTAAAAACAGTTGGACATATTTAAAAGCAAAGCTTGTATATTAATGTCCAGAAACTAATCACGATTGGGTCGTTCACTATAATTCCATAAAGCGTCATTACGAGAAGCGAATTATAGATAAGAGAGAATTGAGTTGAGGTATATTGCCTCAACCCACAAGAAAAACTAAAGTGTGAAAGTGCAATACGATGTGGAAACAAAAGAGAATGAAGAGAAGGATGATGGAGGAAGGAGGAAAGTGAAAAAGGCGAAAAGGTGAGTGTGCCTGTCTGTGAGAAGAAGGGAAAGAGGGGGCAGGAAAAGAAAGGGGTGAAAAGGGGAGTAAGACAGAGAAGAGAGAAGAGAGACGGAGATGGAGAGAGAGAGAGAGAGATAGGGAAGGGAGAGAACGAGTGAGAGAGAGGGAGATAGAGCTGGGTTCTACTCGCTCAGTTTGAATTCACTGCATATGGTTGAAGAATTTTTTTTTCAACTTGCTTTTGAAGCAGTTTAGACTTTGGGAGTTGATTATATCGCTGCTAAGTGAGTTTTTACAGTATTTTGGACCGTAGAAAGAGACGGTTCTGTAACCAAAAAGAGTGCGGGTGCGGGAGAAGGTGGAAACGGTTCGATTGTCTTGTTGGGTATTTATGTATATGGAACTATTTCTTGTTAACATAAAGCGTGTGGTAGTTCGTTTTTATTCAATTTACAAATGAATTGTCCTGTTCGGAAAAATAAATAGATCTGGAAGCTTTACAATTTTTGATCCGTAAAATAAAAGATCGCCGTGTGAACGATTAGGAGCATTATCCCGCCCCCCCCCCCCCCCACTCAGTATTATTTAGGGTACGCATATGCTTGTTCCCTCCCTTTGAAAGCACCCCCCTATCTCAGGGCTGCCAAAATTTCTGAACCCCCTATCGCGGGCTTTGCGCTGGCTTTTCCTGCCTTGGAGACCCCCCTAAATTCAGAACACTGCTCAATGTACCCCCTATCTCAGGTGAGCTCTCATTCCAACCCCATATCTCAGGACAGACACCAACCCCCCTCCCAAGTAAGCTGTCATTACAATACCTTGGAAGAGATGGGGTTTTTTCTACTTTTCAAAATGAAATAATCCTGGCTGAATGACCCCCCCCCTTTTTTTAATTTCTCAGGTGTCGAAGAGAGAGAGAGAGAGAAAGAAAAACACCCCCTTTTTTAATGAAATCTCCGGGTGAAAGAAAAAAACACCCCCTTTTTTTACAATTCACGGGCCGGATTGTGTCGCCCAAAAAATACCCCTTTACCGGAGATTTTGGGAACACGCATGCGGTCCCTTCGACCTCCGAGTGGGGGGGGGGGGGGGGGGGGTGGGGGGCGGGAGCATTATACATTATCCTTATGATTTATTTTGTAAGATAGTCATTTTATCGGTAAGATATTTATTAGCGCAAGCCCTTATTCCATAATAAAGATAAGGTAAATTTAGTGAAAATATAGTATGAAAAGTGTTGTCCTTGGGAATAAATATTTGAGTTTATTCATTATTTCAATATTCCGGAAAATAATTTTGGATATATTTTGTATGTGCATGTTCTAGTTTAGTTTATAATAATATTAATATTGGATATTTATATAGCGCTCATATCCACTATGAATGGTGCTCAAGGCGCTTCAATATTACCCCGGCTCTAGCTAGGCTACCGTCAATCCTATAAGCCCTAGAAATTTTGTTGATGATATCCTATCCAACGGCTCGCTCTTCAAAAAAATTATTTCAAGGTATTTTTGCAAGATGTTACTATACAGCATAAGTTCTTTAGTATGTTTAGTAAGTTTGCTTTTATCCATTCTACTGTGCATATAAGTTATTTGTGTATTATTGAAAGAAGGGCATTCGGATTAGAATGATAATAAAATAGGTTTGAATCTGAGGATTTTTTAACGTCATTAAGGGACTTCCCTGTGGAACACCGCATCTTATGTCGTAACGATGACTCCTTATAAGCAGGGTGATGAATCCCCCACCCCCTGTTATATTAAAGTGGATGACCATATGCATGGGGGCGGATGTCTCTATATCAACTTTCCCGTTACTATAATTTTGAGAGAAAGTGGAGCAAGTGAGCAATATTTTGACTCTTTAGTACTATAGTGATTTCGTCATCAAAATATTCGAGAGCTGCTGCTCGAACATGATGTAATATAATGGAGGTAATTGCGGTAGAAAAATCTAATGTTGATTCAATTGTTTTTCTGTAAATATTGTAAATTGTAAATATTGACACAAATTGTAAATTCTAAATATTTTTGAATGTCATATTCATATTCCACCCTTGACATCCAAAATGGGGAAAGGAGGGGGGGGGGGGGGGGGGCTCCGTCTGCTAACCTTATGCTTTTTAAAATGCCAACCCCTAAAAAGAGGCCTATTTTTACTGAAACCCAAATCTTCGGGGTAATTAAACAATCATACAAGGTAAAAAAAAAGTTTCATCCTATGCTTGCTAACACTGTTATTTTATCGATTGACATCTGCTTTCTCATTAATTGGATGTGTGTGTGTGTGTGTGTGTGTGAGAGTGAGAGAGAGAGAGAGAGGGGATTATTATATATGAATAAGAAATCGAAGCTTTGTAAGTTGTCAAATTTATTTAATGATCGAAATTAAAAATGGCTGAATATGGCCTATTAAAGCCAAGCTGACGGAGAATGGTCAAACATGAAGAAGCCTAATGGCAAAATAATATTATTTAGAATATTGTATTTGTATAAGAAATCGAACCTTTGCAAGTTTTTAATTTATTGTATAATAAAACATATAATGGGGGAAATGCCTTGCTCTATAACTTGTAAGTCCAACAAATACATGTAATTAAAAATTGGGACGGAAATAGGCGTAGAGTCGGTCTAATTACAAAAACAAAACAAAACTGTAATGGGGGAGGATGATGGTTGGGTTGCCATGGCAAAATGTGTTTCGTTTGATTTTGTGGTACAGGTGTCTCGATAAAATTAATACAATCATATGAGTATGGTGGATATTGGGCGGACATTTCTTGGGTCAATGTGCAGGCTGAAGCCCTATATAGGTGACCCCTAATATTCTCCAGTAAACATTCTTCTTCTTTTTTTTTAGCTTTTAGGTGGACCTGTATTTATTTATATTTTTGATACTTACGAAGGTACCCGAATTCGTGAAAAGATGACTTATAACATTTTAAAGGTCAACACGTCACCCCTTTCTTACCAAATGTGGATTTTGATTCTATAGAAGGGATCCGCCTTTGACTGCTTTGGGAATTAGACAGAAGGCAGAGGAGATTAATAGGGGTAAGTTGTACTATTTCAATTTTGCTCCCAATTAATGTTAAATGTTCCTGTTTTGACATTAAAATCGATAGATATTGATTTTAATTCGTTTATATTAAGAAAAAGACATACACGCATGGTTTAATTTAACAGCTGCAAATACAACAAAGAAAAAATAATGATGATACGTAGGGAAGATGTGCTATGGCTAGACATAAACTATATTACTAATTCCAATGATTTTTTTTTCTATTTCATTTCATACGAAGGAATTCTCTAACGAGGAGATTTTCATTAGATGAAATTTCAAGCATCAGGCCCGTAGCCAGAGGGGGTCGGAGGGGTCGGACGACCCCCCCCCCCTTCTTGGGCTGAGGTCCGCTTTTTCATGAAACAAAAAACACAAACACACCTTTAATCGGACCCCCTAGCAAGGACCTGCCTTCGGCAGGTCCGTATTGATAATGACCGGGAACGTGAAGGACATGAGCACTATATATTAAGAAGCCACCATTATTATTATTATGTACCTTGTAGAGCTGGTTTTTCACGATTTGTGGACCAGAATAAAATATCACTTCGCATTTAATAACATTATATGTTGTTATTGATTTGATTTGATTTGATTTATTTTCTTCTGCATTCATATTAGTACATTTTTCTTTTGTATATAAAATAAAATACAAGAGTACTTTTTGACACTGAATCATAAACAAGTACATGTATATGTAACAATTATTTTTTCAAAAACAAACACGAAATGATAAATTGTCAAATTATTGTAATTCATAACATATAAAATCATTAGCGGAAGAAGGACTGCCATTATAAGCAGTTTGCTTGAGAATATGGCAGCCCCAGACAAATATTGTGAAATAGCTAAAACATGTTCAAATAAGCAGAATGGATAAATAATTGAAATCTTAAGTTAAGAGCATATTGATGATAAAATGGTGATGATGATGATGATGATGATGATGATGATAATGATAACGGTGATGATGATGATGATGATGATGATGATGATGAAGAGTTGACACAGAAATTTACGTTATATATTCAGATAGTAACATCGTTTTAACTTTGGCTTTAAATGAGTAAAGGGAACAACAGGATTTAATGAATTCTGGGAGAGAGTTCCATAGGTCGGGACCATGGTGTCTTATTGATCTATGGGCAATCAGTAACTTTGGGTTGAAAAGATTATTAACCTGATGATTCCTAAAAAACATAAAATATCAAAATAAAATAAAAACGAATAAAGGAATTTCATTGGTTTGATTAAACAGTATGCCATTCTATCACAATTTCATTTTGCCAAGTCATGTCTCTATTGACATGGAGAACTCCAGGGAAAACTAATAATGTCTTCAATTATATCCCCTTTACAGGGCAAATGGCTATGTCAGTTAAAGGTAAAAGTGTTTTGACAATCTCCGCTATCGCTGTTTTAGTGATAATTGTTGCGATTGCTATATACTACACATCACCCAAAGAAGGTAAACTTGTAGTACAATGCTTCTGTACAGTGAACTTTAACTCCTTGTTAGCATAACTTTTATATTGTTAAGATGTGTATACCGAAAATACAGTTTTCATAAGTCAATAATAATAATACTTTTATACCTTTTCGTACAAAAATAACTCTTTTGCACTTTTTGATAAAATCCTTAACAATTTTCAGTTGTTCCTTTGTTGTTTCGATTGAATCTAAGTATTCTTGAGTTTAAAAGCAATGTTGTTTTTGTTACAGTTAATATTAGGCATCTTTTGAATTTCGAATGATATATTTTTCTCCTGTATGTCATTACACCTATATCTAGAATCAGACCCCTCACTAATGCGGATATCTCCTTATGCAGGTAAGCAAAAAGCACAATGAAACTTTGTTTGATTTTGAATAGTTATAATAAATATTTGGATTTATATAGCGCCTAAAAAATATGAAATAACATCTCCCAGCGTTTTACAGATATTATAAACTTTTAAGAACCAAAATTTGTTTTCATTACATCAATTTCAGAATCTTTTATTAATGATTATTTGCAAAAATTAATCGATAAATCTCGTAATAAATCTCGTAATCTTGCAAAAAGACATCTACACTGGTCCATTATATTATATCTCCCTGGATGTTAAGCTTGTAAGTAGGTATTATTAGAAATTTTAAAGTCAGATTAAGACATGTCAAGCTTTGCAAAAGAGGTCGCCTCCTACATAAGTGGAGCATCCAGGATTTTTTATAGGGGGGGGGGGGGGCACAAAAATGCAGGATGTCAACTTTGGGAAACTGCTTGGAGTGAGATCCGTATTTTTTTGGTCCCGCCAGCCCTTCAAAAGTCGCCCAGTGTGTTGGGGGGGGGGGGGGAGGGACTGGATGGCGAAAAATCTTTTTCACCAGCCCTCCAAACCCGCTAAGTGGGGGGGGGGGGGGTTATATGGGGGCCCAGTTTCCCCTCCATAATTCTCTGACAAGCAAACCAAAAAAAGAAGGTGTTTCGTTATAATGGGGGGGGGGGGGGGCGCACGTGCCGCGATTGCCCCCTAAATCGGCCACTGTCCTACATTATACTTTTAAAAAACCCAAAATTCCAGCCAGATTCATTTTAGTCTTACTTTCCTCATGAAACAATAAAAACAACAAAACAAAACGAAATAAAACACACATATAAACAGAACAAACGAACAATTAAGCCAATATAAAGACAAATATATAAAACGAACACAAAGGGAAAAATGCAGGTAAATTTTTTTCTATCACTCTATAAAGAATAAAGTAACATAAACTGCTTTATACATTTACACACAATGAGTTAGAGGTTTAAAACTGGCGTGGACGGGGGGTGCACAGGGGGCCACTAAAAAAAAGCGAGAGCGAAAAACCGGGTGAAGTGAGAGAAAACGGCCTAAAATGGCGCTACAAGCCGTTGTCTTTCTCTAAAAATTTGCTAAAAACGCGGGGGAAGGGGGAAATAACTCTCCCCTCCCTGCACCCACACCTGTTACATACAGTGAAATGTTGCGTCCAAATAATCGAAAAGCAGTCCGGGCGTCGAAATATAACTTTCGGCCTAAAAAAATTGTTTGCTACGAGCCGTTTATCTTTCTCTTAAATTTGATAAAATGCCAGAGCTTTCGCGCTTCGGGCGGGAGGGGATAAACTTCCCCTCCCTGCACCCACCCCCTGGGGAGCACCATTTTCGCACTCTTCGCGTGCTCACAACCGCCCCCTAAAATGAAATCCTGGCTATGCGGTTAGATCCTTCACGTCTGCCCCTCCCCCCTCCTATTGAAAAATCCTGGCTACGCCTGTGTGTGAAACCCCATTGGGTGCAAATTAGTACCTTGGTCTGGAGGCCTTTATAGCGAAGCTGAGATAAGAAGGATGTAATATTGCATTTCAAAATGTATTATGCATGAAGTGCTAAACCCTGACTGGCCGATTTAGGGCTGGGGACACATTCGGCCCGTTTCCACTTTTACACTCCGAACATAGGCCCCTACCTTACGTACCAATCATTAAAATGTGCCCCTTTTGGGATCTTCAGATCAAAAAGCACTTGCATCTTCAGGGGTGCTGCTCTCCTACCCGTAACTGATTTGATTTGCTTTGAACTTTCATTTTCTTAAAGTGATACATGTATCAGTGGCAAGACTCATCAAACATTGATACGTTTTCATAAAAGTAACATTCATACAAACGAATTGTAGATGATTGGGCATTCACATTTATTATTGAAATGTATTTTTACACATAAGACGGACCACTTAAGGCCACCGCACACCTTACGATCAGTCTGCGATCCGATTTCAGTAGAAAATGTAATATCATTTGACAAATCATTTAAAAACAAAAAATATTGTTGATTGAGGGTCTGAATAGTCATACAGATAGTTAAATTGATAATAAGGCCTTTGTCGAGTTTTCTAGTATACGTGGAATGTCCAAATCGGCTCCGAGTCGTAGTGACGTCACAAAAATCGTCCGACTGCCTACGATTTGAAATTAACTTTGCCCTTATTCCCTGTAGAAAACTGACAGCTCATCACCAAAACCCTAAGTTTAGTATTCATATTACTTTTCAGAACCTGAATAGGGTAGATTTCATTTGTTAAAATGCCAATATTTAATGCCCCAGCGATTTATTTCATAAATCGGATCACAGACCGATCGTAAGGTATGCGGTGGTCTTTATACCTTTAAGGTCTCATTAAAAACAGTTTACATAAAATACTTATTAAAATGTATACTGGATTTGAACACCACACGGGGAGCAAATATGCCCAGCTGTCATTTTGATGTAATCATGGTAATAGATGTTTTGACACATTATGCTATATGAAATTGAAATCAAATAGATGAATTTAATTAAAATGATACTATTTGAAGAAAATACATGAATTAATTGAAATCTATTTTATTGTTCTATATGTTCAGGAAGCAACATATGGATAGAAATCTAATTAATTGCATTTTATTGCTCTTTACCGAATTACGTCAAAGGAAGGGTGCTATATTTGGGGATGTATTGCTCAATTTGACACTTCGCTGAGAGCGGATCGAGAGAAAAGACATAATTTCTGTAAGGAGGACTGCGAAACAGTAAAAAGTAAGTAGAATTATCTGTATCCACAACTTTAAGTTTTCTAAATTTAAGCACAAGTGTTTAATTCTGTTCTTCGGTCAGTCATTAATTTCAGTACGAGATATACCATTTTGTGCTACCCATCAAAAGTATAAAAGAACTTGGATAATTTTCAACTTATAAAAGAGCAGCACCCTAATATTAGAATAAACACCTTAAACAAAAAAAAAGAATAAACACCTTTTATCACGTAACTTCATTCATCATAAGGAGGTAAGGAGGGACGGTGCCTACAACTAGTGCTCAGACATATATTGCTCCAGGCTTTATTTCGTCAAACATATAGGGTTGCAACTGGACTTCTAATGAGTGATGTTTAGGGTTAGGGTTAGGTACGTTAGGTCTAGGGTTAAAGGTTAGAATTCGCTTCGTGTACGAAATTGAGCATGTATCATATAACCCTACAGTTGTGTTCCAAAACATTGTATGGAGAGAGAGAGAGAGAGAGGGGGGGGGGGGGGGGCTGAAAGAAGAGAAAACTTGACATTAACATGATGTTCAATTACTGGAGGATATATATGGTAGAGTGCATATTCATTTTAAAGATTAATTCAGATACGTTTTTTTAATAACGTTTGGACCGTGGCTTTAATGTCACATCCATCCGAAAGACGCAACTCAGTTTTGACCAGCGGTCCGTGCTGTGAATACAAGAACTCCAAAATGAAATATAGTATACTGAAATATCAAAGGAAACTAACACAATTTGTATTAATTTTCCTCTTCTTAGGATGGCTCGTATCAGTATATCGATTCTTATGATGACATCGCTTGCAGCAACCGTGATCGCCACCTCATATGTGGTTGAGACTAAAGATAGCATTACGACTAGTGGTAAGTCCAGTATTAGAACACTTACCTCCCCCCTCCTCCCCCACAAAAAAGAAGAAAATAAAGATTTTACAAATAAACGAAGAAGCTTGACTGGGGAGGCATATTACTCCCAGTGTTCGAATGCCGCTGGTTCCAATTTTTTCTGACTTGTGTTTTTCATTACAGATCGAGCATACGATCTTTAACACTGGGAGTAATATGCCGAAAGATTTGTTTACAAATTAAGAAAATAAAGATTTTACAAATAAACAACAACAAGAAGAACAACTATAATAATAAGAACGATGATGATAATGATTATAATAATGATAATAACAATGATAATAATCATCATCATCATCATTATGATGATACTCTTACTACTCTTAAGAATTGGCATTTCACTTGATTTTTATTATTTACTTTAGAATATAGTGATTAGGGACCGCAAAAAAAATGTCAACCGGAGGGGTGGCGTTATTCAGGGGCCGACAGGATTTCAAAAATTCACCATTGATTTGACAAAAATGTCACCCACCTAAATCAGACAGATTGATTTTGTTTGTTTCTTTTCTGTTTGGTTGGCAGATATTTGGGAGGCATATAACCCATAAGAAAGTTAGTTTGATTGTTAGATTTTTTTATTTGAACAAAGTGCCCACGGGAAGCGCAACTAGAAAAGAAAGAAATACACAAGAGACAGAATTCTCTTTAAGACTTGTTTAGCTCCTAAAGTAATTTGATAGGTTTTGAGGTGATATTCTATGTAAATCTGTAGTGCCTCTGTACATGTCCAACAACGCCTATAGGCTTACTAACAGTACTCTGGATAGCATTACATATTAATAACATTCTTATGATTATCTAGCTGGCCGATCAACACTTTTTATTTCACTTATAAGATTTCAATCTCAGATTTAAAAACTCATCGTAATTTCTGGTAATGAAAATGCACTTCATGATCAACTGGCTTAAATTAATTCTGAATATTAGATACCTGGATGCAAAGGTTGTTTGTACCAACAAATTACATGCGTATTAATTAAAAGCAAACTATCACAATAATGCAAGAAATCCTTTTTTCTGACAAGAACCAATGGCAGTGGCAAATATGATTAGAATAGACCCTGTACTTCACACATGCTTCGGGAATAGTTTTCCTACTGTTTTACTTTCTTTAGTCTTTACTCAGTAGTCATGATCCACCACAATCGTTGGGTATACATGTCATGAACGGTGCCCCGAAATATGCTCCACGACAGTAGCTCCGGGCTGTATGTCGTCAGAGATATAAGGTTAGAGATGCGATAAGGTTTAAGGTTAGCTTAAGGGTAAAGGGCTAGGTTAAGGTATAGTGTTTTGATAAAGGTTTGGAGTTTACAATTCGGTTAGTGTAGGATATTGACCGAGGGAATTGTCGTCGGAGCATGTACCTTAGAATCTTCTTGAACACAGTGTTAGTTAAATCCTCTCTCTATTAAACTAATCTACCCACCTCATGTAAATTAAGAAGTGAATTTAGTATGTGTGTGTATAAGAGGCCTATATATAGACCGACCAACGCCGACGCCACAACCTCCAACGATCATGGCAACGTTATTGAGATTGAGGTGACTACCTCAATCCGAGTCAAGCAAACATGTGAGACGATTCGTCACTAAATTATATTTAATACGAGAGAAAGTTATGCTTGTGCGTTTCTTATTCATTTCACTTTCAGCTCCTACAACCATGGTGACAAGTCCATCATCATGTGTTCAGACCTGCATGGACATGTGTTCAACTACCACGTTAGCAACAACCATGATGACGTATGGTCCAACAACTGTAACAGAGGGAACGACAGTGGTTAAAACTACAGAAGCTCCTGCAGAGCCATCGACAAACGCTCAAACAACTACCAATGCCCCCACGGAGGCGCAGACAACAAATGCTCAAGCATCAACCGATGCTCCAACGCAAGCATCAACAAATGCTCCCACTCAAGCATCAACAAACGCTCCAACACAAACCTCAACTAATGCTCCAACTCAAGCATCAACTAATGCCCCAACTCAAGCAACTACTAATGCTCCAACTCAAGCATCAACAAATGCTCCAACTCAAGCATCAACAAATGCTCCAACTCAAGCATCAACAAATGCTCCCACTCAAGCATCAACAAATGCTCCAACTCAAGCATCAACAAATGCTCCAACTCAAGCATCAACAAATGCTCCAACTCAAGCATCAACAAATGCCCCCACTCAAGCATCAACAAATGCTCCCACACAAGCCACAACGACTAACGCAGCTACAGTTGTTGCAGTGGCTGAGACTACTCAGGCATTCACTGAAGCCCCTGCAGAACCATCAACAGAAGCTCAAACAACTACCAATGCCCCCACCGAGGCGCAGACAACAAATGCCCAAACTCAAGCATCAACAAATGCACCAACTCAGGCATCAACAAACGCTCCAACACAAACCTCAACTAATGCTCCAACTCAAGCATCAACAAATGCTCCAACTCAAGCAACAACAAATGCTCCGACTCAAGCATCAACTAATGCCCCAACTCAAGCAACTACTAATGCTCCAACTCAAGCATCAACAAATGCTCCAACTCAAGCATCAACAAATGCTCCCACTCAAGCATCAACAAATGCTCCAACTCAAGCATCAACAAATGCTCCAACTCAAGCATCAACAAATGCTCCAACTCAAGCATCAACAAATGCCCCCACTCAAGCATCAACAAATGCTCCCACACAAGCCACAACGACTAACGCAGCTACAGTTGTTGCAGTGGCTGAGACTACTCAGGCATTCACTGAAGCCCCTGCAGAACCATCAACAGAAGCTCAAACAACTACCAATGCCCCCACCGAGGCGCAGACAACAAACGGCCCCACCGAGGCGCAGACAACAAATGCCCAAACTCAAGCATCAACAAATGCACCAACTCAGGCATCAACAAATGCTCCAACTCAAGCATCAACAAATGCTCCAACTCAAGCATCAACAAATGCACCAACTCAGGCATCAACAAATGCTCCGACTCAAGCAACAACTAATGCTCCAACTCAAGCATCAACAAATGCTCCAACTCAAGCATCAACAGATGCTCCAACTCAAGCATCAACAAATGCTCCAACTCAAGCATCAACAAATGCTCCGACTCAAGCATCAACAAATGCTCCAACTCAAGCATCAACAAATGCTCCAACTCAAGCATCAACAAATGCTCCAACTCAAGCACCAACAAATGCTCCAACTCAAGCATCAACAAATGCTCCAACTCAAGCATCAACAAATGCTCCAACTCAAGCATCAACAAATGCCCCCACTCAAGCATCAACAAATGCTCCCACACAAGCCACAACGACTAACGCAGCTACAGTTGTTGCAGTGGCTGAGACTACTCAGGCATTCACTGAAGCCCCTGCAGAACCATCAACAGAAGCTCAAACAACTACCAATGCCCCCACCGAGGCGCAGACAACAAATGCCCAAACTCAAGCATCAACAAATGCACCAACTCAGGCATCAACAAATGCTCCGACTCAAGCAACAACTAATGCTCCAACTCAAGCATCAACAAATGCTCCAACTCAAGCATCAACAAATGCTCCAACTCAAGCATCAACAAATGCCCCCACTCAAGCATCAACAAATGCTCCAACTCAGGCATCAACAAATGCTCCGACTCAAGCAACAACTAATGCTCCAACTCAAGCATCAACAAATGCCCCCACTCAAGCATCAACAAATGCTCCAACTCAAGCATCAACAAATGCTCCCACTCAAGCACCAACTAATGCTCCAACTCAAGCATCAACAAATGCTCCAACTCAAGCACCAACAAATGCTCCCACTCAAGCATCAACAAATGCCCCCACTCAAGCATCAACAAATGCTCCAACTCAAGCATCAACAAATGCTCCCACTCAAGCACCAACAAATGCTCCTACTCAAGCACCAACCAATGCTCCAACTCAAGCATCAACAAATGCTCCCACTCAAGCACCAACTAATGCTCCAACTCAAGCATCAACAAATGCTCCAACTCAAGCATCAACAAATGCTCCAACTCAAGCATCAACAAATGCTCCCACACAAGCCACAACGACTAACGCAGCTACAGTTGTTGCAGTGGCTGAGACTACTCAGGCATTCACTGAAGCCCCTGCAGAACCATCAACAGAAGCTCAAACAACTACCAATGCCCCCACCGAGGCGCAGACAACAAATGCCCAAACTCAAGCATCAACAAATGCACCAACTCAGGCATCAACAAATGCTCCGACTCAAGCAACAACTAATGCTCCAACTCAAGCATCAACAAATGCTCCAACTCAAGCATCAACAAATGCTCCCACTCAAGCATCAACAAATGCCCCCACTCAAGCATCAACAAATGCACCAACTCAGGCATCAACAAATGCTCCGACTCAAGCAACAACTAATGCTCCAACTCAAGCATCAACAAATGCTCCAACTCAAGCATCAACAAATGCTCCAACTCAAGCATCAACAAATGCTCCAACTCAAGCATCAACAAATGCCCCCACTCAAGCATCAACAAATGCTCCAACTCAAGCATCAACAAATGCTCCCACTCAAGCACCAACTAATGCTCCAACTCAAGCATCAACAAATGCTCCAACTCAAGCACCAACAAATGCTCCCACTCAAGCATCAACAAATGCCCCCACTCAAGCATCAACAAATGCTCCAACTCAAGCATCAACAAATGCTCCCACTCAAGCACCAACAAATGCTCCTACTCAAGCACCAACCAATGCTCCAACTCAAGCATCAACAAATGCTCCCACTCAAGCACCAACAAATGCTCCAACTCAAGCATCAACAAATGCTCCAACTCAAGCATCAACAAATGCTCCAACTCAAGCATCAACAAATGCCCCCACTCAAGCATCAACAAATGCTCCCACACAAGCCACAACGACTAACGCAGCTACAGTTGTTGCAGTGGCTGAGACTACTCAGGCATTCACTGAAGCCCCTGCAGAACCATCAACAGAAGCTCAAACAACTACCAATGCCCCCACCGAGGCGCAGACAACAAACGGCCCCACCGAGGCGCAGACAACAAATGCCCCCACCGTTGCGCAGACAACAAGTGCCCAAACTCAAGCATCAACAAATGCACCAACTCAGGCATCAACAAATGCTCCCACAAATGCTCCAACTCAGGCACCAACACAAGCATCAACTAATGCTCCAACTCAAGCATCAACAAATGCACCAACTCAGGCATCAACAAATGCTCCAACTCAAGCAACAACTAATGCTCCAACTCAAGCATCAACAAATGCTCCAACTCAAGCATCAACAAATGCCCCCACTCAAGCATCAACAAATGCTCCCACACAAGCCACAACGACTAACGCAGCTACAGTTGTTGCAGTGGCTGAGACTACTCAGGCATTCACTGAAGCCCCTGCAGAACCATCAACAGAAGCTCAAACAACTACCAATGCCCCCACCGAGGCGCAGACAACAAATGCCCCAACTCAAGCATCAACAAATGCTCCAACTCAAGCATCAACAAATGCTCCAACTCAAGCATCAACAAATGCTCCAACTCAAGCATCAACAAATGCTCCGACTCAAGCATCAACAAATGCTCCGACTCAAGCATCAACAAATGCTCCGACTCAAGCATCAACAAATGCTCCTACTCAAGCATCAACAAATGCTCCGACTCAAGCATCAACAAATGCTCCCACGCAAGCAACAACTAATGCTCCAACTCAAGCAACAACAAATGCTCCCACTCAAGCATCAACAAATGCTCCAACTCAAGCATCAACAAATGCCCCCACTCAAGCATCAACAAATGCTCCAACTCAAGCATCAACAAATGCTCCCACTCAAGCATCAACAAATGCCCCCACTCAAGCATCAACAAATGCACCAACTCAGGCATCAACAAATGCTCCGACTCAAGCAACAACTAATGCTCCAACTCAAGCATCAACAAATGCTCCAACTCAAGCATCAACAAATGCTCCAACTCAAGCATCAACAAATGCTCCAACTCAAGCATCAACAAATGCCCCCACTCAAGCATCAACAAATGCTCCAACTCAAGCATCAACAAATGCTCCCACTCAAGCACCAACTAATGCTCCAACTCAAGCATCAACAAATGCTCCAACTCAAGCACCAACAAATGCTCCCACTCAAGCATCAACAAATGCCCCCACTCAAGCATCAACAAATGCTCCAACTCAAGCATCAACAAATGCTCCCACTCAAGCACCAACAAATGCTCCTACTCAAGCACCAACCAATGCTCCAACTCAAGCATCAACAAATGCTCCCACTCAAGCATCAACAAATGCTCCAACTCAAGCATCAACAAATGCTCCAACTCAAGCATCAACAAATGCTCCAACACAAGCAACAACAAATGCTCCCACTCAAGCATCAACAAATGCTCCCACAAATGCTCCAACTCAAGCACCAACACAAGCAACAACCATTGCTGCAACACAGGCAACAACTGCTGCTGCGGTGGTTACCATTACACCTGTTGCAACCACCAGCACAACTGTCGCCCCGGCCGCTGTTATCGACATGTGTAACGGGTCATGTTCTCCCGATGAAGTGATTCAGACTTGTCGGCAAATCTTCGACTTCTTTGATCAGACAATGTCTGCTCTTTTCTGTGACGGTCTCGCGGCTGCAGCCGCAACCGTCGTGTGCTCTGCGTGTGCAATGAGCGGCATTGTCTAAATTGAGCGGGGGATTCCCTGAAAACTCCTGGATCGTGCATAGATTAGATTCGTGTTAATCATTTTCTTCCCAGTTTTGATGATGGTGGTGATGTGTGTTGGGGGAGGGCGGGGAGGGGGGGCGATTAGGTAAAGAAGGGTTGCGTGAATATTCTGACAATTTCTGGAGCATACATTCCCGTATTCTTTTTTTTAAATTGCATTCTCACTTAATAAAAGAGCGATGTAATTCATTCTTTTACTCTTACACGACTTTATTAAAAGGTCAGCAGAGATGGGGGATTGTGTACGTCCATTTTCTGATTATAATTTGATATTAATAAGTACACAAAGTCATGCCAATCACCTTTTAAAGCTTGTCAATTCCTTTTGTTTATTTCACTGAGTTTTCATGTCCTCTATTGTGAACACATTCTCGGAACGTATTGATACCAATGATAATGTTCACGTTGAATGTTGGCCAGAATATACTTATATCGAAATTTATGTTTCAGTTTCTATTCTTAGTTGGGAAACTTTAAAATTACCAAAAAATTACTTCCAAAATTAGGCATATACTAGGCTGTTCTCGCCTATTCGAAAGTTGTTTACGTGATTACCTAGTTTCATTTGAAAGTAAAGTTATCGATTTGTAGGGTACACGTTACTCCTCACTGGTAATAAAATTGATAAGTATGATTTAAAAAAATGTCATACCCATTTATTATCTCATCAATAAATATTTCTGGAGAAATAATGATTCGTTGTCGGTCTGGTGTGTTTTCAGATTAACCCGTTGACTACTGAAGTTTTTAATTCCTGTAGAGGTTCAGGGCTACCCAGTTCCCCTGGGAAATGGGGCAATGATTCCGTTGCACACGCAGCGTCACTTTCACGGTTTTTGAGGCGCCATGTGATAGTGGCATCGTAAATAAATGAAATCAAATTTACTAGTGAGAGAGAGAGAGAGAGAAAGAAAGAAAGAAAGCAAGAGATCGAGAAAGAAAGAAAGGAAGATAGAGAGAGGGAGAGAAAGAGAAACAAGAGAGAGATAGAGAAAGAAAGAGAGATCAAGAAAGAAAGAAAGGAAGATAGAGACAGGGAGAGAGAGAAAAACAAGAGAGAAAGAGATAGATCGAGAAAGAAAGAAAGGAAGATAGAGAGAGGGAGAGAAAGAAAAAGAGAGAAAGAGAGAGAGAGAGAGAGACAAAGTACTAGAGATCGAGAAAGGAAGAGAGAGGGGGATTAAGAAAGAACACAAGAGAGAGAGAGAGAGAGAGAGAGGGGGGGGGGGGGAGACAAAGGACAAAAGGAAAACAGAACGAAAGAGGAATAACATCATTCTTAATATAAAAAATAGGAGAAAGATAAAATGAAAATGAACTCAAGGAAAGCTGAAAATAATATCAACTTCTTCAACGAAAGTTTAATATAAAGAATCCCGTCCGTTACATAGACATTAAAGAAAAAAGAAAAGAAAACACAATCGAATAGGTACGAGTGATAAAATTGATAAAAGGAAAAGGAAAAAATAACTGTCCAAAATAAAAATGTATAAACTTCGTCAACATGAAAAAGACGAAGATGGAAAGGGATCAAAATCGAATGAGAAGTTGGAAAAGGAAACAGGGTCAAAAGTAACGATTGAAAATGTGAAATTCCACAACAAAGCTAAATATAAAGATATTAGAAATAAAAGTAAATAGAAAACAACCACATATTAAATTAAAAAATAAAGATACCCGTCCGCTACATACACATTTAAGGGGAGGGGGGGGGGGGGGGGGGGGGGTGTCGACAATTTTTTTTTATTTCGCCAGGCCTTCGAAATTAGCCCAGAGGAGGGGGGGGGGGGGGGGGTATTGGGGTCCAGTTTGTGCCCCCCTGGATCCGCCAATGATGCATTGCATTTGGGAGGTATTCAACTTTGCATTCAAGATGCACATTAAAAACACAAACCATTCCAAGCCACAGCTGGTTACTGAAAGTTCTATCGGCAGATCTTTTCTTTATATCGAAAGGGCTTGGCTAACTTGTAGGCAGATTTGTTCTGACACAAATGTTTTAGCGACACCTCTTCCCACACGTTATATTAGGCCCGGCTTACACGAGGCGTCATGTCATTTCGCTTGCGTCATTACCTGCGCCAATCAATCCTATGCAGGCAATCGTTCGTGCGCCAGTATTTCAAAGCAAATTTTTTAACTGTTATCTTTGCATTCATTAAAGGCCACTGCACACTACGCGATCGGTGATCCGATTTTGAAAGAAAATGTTATAGCATTAGATATAATAACAGCTAAACACATAAAATATGTTTGATTGAGGTTCTGAGTAGTTACATAGATAGTAAAATCGAAATTACGGCCTATTGCGAGCCTTCTAGTCAGAGGAAAGGCCAAATCGGCTCCGAATCGTAGTGGCGTCAGAGCAGTCCTGGGATTGGGGATTGTCTACGATTTGAAACTGATTTGGCCTTTATTCCGGATTTAAGGCTGACATCGCACCAAATTCCTTTGTTGAGTATTCATATTATTGTTTCACTTGTTAAAATGTCCATATTTAATGCTATTGTGATTTATTTCCAAAATCGGATCGTAGTCGATCGTATAGTGTGCGGTGGGCTTAACTCTTTTTGTACGATGTCTCTCTCTCTCAAATGGCGCGTCAGATGAACGCGCCAAAACTCTGTCGCAGTCCTACGTCATCAAAATGACGTCACTTTTGCAACGGGCATTAGAATTACAAGGGTCGAAACCACAGACTCAATTTCCACCCATCATGCTTTGCAACCGTTTTCGATGATCCTCCTGCACATGTCTTCATACTTCCTGAGAGGCTCTATCTCCATCCCGCTGACCTTTGCCCTTTCATCCCATTGTCTCATGCGAAGAATGACGTCATGGTAGGGAGATGCCTCGAACGTTGCCGCTTCGCCAGCATCCATGGGACCGCCTTGGTGGACAAGGGTCATCTTACTCGCTTCTGAAAGCTCTGTTTGTGAAAGATAATTTGTATATTTTGTATAAATAAGTTTAATGTAGAGGTAAAGTCCACTCCGGCATTGCGTTGGCAGGAAAAAGCATACAAAATGAGAGAAACACATTCAGTAAAATTATGAGGAAAACCCTATAAATGATAGGAAAACCTCAAGCGCAAATTGACTAGTCTGTGGTGTACCTTTAATGTAGCAGCTCTTCCATTTGCTCTATAGTGCTAAAATAATTAATAGATTACATTTCTTCCCCTAAAAAATTACCTGTACTTCACGATACCCTTGCCATAGAAACGTCATTTTTTTATTCACCTCTTTATACACGTACAAAAAGATCCATTTCTTGATCAACAAAATCTTCCTTTTTGCTTATACTAAAATTGCCCATTACATTAGGCTAAAGTTCAGCCGCTAAACTGTGAGTCTTACAGCATTCAATGTAATAAAATAGATGCTGACTGTAGCATCAGACAATCCTATTTTTATTACTGTGTTGTCGCTTGTTTAAAAAAAAAGAAAAAAGAAAGAAAGTACGAACGAAAGAAATAAAGAAGAAAAAAAAGAAGAAGAAGAAGAAGAAAAAAGGGGGGGGGATAGGAGAACAGGTCCATCACTCACGTTTTTTGTAGTCCTCATTCTTGTAGACCAGATATCGCTTAGCATCCACATGACCCTTGACCAGCTTACAAACTATTTCCGGTAGGCCGCGGTCAAGAAGGAATTTTTCTCCCAGCGTTTCGTGATTTGCTGCTCCCAGTACTATCCCGCCAGTTTCCATACGAGTCAAGCCTTGCTCGATGCCGAGGAGATGACCAATGTCGTGGAGCAGCGCTCCTAATATGACCTTTTGTACAATGCATGAACAACATGAACGGAAGAGAAAACCGAGATTATAAAAATGATCAGAGCTTGTTCTAACAATTGCAACGATATTTGATTCATAACTTTCATACAAATTTAAAATAATAGTTCTTCTTTGGTTACGGAAAGGCGTAGTTCTAAAACCTTTAAATTAAAATGCATACATTTATGAAAATTTTAATCATAAATATTGTAATTGTCATGATTTTATTTCGCTGGGTCTTTATCGTCATAAAGCTACTAGATTTGCTGTATTATGTCACTTCAGATGGTAGATATATCAGCAATGGTTATCGACTTTTTTTCAGATTTTAGCTAGAATTCACAATAGTGATAAAAAGTGCAATTTTTGTCATTTTTTGGTAATGTTGTTCAACCGATATTTCCTGAAAATATAAGGAGTTCAGCTTTGAGTTGATACCAATTTCGTTCAAAGTTTGATCACTTATTTTAAACTCCCTTACAAGGTTAGTCTCATTTTGTTTACATACTTTATTATCTTACGTTGACAATTTATGAGAGTTTGTTGAACTCTATAGATATTCACTCATTAGGAACTAATATGGATATACTAGGCACTGACCTTTGCCCGCTTGCTGAGACTATGGTACCCAATGTAAATGCAAAACTTATAGAATGCATTGTAACCAGTCGGTAATGATATAGAAGATTTGAAGTCCTGCGACTGAAAGAAGACACATAAAACTCCGCCGCAGAGTTTTTATTGTGTCTTGTTTTATTTTGTTAGTAATAATTGTGGATGTGTTTAGTGATTGATTTCCACAAGTTTAATTTGGACATTATTTTTCTTAAGATTTTATTTCGATGGTTTACTGCACGTGAAATTTAAATAACAAATACCAACTTTCAAAAGAAATTGTCTGCCAACGTTTAGGCCTACACCCCATCAAACGAAATCTATAAGAAAGCGCAATTACATTTACAATAGACTTTATATGTTATTAACGTATTTGAATATTTCCCACCGACTCAAAAACTAACTTTGCTGATTGATTTTCCTGTGTGTAAGACTAATAGTATTCATGTAAATATGTGTATATATATTACCACCGATATGAAAATATTGGCCACGTCCGGACGTCTTCGAATCGAGGAATACGGGCAATACATTTCCCTATTTGTAAATAATCCAATATTATCTATTATTCTTTGTTGATCGTAATATTAATTGCCTGTGTTACGTTTGCATAGCAGCCATTATGCTGTTTGTCTCGTTAATGTTTGCATACTTATAATTATGCTAGGTTAAATATTATTGTCATACAGTAAGGTGTAATAATGCATAGGAATGTGTTCGTATGTGTTGCGGGGCATGGGCTTTATGGCCCAGTCACACATACGCGACGCACGGCCCGCGCATTGAAAATCACTTTAAAAATTGAAAATAACTTCAGTGGGTCGTTGTGCGGCCAACTTTTTGTCAAGATTTGGGAGAAGCTAGCGAGTTGGACAGCGTGTTTCTAGCGCGCTGCTCGTATACAAGGCGCGTACAGAGCGCATATAGAACGTATACAGGGCGCACATGTATGTTTAAAAAATCCAAGGAATGCACAGCGTGTTGCCAGCTGACGAAACGAATGGTCCGCGCATGCACCACGCATTCAACGCACAGCCAGCGAACGGCGTAACTGTGCGGCTCGTCTTGCATGCCGTCACATGTAGTGCAGCGACGAGTGCATATACATACAACGAATACCCAATGTGTGCTCCACGTATGTATGGCGGTGGTCCGGTGCGCTCTGGCGAGTACATTCACGCGTCGAGCTCCGTGCACATTTTTTGTGCATGCACAAAAATCCCGGCGCACAGAGCGAATGACAACGAATGCATGGCGTTGGTCCAGCGCGCTCGACGAACGAATAACGAATGTTATAAAACGGGTTCAAGAATGTAGCCATCCTGATTGGTCAAATAACACCACGTGACCGTGCAAAAAAACAGTGATAACGCACGGCAAAAAGGCTCGAAAGCACGGTTGAGCTGCGCATACGCGTACCTCTGGTGCGTGCAAACTTAAAACGCAATGAAATCGCGTAGTTTCATTGTCATTTTAGCGCAGGGATTACATGCGCGCACTGAAACGCGCATGACTTTTTTTGTTTGCGCTTCTGTGATGTCATCCAGGAAAGCAAATGGCAGCCTCCATGACTGTGCGACCGTTGGCGTTTCTATGGGGTTCGTAACCATTTTTATAGACTTCATAATCATATTGCCGACCCGTTTTATGAAACTATTAATACATGGTTGTGAGTTCGTGCGTTAGTGCGATCTGGCAACACGCAAGTTTTTACCGTGGTGTCAAACACACTCGGCTTGCGCCTCGTGCGTATAGTACACCACGATAAAAACCTTTGTGTTGTCAGATCGAACCAACGCACTCCCAACCATGTATTAATAGTAGTATACTGACGCACGTACACCCAGGGAAAGACAACGCACTGGCCAAAAAATTTTCAGTGCGCGGGCCGTGCGTCGTGTATGTGTGACTGGCACTTTAAGATATAGAAGAAGGAAAGAGTAGAGTCATTCCAGCTGGCGCCTCCTGTCACGACAAATTTCAAATTTCTTTATATTTAGGCATACTGGAAATTATTGGAAATATTTATTTATCAAAAGTGCCGGACTCAAATGTTTTTCAGAGTTTCTCATCATTGAATTTTATCTCTTCTTATTTTTACCCTGGACCTACTTGTCGCAAAGCATAATTATGTTATTTATTTCTGGTCATAAAATATGTGTATAACACATATCGAATGTTAATTTCGCAATTGCACCGGAATGAATGGGTGGCTCCGAGTCGTCGGGTAAGCGATACCCATTAATA
Organism: Heliocidaris erythrogramma; assembly: GCA_025617745.1. NCBI lineage: Eukaryota > Metazoa > Echinodermata > Echinoidea > Camarodonta > Echinometridae > Heliocidaris > Heliocidaris erythrogramma. The sequence goes on along the minus strand of CM046873.1, from coordinate 37,247,009 downwards.
TTATTTGATATGCGTATGTGTGTTTGTAATTTTGATAAGTTGCAGAAATTATAGAAAAGGCTTATACAGAGTGTCCAAAATAAAAAGTTATACCCAACTTTAATAGCTTCTAATCAAAAAGTTATAACCAAAGTGACCTGAAATTTATTTCTTTGTGAAAAGTAACTTGTCTGTCCAGTGGTCCCTCATTCATGACATTTCTGCCACGGATGCCTGAGCATCAGGGTTTTTAAAAAGTGTAGTCAAAATCTCCTTGTACCAAGTTTGGGCTGATGCAACGAATGTGGTTCAAGCCGTATGAATGTGTTAGTTTAGTCTAAAGTCATTTTAAAAGTTGAATTCTCTTTTGTGCTCCAATACTTCTTTGTTTAAAGTGATCCAGTGTATCTAAGCTTTCGAATGACCTTGTCTCAAATCAATATGGTAATCTTAATTTATCTTAACAACTTTCTAGCTTATTGTCTCATGATAACTAAAAAGTCTCTGCTCATTTGTCCATAATTTGTATATATATTACACCATTTCACCTGCATAAGGTGTGCAGGGTATTGTTTCTCGAATAGCATATGAACTCACAGTTTTACTGACCTTAATGACTGAAGAATAAAATACAAGGAAAGATACATGTGTTGAGAATTACCAAAGAATTTGAAAGTAGACTTTCCAGAAAAAAGACGGCCTCTCAAATAACTGTTGTCCATTTTGAATGACTTGGTAAAAAGGCTTTCCTTAAACAAGTGATGCGGATGAAGCCAAGATGGTGTTATCATGGCAAAGAAAATATCATAAATTAAGTTTTTAATAAGTCCTTTCTTGTTTTTGAGTTGACGTTAACACCTTTTTTCTTCCAATGGACAAAATCAATTGAAATAACTCGGCAATTCAAACTGAAGTAACATAAGCATAATTGGTTTGACCCGCATTCGCTTCTTCAGCCCAAACTTGATTCAAGAGGATTTTGACAATACTTTTTGAAAAGCCTGCTGTTCTGTCATCCGTGGTAGCACAGTTATGAATAAGTATCATTAGACGAATATATAGCAGTTTCGCTTTACTATGAAATAGATTCCAAGCTCATAGAGGTTATAACTTTTTAATTAGAAGCTACAAAAGTTGAGTATACTTTCTTTTTATCGCACTTTACATTACCTCTTCGGGAAAGCCATCTTTCTCCGCCTGCATGGCACACTGAATCATGTGTTCAGTCTGTGATACTGGTTCTCCTATGTAATCCTCACTCCCGTAGTCGTCAAAAAGCGTGAAGATACGCTCGACGATCGCATCGACGTCCATGTGTCCAGTTTATCTGTCTCAGCATATGTATAGGGCCACAGACGAAAAATAAAATTAAAACAGATTTGTGAAAGGTAAACGCCCAAGCACTGACTATATACGCGAGTTACACAAACAACATAATATCAAAGAATCCAAGGACTGTATGATTGTTAATGTGATTATACGGATTCTTATGCATAGAGCCTACCTGCCATATATACCCTATAACCTAGGTCTCCGCGATTTGTCATAGTCTCTTATGACAGACCCCACTTTCATCAGATACCTTTGATTTGTACATTGAGCATGTTTAGGGCTGTATACAAACTTTAAACTGTTTATTTTGGCACAAAGAGGGAATTTTACGAAAGCTTCTTTTAAGTAGAAACTGCAAAGGCGAGATTAAAAATGAGGGGAAGTAGTTTCCAAGTATGAGTTTGTTTTTCAATTTTTCAATTTTGAAATATTCTTTCAGTAGATCATGTCCTTTCTGGAATTTTCTCTTCGTTTGTGCGATGTTACATTTACTAAGTATTTGAAGCCAAATTTTAAACGGTGAAAAAGTGGCTTTCCAGTTAAGTGAGGAAGTAATGGCAATGTCTCAAACTGATGTTAAACATCACACATTATTAAATACATGGATCACCATTAGCTCAAAATGCCCCCCCCCCCCCCTCCCGACACCAGGATTCCTATATTCCACTGATCATATTGGCATTTTGTTCGTGTATTCCATACTATTCAATACATACATCTGAATATCAAAACCACAACAGATTGAGCTACTCTGAGCTTTGCCTTTGACACCACTTAATAAAACATTTCCACTCGAAAGGAAAGAGATAAAGGGCATCCACGGTTCAGTCAATGGATTAAAAGGAGACCAACGAAACCACTACAAAAAGTAGTTTGTGTATATTTAGTATGTATAAAATCAACTCCCTTCAAAATTTACATGAAATTCCGTCAATATGTCATGTCTACGGGTTGAAAAAAGATTGATTTCATTCCGATTGCGCCTTTTCCCATACGGCTAGTCTAACCAGGGAGGCGGAAGGGGATCGAGCCCTTCCCGGCCCAACCACAAGTCGCTTTGTCGTTTGATTGAAACTGTATTTGAGCTCTCTATCCTTTGATGAAAGTAATTTAAATGCTCATAATTTTAATACAGTATCATGAGTATAGCGACATGGAACCACTTAATACAAAGACATAAATATGTTTCGCGTAATTAGCCCCCTTTAACTGTTATGCTACTGGTATTGGTACTCATACAATTATTGTTATTAACCGTTCAAACAAACCATGACCCTGGAGTTAACAAAATAAGAGCTTATCTTCAACGGTCCATGAGATAAGCCCATTGAATGCACCCAAAATCAAAGTTGTATAAAATAGATTGAAATATTCGCCATGAGTAATGACAGCACATTTCACAGTATTTCATTTCGGCAGCTTTGAAGAGCTGAATGTTTCACAGCTTTACTTGCTATGTTGATGTATACCTATAGGCTAGCCCTTATGCTTGTCTGGATCACTCACCAATATACATGACGAAAACGGTTATCCGTGTCCTTATATGCTTGTGAGTGTATGAAGGTGTCTATGTCTGGAATGGCTTATGAGTGTGTATTTTGAGAGAGAACCAACTTTGCTGACAGTAATAATATAGATGGACGATCTCTCTTCAGCATATTCAGAATGACATCTAGGTGGCGCAGAAGAGTTCCAAAAGTGGTTTGCTTGTGTACAACTTTGGTGATAATTACGTGGACATGGAACTCTTTCATCATTGACTGTTCTGTCCGTAGACCCGAGTCCCTGATGTTACACAAGTCGCATGGTAATTATCCTATTCCATTCATACATTTAAAAAGTTATCTGGGATAACTTTGGATCCATACACTTAAAACTACAATAGATGTTGTTTGGGAATGGTCACCGGTAGTTCATACTCGAGGAAGGGGAAAATGAGAATTTCAATACTGCATTTTTATCTCGAAAAAACCAACTTTGTATAACAGTATTTATCTGAAAAGTCCCTGACTCAAGTCACGTAGCAAATTTAAGTTTATTCCAAATCCTGCTTACATTGATTTTTGGCATTCATTTTACACTATACATAGTGTTTTTTTTTTCTTTTCTATTTTTTGTTCCTTGTCAGAGATTTTTTGAGTTAAAAAGAGACCCCAAAACGCTAATGACCCCTTTCCTTTTTTTTCTCGTCAGAACATTTTATGAATAAAATGATAACTGTTATGTCAATTTACGTTCATAAGTATGTAAACTTGAATATTTGGATTATACAGATATTTTGAAGAAGCTTTCAGAGGAATCCGTGACGAGTGTTAGACCTACTTCCAGCCTCCTGATTAATGGAAACGCTTCCTCCCTATCCCCGTACCTCTATAAAATGGCAAAACCAGTGAGTATTTCAAGACAATTAAACTTTTTAAAGTTAAAACTATATTTAAAATAGGACATTAATCAAGAAGCCGCCGTCATCTAGATGTATGATTTTATATTGGGGACGAAATTACGAATTTACTCCAGTTTCATTTTGCTTGAGTAGGTCATGTGTTTACCAATTTACTCGGGCGTCTTTTTAAAATTCTTATGAAAGTCATCCGATGTTAATAAAAAGCTAGTGTTACTTCAGTCTTTAAGTCTTTTACAAAAATCTTGACAGTAATTATAAACAAGTGAGATAGTGCAATGGATTTCATTCCTGGTGGTTGAGGTCAAATCTGGGTCAGGTTATTATAGGGGTTGGTTATCGTGAACACACAGATCCCCTGTTTGCTAGGTTTAAATGCCTTAAAGTCGGTGAAATTAATTTTCATCAAACCTCTTTATTTATGTATCGTTATAGTACTAATGTTTTACCTGCCTCGTTTTCTTCCATGTTCATGGAAAACAATGCTATTCACTCTTATTCGACGAGACAAGCAGCAAACTTGCACTTGTTTAATCCACGCACAGTATTGGCACATAAATCAGTTAGACATACTGGCCCAGACGTTTGGAATTCTTTACTGATTGAAACACGTAATTTGCCTACAATTTACTCTTTTAAAAATGCAGTCAAGGGCATGCTCATTGCAAACAATTTTATTTAAGATATTTGTTCTATTAGTTGGTTGTTAATTCCTTTGAACATAGCGTGTACTTAATTATATTATGATTGTATAATTATATTCTATATAATATAATATGTATACATGTATAATTTGCCATGATATGTAATTATGCGCAGTGGTATTGTTAATTAGGGCATCTTCCCACCCCCACCCCCTCTTTCTTGCTTGTCTTACGTTTTCTTCTCTCTCTCTCTCTTCTCTCTGTTTCTCCCTTTTCCTGCTCTAGAACGTACTGTAGAGATTTAGGTCTTATTCTTTATCTGTATTTGTATCTGTATATAGTGTATTATATTTGCACTCTTTTTTGTATTTAATCTATTAATCTATATTTTTAAGAATGTATGAAATATGTAAGATCTTAGGTATGGCAACACTTCAAGCGTCCAGCTTATATTGCCAGACCGAATCTGCAAATGCAGTTTCTCAGATGAAAACGATTAAAGTAAAAACGGTATGATTTTCCGTTGGTGTCACTTAACCCCTTCAGTGGCACCAAGTTATTGAGCAGTAATTTGTCATGAATGCACTTCTAAGTTTATTTCTTCATTTTTGTGATTTGTTTCATAGTTAAATATCTGGGGTCCGCTCGCTAGTCATAAGGACCGCTATTCATAAGGACTGCTATTCATAATAGGAGAAGAGGCCCGCTATTCATAATACGGAAAGATGGTCGCTATTCATAATAAGAGAAAAGGGTCACTATTCATAATACGAAACGAGGGTCGCTATTCATAATACGGACTGAGGTTCGCATTTCATAATAGGAGAATAGGGCCGCTATGCATAATAGGAAAAGAGGGTCGCTATTCATAATACGAAATGAGGGTCGCTATTCATAATACGGTATGGGGCCGGTATAGCGACCCTCATTTCGTATTATTGATTAGCGACCTCTTCTCCTATTATGAATAGCGACCCTCTTCTCGTATTATGAATAGCGACCCTCTTCTCGTATTATGAATAGCCGTCCTTAATATGAATAATGACCCTTATGAATAATGAGCCTTTTCTCCATTAAGTATAGCGGTCCTTATGACTAGCGAGTGGACCCCGTTCAGATTGTTTGCTTATATATTAATTTTTTATGAATAACTATCCTCATTCATATATCATGAATAGCGACTGTCATTCTGTAGGCCTATTATGAATAGCGACCCTCTTCTATTATGAATAGCGGCCTTCTTCTCCTATTATGAATAGCGACCCTCAATCCGTATTATGAATAGCGACCCTCTTCTCGTATTATGAATAGTGATTCTCATTTCGTATTATGAATAGTGGTCCTTGAGTAATCACCCTCAATGTGAATTAGCAAAAGCGACCCTCATCTCACATTATGAATAGTCCTTAATTAATGGTCCTTATGAGTTTATGAATAGCGATCCCCTTTTCGTTGTTATGAATAGCGGACCTTCAGGTATAGGAACCTACACGTTATGAATAGCGGTCATTGTGACTAGCGAGGTTAGCCCAAAATGGGAATAAACACCATTTCAAAATGAAGGTCCATTTTTAGTCCAAGCAGATTGTTCAGCACTTCCATTCCTGGGCGGGATTTGCAGCTTACATGCAGGACGGAAGGGGTCATGAAAGTAGGCGTGGGGTGCCAGGTTTACCAGACCGATGATGTGGGCGAGACAAAAAAAAAACAACACACACACAAGAAACGATCCCTTTGAATAAGGGAAATTGGAACATAATGGCCGGAATCGATAAAATCTAGCACATGCTTTTTCTAACCTTTTGCTTGCAGCTTCAAAAATTCATCGTAGAAATTCATTGGTAGAAATAATGGGCCGAAAAAATAACGAGTATTTACTTGGGTTTCAAGTAAAAAGTTATTAAGTAAATGGTATAGCTAGGGCTCTTACTATTCAAACATGTGCACCCTGAAAACTCAAATGTTAAATCTACATTTAAAAGGTTGGAGGAGTGACAACATTTTTAAAATGGTAAATTAACACTTTTAACATGCTGGATCTAATAGTTTAAAGGTTGGATACAGCATGTTAAAAGTGTTCATTTACCATTTTGAAAATGTCACTCCTCCAACCTTTTAAAATTAGATTTAACATATGACTTTTTAGAGTGTGGGTTTGCAGCTGATATATACTTTTTGAGAATTTACAATAGGATTATACACTCCAACATCAGCTCAAACTGCGTTGAGGGAAATATCAATTAAGCGGTGTGCGCTCAGGCATAAACTTAGTCAAAAGTTTTGTTCTCTTCTTGCTCCCTTTCTAACGTGCCGACAGGGGGCGAGTTGACTTACTGCTGTTAAATCCGGCAAATCAGCTTCATGCCTGATTAAAGTTATATTTTTTTTTATTTCTGTAATTTAGGAGAAATATCAACTATTTATTAGCTTAAAAGAAAGATAGTAAGGAGAGTGCAATATGCAAAAATAACACATTTTTAATATTCGTCATGTCCATGCAAGTAAAAGCGTATAACCTAGCAGGAGAACAGCTTGAAAAATATCAGGTAAATGCTTGGTGATGAAAGAAAGTTTCTCCTTTTCAAATAAGCATTTACTACTCTGGAAAGTTTTTTTGTGTTCAATAACAAAACATTTCCATTTGATGCTGAGTAAAATTTGAATAGGAATGTAAGTTTTCGCTAGTCTGGGAAAGCGACCGCTAGTAAGAAAACAAGCTTCTGCTTCTTTTGCTAGCAACTTCTTGGTTGGAATATAGGAATATGCAAGCAAAAGGTTAGAAAAAGCATTTGCTAGGCATTTACCAGTTTTTAGCGATACGGGCCATTTTCTAGTCTCTCCCCTTCCTTATTTTCACACTTCGATTACGGGGGGGGGGGGGGGGGGGTCCGTGTCGCCTGTAGCTACGTCACAGAATGCCTACGAACTCTGTTCAATATCATGGGGCATAACTTTTGTATAATCATCGATTAATGCATGTATACAATATTTTGCTTTTCACCTAACACTCATGTCAAGGGGGTTTTCGAAGCCCTGCCAGAAAAGTTTCTCGAAGGATATAAAAGCCCATGCTGGATGTTCAAAACAGAAACAAACAGAGAAAATCTAAGATGCCTACCCTATTTCTATATTCTTGGCATGGCCAAGTGTGGCACCACAGACCTGTGGGAAAAGTTGAGGAAACACCCCCATGTCTACTCCAACGTGGCTAAAGAAACACACTGGTGGCCATATGACAGAATGAGTGAGTTTTTCTATTCATTTTCGATCTCATTAATTCTTTTCATTTTCATCCCTGAACAGGACCCTGTAGAGCCCACAAATGTAAAAATCAACCACAAATGTAAAATCATTGCACCCGCAAATGTCAAAATAACCACAAGTGTCATAACATGTCCCCCACAAGTGTAACAATAACCACAAATGTAAAAAAAAATAAATAAATAAATCGCCCACAAATATAAATATCTGTTTAACCACAAATGTAAAAACATTTTCGCCTACCAATGTAAAAATCAATTTTTACCACAAATGTCATAACATGTTGACCGCAAATGTAAAAATTCATTGCTTGCATAATGCACCTATATAAGATGCACCAGTTGGTCTAGTCACCATTCGTCTAATAATAATTTTGTCTAATAATCAGTTTAATCACTTCGCCTATAGCCAATTCGTCTAAAACCCATTTGGTCTAAACTCATTCGGTCTAAACACCACTTGATCTAATAATCCGTTCGTCTAATGTTCACTTGGTCCAATATCTATTTCGGCTAAAACCAGTTGGTCTTATAACCAAATCATCATGTCGTACGTCTAATAGCCATTTTGTCTAAACCCAGTTGGTCTTACACCAACATCGTCTAATCATCACTTCGTCTTATTACCATTTTTTCTAATCATCGTTTGGTCCAATTCTCAGTAAGTCTAATAACCGTTTGGTCTAATGTTCACTTGGTCTAATAACCATTTGGTCCAATACTACATACAAATAGATTAGTCTGCCATAGCTATACAGGTTTATTGCCAGATGGTCTAACATCATTCGGTATAATATAAGTTGGCCTAATAAGCAATTGCTCTAATCACCATTTCGTCCAATTACCGTTTGGTCTAATTGCCATTTCGTCTAATGACCATTTAGTTTTAGTCAATTCGTCTAATAGCCATTCGGTCTAAAATCATTTGGTCTAATAACCATTCAGTCCATTATCAATTGGTCAATTGCCATTTCGTCTAATCATCAAATGGTCTAAACCCAATTGGTTTAATGGTCTACACACCATTTGGTCAATTTGTCAGTTAGTCTAACTTCAGTTGGTCGATCATCATTTAGTCAACACCCATTTAGTTTAATCACCATTTGGTCTTATTGTCATGTGGTCTAATGACCAGCTGGGGTAATTGTTTTTCCCCCTACAATACTACTCTAGGTGGCTTTGACTATAACATTCAGGTCTGGCGGCAATTTTCGATTTTCTTTGTAGTAACTGCATATATATATATATATATTTTTTTTTTAATTTATTTATTTATTTTTTTTTTTGGGGGGGGGGGGGGGAGTAAAACAGAGGAGAAAAGGGTGATCTGATGGAGCATGGCATGAGTTAATTACATGTGCTTAATTAATTATCTAGTGAATAAATTAATATCTTAGTGAATTTTCAATTATTGTATTATTACCCACGCCGATGAAATCGGCAGGGTTATGTAAAGGGCTCCGTATGTTTTTTTTTTTGTTTTTTTTTGTTTGTTTGTTTGTTTGTTTGTTTGTGTACAAGATAACAAGAGAACGGGTGAACGGATTTGCACCAAATTTTCAGGGAATGTTCAGAAAGTGACAGGAAAGAATCGATTAGATTTTGGTGATGATTAGTTGACCCCTGCAAATTCTGTGTGACCTTGAACTTTTGACCCTGTAGTAAAGTATAGGAACTTCAGTTCAGAGAGTGACAGGATAGAAACTAGAAAGTTTGATGACCCCAAACTTCGCCTGCCGATGCAGAAATATTTTGGTCAATCAAAACACTCATTACTTCGTCTCACCAAAAATCTATTTCAGGTTTATGAATTTTAGAAGACTTTTAGACCCATTATTTGCTATTTCACTTCAAATCCGCACGAGCCTGCAATGAATATTCAAAGCCAACGTATCCCAGCAACAAGGGATTTTTCGCGCTTGAACTGTACTTGTACTCTCGTTGCGAAATCGAAAGCGGCTAGGTATACGGTATACGTATAGCCTAGCACGTCTAATTTCTCCTATTTCTTATCTTCTGTGCATTTCTGTTTATTTTCCCCGGTTCTTTCCACTTTGTTGTGGAAGTTTTTGTGATTTATTTTATCCTGGTGGACGTGTAGTACGTGATTTTAATTGTTTTCGGTGAAAATCTGGTGCGTTTGTTCGACGTGAGTGAGTCTATCGCACTCGCGAGTGTTCGCGTGTGTTGATCTGAGTGAGTGGCTGAGTAGCTGTAGTGTACGTACATAACTATACACAGCACTGTCGCGAAGCCGGCTGACTGTTACTGTAGTACTGAGTGAGTAAGCTCTGTGCCTCGCATGCACGTCATTTTCAAGTCGAGATCCAACTTCTTTTGTCGTCATATTTATTTTATCCAAGCCCGATGAAAAAAAAACAACAACCCGAATTGCAATGTAAAGATAGAACATGAATACATTTACTAACACTGACATGACTGAACCAAGGCCGTACGCAGCGGGGTGGGGGGGGGGGGGGGGGGAGGGGGCAGTTGCCCCCCCCCCCCCAGAAATTTCAAAATCATACTTTTTTTTAATCGGGTTTTAGACTTCAAGTTATGGGTTCCTTTGAAAGCGATCATCTTGCCCCCCAGGAAAAAAATTTCTGCGTACGGCCTTGGACTGAACACTGAATACAAATTGCTAACATTTTTTTTTTCTCACCACGCCACGCTCTCTGACATGTCTAATCAATTACTTTTAGGGGAGGGATGTTTCAATAATAAAATATCTTTTTCAGAAGAATTTTTTCAAGGGTGGGGACACACAAAGCTATGACCTGGATATGGCAAAATTTATTGGGGGGGGGGGGGGGGGGGAGATGTGCCTCTTGTTATCCCCTTTGAATGGCTACTGCTTACAAAAATAATCGCAACAAAACAAAACCTATTGGGTTAAGGCGTGGGTCTGCCGCCTTTGACGGCCTTTCTAGTTGCACTTTGCTTTTGTTATTTTGTTTTTTATCGTTTCATTTCTTTCGCTATTTTCTCTTTATATTTGTATCATTTCTTTTTCTTTCGTTATGTTATTCCTTGCTTTTATCCTTTCTATTTACATCTTTCCTGTAGTTGTGTTATTCTTTAATTCCTTCTATCACTTCTTCCATTTCTCTGTTATGTTAATCTTTATATTCTTTCTTCTATCATCTTTCTCTTTCTCTCTCTATGTTTTTTTCGCTCTTTATTCCTAGGTTTATATTTCTATCATTTTACCTATTTAGCATTATTCTTTCTATTCACCTTATTTTTCCATCTCTAATTTCGTTATGTTATTCTTCTTCTGTTTTAGGGGCCTTTTTTATAATCTTCTTTTCAGTCTTTCTTTTCAGTCTTTCAGTTTTCTTTAGCCTTCTACCATCTCTCTCTCTCTCTCTCTCGCTCTATCTTTACGTGGGGCCTATGTCTTTATCCTTCTATCCCTTAGCTTTCAATCCCCCTATTGTATTGTTATTCATCGATTAATTTTTACTCCGTCTTTCCCTATATTACTCTTTATATTCATTTCTTTCTCATTGTGTCATTCAGTTTATATTCATTATTGTCATAATTATTACTACATGGACCACAATGTAGCGAAATGGAACGTCTTTGAAAGTGGGGACTGACGCCTCTTGCCCGGGTACTAACTACCCTTCTCAACATTTTGCGAGGGAGCGAAGCGAGCGGCCAAACATTACAATGTATTATCTTTAAAATGTGATCTCTTGTACAAAATATATACTGTACATAATCATTAAACAAAGTTATAAGAAACGTGTCTACTCAAAAGGTGAAGTGGCTGCTTCCCCATCACCCCCCCCCCGGGGAACGGTTCCACGGCCCATGCAATACAGGCTAACCTATTTGTCTGTAGTATTAGACGAAATGGATATTAGACCAAGTTAACATTAGACCAAACGATGATTAGACGTAATGTAGTGATGATTAGACGATGTGTGTGATAGACCAACTGGGTTTAGACAAAATGGCTATTAGACGAAATTATGATTAGACCATTTGCTTATTAGGCCAACTGGTTTTAGCTGAAATAGATATTGGACCAAGTGAACATTAGACGAACGGATTATTGGACCAAGTGATATTTAGACCAAATGGGTATAAAACAAATGGGTATTAGACCAAATGAGTTTTAGACGAATTGGCTATCGACGAAGTGATTATTAGACGAAGTGATTATTACACCAAATGTTTATTAGACGAAATGTTGATTGACCATTTGGCTATTAGGCTAGACCAATTGGCATTAGACCAAGGGGCAATTTACCGATATATACATACATTGCATGGGCCGTGGAACCGCGCCGGTGGAGGGGGGGGGGGGGGGGGGGGGGGGGGGGTGATGGGGCTGCAGCCCCTTCACATTTTGAGTAGACACATTTTATATAATTTTGTTTTGATTATGTAAAGTTTCACATTTTAAAGATAATAGATTGTAATAATGATTGGCCGATCGCTTCGCTCGCTCACAAAATGTTGAAAAGGGTAGTTGGTACCCGGGCAAGAGGCGTCAGTCCCCACATCCAAAAACGTTCCATTTCCCTGCATTGTGGTACATGTAGGAATAATGATGATGATAATGAATACATGTAGAAACAGAATAACATATTGAGAGTGAGATGATGGAAGAATGAATTTAAAGAGTAATATGAGGAAAGACGGAAGTAAAATCAATCGATGAATAACATTACAATAGGGAGGATAGAAAGTTTAGGGATAGAAGGATAAATGCATGACACAAAGATAGATAGATAGACAAACAGAGACAGAGACAGAGAGAAAAAAAATTGTGGAAGGATAAAGAAAACCGTGGTGAAAGATGGAAGAGAAGATTATAAAAAGGGCCAATCAAAAAAGAAAAAGAATAACATAATGAAAGTAGAGATGAAAAGCAAAAATAAAAAAAAATAAAAAGAAAGAATAATGCAAAATAGGCAAAATGATAGAGAGATAAACCAAAGAATAAAGAGCGAAAAAACATAGAGAAAGAGAAAGATGATAGAAGAAAGAATATAAAGATTAATACACGAAAAGGTGGAAGAAGTGACAGAAGGAATCAAAGAATAACACAACTAAAGGAAAGATGGGAAAATGAGAGGATAAAAGGAAAGGAATTACATAACGAAAGATTAAGATCGTCATTAAAATCGCGTTTTAAATGAAAAGTAAATTTACGTTATAAAGAGAAAAGATTCACCAAACTGTAGCTTTTGTGGAACAGTGCCTGACTCAAAAAGAGACAGAGTATTATGTGGCTAAGAAAAGAGGAAAACTTATTCATTTTAACTCTTTCGGTGCCGATGGCACGTATATGTGACAGATAGACTTGTCATTTTCATTCACCAATTGCTCGACCACAGGAAAGTTATATTTTGGTCAATGTATATCAAAATTTTGAGCATAAATCAAGCATTATTTATATGCTACCATAGTAAATTTTAGAGAAAATTGCAGATTTAAAAAAAAGATATTACCTTATTTCAACATTAAACAATAGCAAACAAATGAGAAACCAAAATATAATGGACAAAAAAGAAACTCAAATGTAATTGTCAATAATTCTTATGCATACAGTTGGGTAAAGTAATAATGTTTGGTAACATAAGAAATGTTAATAAATCTCCTACAAGTTTTGTACACAATATTTTATGAAATGATAGATGGTTAATGAAGTGCAGACATTTGAAAAGTAAGCAGTGATCACATCTTGGTAAAATTTTGTAGAGAGCTAAACCCCTTGGCACAGTAATTAAGAAATGGAAATTTGTAAAATCTTAGTGAAGATTGTAATGAACTTAAACTGCATTTGTTAGGGTGAAGCCTTCAAGACGCTACTAAATACAGTGGTATCTCGTTGGTGTAACTCTTGTAATGTACATTCTCTATATGAGTGAGCTTATTCAGTGCTCAGATAATATTTTCATGCCCCGACGCGTCGGTCATGGTGTGGGCATGGTGTCGCGACGTGGTGTGGTGGTTATGGGCGGTGCTCTAGAAGGCCAGTTGTATTGGTGGTTCCCATTGCATTGCAACAAAAATCTATATTGGCTATCCCTCCTGGAGTATTGCTGGTTACCCCTTACATCGCGCCGGTGCGTCCTCTTATGTACGAAATTGTACGATGTATACATGTATAAAATTGGTGTGACGTGGATGCACTGTTTTTATGTTTTTATATGCATGTACCACAACGTTTGTTCATTGAATTTCATGTAGATGATACTGCTTTTTTTCTTCTTATTGTTGATATTATTTCTATTATTTCTATGATCTGTTTATGTTCCTTATGTGCATTCTAATTATTTCTTAATTTGCACTGTTTGTAATCATGAAAATCCATAAAACCTATGAATTAAAAAAAAAAGGGGAAATTTACGTTCAAATTCAATTTATATGAAGCGCCCTCTTGAGACTGATAAAATGAATTGCAGATCGATGGATTATGAATTTTTCCTGCTATTAAAGTTTATGATCAGCTCCTAGACCCCCCGTCTCTGTAAACTGATCATAAGGAAAGAAATCACTAGTAAACCACTAATTTAATACATTTTTACATTTGTGGTTGACACGTTTTGACATTTGTGGTAAAGGTGTTTCAATTTTAAGGGATTTTATTGATCAGGAAATCCTCATCACACACGCACACCCACACACACACACACATCTCATAATAACTTATCTTACATGGGTGCAGTAAATAGTTTATTTTTTTACATTTGCGGTTGACATGTTATGACATTTGTGGTTAAAAATGGAAATTTTTACATTTGTAGGCGAAATGTTTTTACATTTGTGGTTATTTTTTTACACTACGTGGTTGACATTTTGGAACATTTGTGGTTATTTTCACATTTGCGGGTGCAATGTTTTTACATTTGTGGTTGATTTTTTAATTTATGGGGCCCTACAGACCCCCCCCCCCTCCAAATTAAGAATGCACCTGGAAGTGAAAGTCCGTTACAAGGAGTATCCGTACGTTTTACTCTGTATCATATATTCGTACTTTCTGGGCGTATTTTTATTTTATTTGCTACTACAATACAAAGCTTTTGATGTGACCTCGCAGGAATCTGATTAAAATCAACATGCTTAGTGTGTTGGCTGTCGTAGCTGGACGTTATTTCTAAAAAGAAACATTACCTATTTGCTTGAAATAGCAGGGATTCCAATCATAAGTGCTGCTCCATCAATTGGAAGACTGGTTTTTTCTTTTCGTTCGTCATTCGATCCCATACAAGGCCATGCAACCATGCACGACAATAGCATAATCACCAGCCATATAGTTAGAATAAATTATAGGAATTTTAAAAATTCAAACAAACATTCCAAATTCCAAATATTTCTTACATTACTTCTAAGGTTCAGCATTCCGAATGTTCGACTACCCGAAAGTTCATTATGCGGAAAATGAAATTGGGTAAATAATTTCGAAGTTTCTTAATTCCGAAAAAAAAAAATGACCACTGAACCAAACCTTGGGTTGACCATTCATTTCATTCAAAACTTGGTTAAAGATAAAGTGCATGACCCGAATAATAAAAAAGTAAGTATACTACAGTTGAGCTGTCCATGGCCAGACTTTATTGACCAAAGAGTCACATTATAGAAAACACTATACGCACAAAGTCGAGTTCTCTTTAATTTAAACCTATAAAGTAAAAGTTACGATATTTAGACTTCAATCTGAGCATTTTTTAGGTGACTCACCATTAATAATAGACCCTTCCACTCAAGGTCTTCTTTACAATGTTTACATCACACCAATTGCTTTATCAATGAAATCATACCCAAGTCTACCGAATTATATTTTGTTTAATATAATTATGTCTATGTACATAATTATTTTGTTCTTGCTCTTAATTTTGATATATACTGTTCATTTCCTTTGTTGTAAAAGACATTTTTCTAGAAATAATATTTCCTGATTAATATCAATCTTATTATTTTTTCCAATCGTTACTTTTCTGTCATTATAGAACATGTGTCATTTGCATCATATCTACATGGAAGATCTGCACAAATGGAACGTTTGTTCAAGCAAAACCGTGGTTTAAGATCACGGCTTATTACAGGTAAATCGTATTTTTAAGTTAAGTTTATTGCTGTAGCGAAAAAAAATCATAGATTATAATTTTTATTACGCATCACGAGGGTGACATTAATAAGGGCAAAGACACCAAAACTGTAATTGAAATCCAAAGTAAAAGAACATGCACAAACAAAGCACTTCAATTGTTTCCATACAATAGCTTTGTGACAGAATGTATTAAAAAAGGTGATAGCTTCAAGGTTTCAAGGTTTTCAAGGTCTTTCAAGGTTTGTTTATTTTTCAAATTATCTCTTTTTGTTACATAACAAACAAACTTGTATACAAAGGCTGACATGATATATAAAATATTAACACAATTGCATTAAGAAGTGTTTAAATCAAAGAAAAAATGGCAAAAAAGAGGAAGAAATTATTGCGTATAATAAACAATTGTATTTCATAATTTCAGTTAAAATAGGCATAGCAAAGAAACATTTTTATAAGTGGATGAAAAAAGGCCAAAAAAAGAAAAGAGGAGGAAATAATTGCGTATAATAAACAATTGTATTTCATAAATTCAGTGAAATTAGGAATAGCAAAGAAACATTTTTATAAGTGGATGAGTTTATTGCGAAGCTCGGCTTCTATTTTATTATATAGGCCCCTGAAGAAACGTACTTATAAATGCTATAAATATATACAAATACATGTATAATTTAACAAAGTTATATCAAAGAAATGTAGGTATAAAGTTAGATAGGTATAAAGTTAGATAGCTATGGTCCAAATAACTTTCTCAGACGTGGGTACTTGCAAATGAACTTATGTTATGATGAACTAGTTCAACTGACGCAGTGAGGGTGGTTGTCCAATGCCCGCCGCACACGAGAGGTCATTATAGTCAATAGAGGTCAATACATCCGCTAATCGAGTCTGTGGAGGTGAGCAGCCAGTTAGCCAGTTATCAAAATTATTATTTGTAATGTTCAATTTGTGATCACAGACTGTAGGATGTCACTTTCACAGACCCTGCCAGTCCTGACGTCAATCTACATCTGTATAACGGCTCAGATGACGGATGGCTCTAAAAGACTTAAGTATGGCATCAAGAGTTAAACCGGGCTCACACGAGGTGGCATTAGCCGACGCAAGGACCGCGTCAGTGACTTGCGTCATGAAAGAGTGCAAACAATAATAATAATATAATAATAGTCACTTATATAGCGCTCATTTCCGCCACCCAGTGACGCTCATGGCGCTTAGACATTATTATTACCCTGGTTATAGCCGAGCCGCCAAACTAGCACTCAAGCATATCAGGTACCCATTTACACCTGGATGGAGAGTGGCAATGTAGATTAGAGTCTTGCCAAAGGACGTTAGTGCCATGGTGGGATTTGAACCCCGTACCTTGTGTTCTACAGTCCGGTGACTTATCCACTAGACCACAACATCTCTACCGTTAATTACTGGCTTATGGGTCAATCGCCTTCACGGGCTCGATTAGAGCAGGTATAGACGCGATTGAAATGACGCCTCGTGTGAGCCGGGCTTAAGAATGTCCTCTATTTTCTACAGGTGACGCATCGCCTTCAACTCTATTTGACAACAATAAATGGCGAGATATCTTCGGAGATAGGGTTGAGGGCCCAGAGCTGGTAACTGCAGATCTCTTATATGCTGTACAACCCAATGCAAAACTAATCATAACACTGAGGGATCCAACAGCAAGGTCAGTATTAAAGAGAGAGAAAAAACGTTGTGTGAGGGTCGACACGTTCAAGTCATTTATGGATTATGCATATATTTTGTCTAATTCCTTATCCAAATGTAATCAGGTAATATGGTCAAAACTTGAGCTGTGGCAATCCCACAATAGATATTTAATGCACTACTATCGTTTGAAAATAATCATCAGCGATAACATGTTATGTTATATAATATATAGAGGCAACAAAATAAGTTACACCTGCAGACGCAGCTGTTGGTACCACGCTTTTAATAAGCTTTCGGGCACTTAGCCCTTCTTCGGATCTACATGAGTAGGACAGAAACAACAATAAGGATAACTGAGATATATGAACGCATATATATATATATAATCAACAAACAATAATATATAATATTTCAAGGGAACATTATAATGTGATACAACTAGTACAACTAGAATATATGTACATATTTATAGGTGTAATTAGACCATAATATCGACGTCGAAAAAAGCAATAAACAAAGATAGATATACAGAGAAATTTAGTAAACTTACTATGACTGCAGCTGCGTGTGGTCTGTACATAAAATAAAATATTTCGTTCCTTGCTTGTGGGGGTTGAGTGCATTCAGCCATATATACTACGGGATTTAGCCTTAGATCCATACTATACTTTTTATACTTAAAATATACATGGGTATATAAATGTATAACATATCAACAGGGTAATTTATGAAGCAAAAATCAAATATTGCACGTAAAATATAAGGGAAAAACTTCCGACAGTTCGAGCACATAATACATGCATATATAATATATACAAAAAGTGCACATGAATGTTTACAATCTAAGGATAAATCCCGTAGAATTAATTAATTCCTTTGTCGGGGGGCAGGTGAGTTTTGAACAAAGACAAGTCGCGTGCCCCCGACAAAGGAATTAATTAATTAATAAGGTTGAAGATTTGTCATTCTGTCGGTCAATTGAATCTGCTGTCGCCGAAACCACTAACCCGTCTCCGTGGTCTAGTGGTTAAGGCATTGGCGTTCTAAACGACCCGGGTTCGATTCCCAACGGAGACATTTTTTCAGCCTTTGCAAAAATTTCAAAAGAGGGAGGACAGCTCTGGGGAACTTTGATTTAAGATACGCAACCATTATTCTCTCATTTCCTTTCGCATTATACATATATATATATATATGTGTGTGTGTGTGTGTGTGTGTGTGTGTGTATAGCTCAAACAAATCTAAAACAAAAGAAGTTCATGAAAAGGCTGCTCTCTCTCTCTCTCTCTCTCTCTCTCCCTCTCTCTCCCCTCTCTCTCTCTCCCTGTTTCTCCAAGGCTGTCACTCTCTCTTTATTTTGCAGGTTATATTCTCATTATCTTTACATGAACTCAGATGGTACTCCGGAAAAATTTCACCAAAGAACTGTGGAGTGTATAGCGAGATACCGTGCTTGCAGGACAAACATGTCCGCTCGTGCCTGCACATATACAAATTCTATAATGAATGATAAAGTGGTATGAAAATTAATCATGTCCTTTTGTAACTAATGAATAAATAGGAGTCAAAAGGGGCCTCAGCTTTCGATCCTAGCAGAATCTTCGTCAGAGGCAAAAAGACAAACATAAAAAGCAAGACAAGCATATATATAATAGACTACAGACACAAAACAGTATACATGTAACAGGAACTGTAAGGAGGGGCTGGGGACACAAAACAATGGAAACAAAAGGGGAGTGTGGGGAGTAAAAAGCCATGAGTCAAGTAGGTGTGGAGAGGGATTAAAGGAAACACAAAGGCGTGGAGATGCAAGGACAGTAATGAGCCCCAAGCTCAAGTGTGGGTAACCTGTGGAAGCAAAGGATAAATGGGGAGGCAACATCAGTGATCGAAAGCTCAGGCCCCTTTTGACTCCATTTTACTCCATTGGCTCGCTATTATTGGATAAGCAGTTTTCAGCAGTTTGTTTTCCATAATGAATAAATAGTCCACATGTACGGTTCATGTAATGCCATGGTCACAACTGATCGTGCGTGTTTTTGCATGTTTGTGTCCGCAACTGAGATCGGCTATGGACCAACTCCTGATATTTGTTTGTTATGGTCTTCACCAGTCTTGCACCTCTCTGCGTCTCCTCTTGGGGGCATCTTGCACCCTCCTCATAAAGATACCCCATCTTATACCGGCTAGTACTCTTGAGAAGGCTTCGTGAGACCTCCTCAACGAGCCCGTGCGATACTCGCAAGAAGCACGTGCAGGAAATACGATGTCAGCGCGTGTCACGTGCGTTCTTAAGAACATGCAGCCACACGCAGAGATTCTTGGACATGTTCAACAGTCAAGGATTTTCTGCGAAATCCGTCGCAGACAACACGCAAGGAAGCGCACGACTGGTTGTGACCAACCTTTAAGGTTCCCCGTATTGAACACGCATAACACAGATCTAGGTTCTATCATTACATTATTAAAGCTACACGCAGCCCTTACTGCGGCAGCCCGAACACGTAGTGTTCGGGCTGCGCTTCGCAGTCCTTTGATCGCATGGATGTCACATAATTACAAGGTCGTTTGTCAAAATGATAGCCATGAAACATGAAATCAGTTGATTTTAGGCTATTTTAGGTACTTACAATACTTTACGATTGACTGTCGTCTTTCTTTCCAATGAGGATGATACAAAAAAGGCATATTTATCTCCAAGAGCCTGTAGTAAAAACTTCCGAAGGTCGGTGTTTTGCTTGCAATGCGCATGCGTCAGCAGCTCCAATTATAATACAGACAAGAAGGGAGGATTATGAATATTCATTAAGACGAGCTTGAGCGAGAGCGCTAGATCTATACGCTAGCGATCGGCGGATTACAGTGGGTATATGAATATTCATTATTCCATTGACGAAAACTATGCCGTCATTGTAATAAACATTCATAGGCGCATGCGCAAGTGCCTATTTTCAATTTGGCTTTAACAACATGGCGAATGGGACTGGTTTCGAAAATTGAGAGTAAAAAGTGACATTCATCGATTCTACACATTTTTTAGGAAAAGATGATTTGCGTAAAGTCTGTTTAGGTAAGTGGCATCGTATATATGATACTTTAATTAAAAAATAATAATTACATGGCCATTTTTTAAATGGTCATTTGAACATTGGTAGATTGTGAGACCCACCGAATCGTACTGGTTTCACTCAGGACGCTGCCACTTCGTGGCAGCGTCCCGGGGCTACACGCAGCCCATGAAACCGAGAGTCCAAGAAATATAGGCCCACGAGACCAACAATCGCGCTCTAGTGAACCCTCAAAAATATGTTAGAAGGGCCACGAGAACAACAGCCCAAGAGAAAGAGATTTTAGTCTCGTGGGATGTCGGTCTCCTGGGAAGTACTGATCGAGAAAAGAAATCAAAGAGAAAAAATCAATTCTTGTTTGATGAAAACTATCCTGATCTCAACCCCATTTTCTCCCAATTCCGATACAGACACTGTTAATGGGGTTATATTCAGTTTACGTGCAGGACTGGTTCAGAGTATATCCACGCCACCACTTCTATATTCAACGTCTGGAAGATTGGAACGGGCATTGTACGGATCTCTTACCTAAACTTCACAAGTTCTTAGAACTTGGTAAGTAAGACGGGGTTGTATGACACAAGCTATAAGTACGGTGAAAATTTCTCTTCGGTCATATTTTCCACTTACCGAATTCTTAACTTCAAAAGCTTCAACATACTTGACAGTATGTCTAACCCTTGACACTAAAACATGCTAAACCTAACCTAAAACACACATCCCTTACCCTAACCCTTCACGTTCGACAAAATATAGCCCATAGCGATTGTATCCGGAGCATTATGTCGGAGTATGAAGAGCGAATGACTAGATTCAATGGTAAAGAGAGAGAGAGAGATAGAGTGGTCATGGGTTCGATCCTTGTGCGGTGTTTACATCCTTGGCCAAGTTGTTTCAACCACTCGACGGTTCCAATGTACAGTATATTAAATCGGTATCTGGCTATGCTGGTGTCATAATAATGTTGCGCGCTCGTCAGAAGAAAAAAAAAGATCAAAGAAAGTTGAAGAAAATCCCACATAATAAGAAAGTTATGAATTTTTGAAGATGTAATTAAACTTAAATTGGCAACTCCATGACATATCTTGTGAGGTCCTCTCCCATTTGCCGTGCCCCCCCCCCCCCCCCCATCATAGATTTCCACCTTTTCTAAAGAAAATATTTAATCATACAAGCACCCGATAGATATAATCATTACACATATGTTTCTAAAATAACCAAACTGTATGAAACAAATCTATTCCTTCATCAACAACGAAGAAAATGAAATTTTATGAAATTTTCTATACAGAGCAAATTGGAAATAACCTCGCAAGACACGTCACAGCGTTGCCAACCTGAAATTAAATTCTTAACTTTCTTATTTCTTGTCGGATTTTGCTCAGAATTCATTAACCTGTTTCTCTAATTTGTTTTTGTTGTTCCTTTTATTCCAGTGAACTAAAAACCAGGGTGGACTTCCCCTGTAAAAAATTGAGATGGGACCTGCAAAACAAATATCCAATACTTGTTTTCTAAATAAGCTTCATGGGATCGATTAGGGAACGATTCATACTTAGAAATGTCAGAAATACACTTATTATTCTGTCAAGTTATACACCCCAATAATTATAAACATAATGCTTTAATGCCTTTGAATTATGATGAATAAAATCAAATTTATTAAAACCCATCTTTTTCGTTCTTTCTCTCTTCTTTTTACAATTTAGAACCCTTATCGTTCGAGGACATCGGAAGAATATGTCGACAGTTTCCGAAGAATTCAAGGAAACAAAAAATGCGCTTAGTGGGACATATGCTCAACGAGACTCGAGTGATACTCCGAGATTTCTATTCAGAGTCAAACCGAAATTTAAGCCAACTTTTAAAGGATAATCGATTTTTGTGGAATGAAAACAGATAAAAATATAAGCAAAAGATTCAAAAGAAAATCAAGGAGAGGAAATGCGTTTAATGAGAGATATGTTCAATGAGAATCGTTAATTAAGAAAGTTTTAAAACGATGATCGATTTTTATGGAATGAAAATAGATAAAGATATAATCAAAGGATTAAAAACCAAGAAGGATAGATATTGTGTTTATTATAATGGCAAATGTGGTCAATGAGACCAGGAGATACTCTGAGATATTAATGTTAATGCAAGTTGACTTAATTCTTAATAAATCAAAACTGGTAGATTTCAGTGACATGTATACAGGCACTGAACTTTAGGCGGGAAGAGCCCCTTTCAGAGTGGGCGGTGAGTGTCCTGGGTTCATACTCCATTTGACCTATTGTATTAAAAAGAGATATTTTGTTGCATAATGTATTGTATAGAAATTGTTTTCTGAACATTTCAACTGTAATGTAGGTTAGTAATGCAAACCATATGAAAATGTAAATAAAAAGACATGTAAAAGAATGATCTGTCGATACAGAACTTAAAGCTAAGCTATACATGTATTTATTGAACATTTGTTGATACATAACTCGAAGTCTATATGTATTTAATTATTTGAATATTTGTTGGTTTTAATCTACCTTGATGGTGACTTATTCTTTTGATGTTAATTATATACATACACATGTCAGTGTTATATATTGTTCTACTCTTGTGCTTTTCACGGAGGCTTTTTTATACCCGAATGAAGACTCACTCTCTCCTGAATAGTCGAAGAAAGAAATACAGGAGTTTCATTCCAGCCATAAATTGAGATAGGAAGCTGTGAAGCTTTATTATTCGATCTGCGAATATAATCATTTAAAACAAAGCAAAGTTTTAGTGCATTGTTTAGTTACAGGACATATAAATGTAATGCTATTATACCTCAATAGATCTTTAAATAAGAAGTATTAACTTTCATGTATTGAATAGACGTTGTACCTTTAAACTTAACACTTGAAATTTATACATGTATCAACTAGACCATGCACCTTTAAGCTAATCTATATGGCTCTGTTTGAGATGAACGGTGTAACTTCCAAAATGACTACTTTTCGACTTATATAATCATTTGAAAGACCTTGGGTAGCATAACAAAGTTGTATGACCAATCTGTTCGGATTTTGTGGTCCAATATGTGGTCCATATTGGCCACTTTTGCTGAGACATTGGATACATGCATATTTTGAAAGTTAAGTTTTTTAATGAAATTTCCCTAAATTCAAATGTTTTTATGCCTGGGTGAAAGAGAAGGAATGAAAGAAAATTGGTATCCAACTTACAATATTTTAATCTTTTTTTTTCATGCAAGACAGAGTCAAAATTGATGTTTCGGACGTGACATTTTCCGTTTTCATATTTCTGTGTTATGCACATATATAATATCACTTCCCCATATAAACATATATATTAGTTCAAATTTGCACAGAGTAACCAATTTATCCACAATAACCAAAGGTTGCACGACAAATCTTTGCAATTGTGCATGTTAATACACTAAATTGTCCATGTTTTTAATCGCAAAGGGCAGTTTGGTGCCCCCATTCTTTAAACAGTAATATCGTACAACTCCCGCTTGTACAATATTCTACATATGTGACAACACTGTTTGGCATGGTATGCATTCACCCCATGTTATTCATCCAGGATACTGTCATTATGGAATAATATTAGTATTTCGAGATATGATAAATGGTGTTTCGGATGTGACATATTAATGTTAACATGGGAAGACCTAGTCATAAAGAGGCCTTGCAAATGGAAATTCTGTGGATACTATGATTATGCCAGTGTGTATATTCATATTTTTGCCATCTACATTTTTCCTACGAATTTAGAAAAAAAAATATGAAATACATGTATATCTTGATGCATCTTTGGGGAGAAACAATCAACTTCAGAATACAAATTTAACTTTTGTGACACTGACTGTATGATCTGAGGTACGATATTCAAAAGAAAATACTGTCCACAGCAGCAAAATGCATATATTGCTATGCCCTTCGTGATAATAAAACTTTCATATTACATTTTGATACTATTAGCTATTATATGAGTTTTAGCACACTTTACCATGTGCTTCTACTCTAAATAAAGTACAAGTACATGAAGAAATCCTCAGTGTGTGTGAGTTTCTAAAGTTATTTTAATATAGTTTGTTACATGCATATCTGAAGCACCTTTCGGGCTATGAGAAACGCAACATATACGCAATTTTACCAACTGAAATCCAAATACATTATAGATTTTAGTACAAATTAAGAATCACACGTACAGAAAACTCATTCATCAAGCAAAGCATATGCATTATCTGTGGTATCAGGTCTAATGCTGTCTTCGATATCCTATGTAAAGGATGGGGATCAAAGTGCTCTGTGGCCACCCTTGAGGCCGTCTGTTGCACGGTTACAACCCTATAGCTAGAAGGTCCGATAGTTAGCGGGTCCGATAGACCGACACCCAATAGACGGTTCTATAGACCGAATCGGCGGAGGGTCCGATAGTCTGAAGGTTCTATAGATCGAATGTCCAACGGGATCCGATAGACAGAAGGTTCCATAGACGGGATCGGCAAAAGGGTCCAATAGTCCGAAGGTTCAGTAGGGGTCCGATAGTTCGAAGGTCCGATAGACCGACAATAACGTAAAAAGGGTAAAATAAGTGGATACAATAAGTTTTTAATAGTTTTATCTCATAAAAGGAAAAGGGTAATGCCTTATCTTCTTCTATGTGTATTGTAATAAACCGATGCACTAGGTCTGTATGACACCCCCCCCCCCCCCCAAAAAAAAAAAAAAAAAACCAAAACCAAAACAAAACAAAATGGGGAACTTATTTTAAAGTTTTGTTTTATACATTTTCAACATGTTAAAAGTATTTTTATCATCATCATCATCATCACCATGGGGCGGGGATGGTCCACCATGCAGCTCAGCCCCCGGTTAATTTTGCCACTAAGCCTATGTATTGGCAATGGGGAACGCTGTCCATTTTTTGAAACATGAAAATCTAAGTATATGGTGCACACTAAAGCCCCGAAGCCCATCATGCCCGAAGCGTTTTTTTTTTTTCTAGCGGAGCAAGCTGAGGAAATAACATAGGTGTTATTTTTTAAACTAAGAAATCTTATGGGGTACACTTTATAGTTGAATTTTCATTAAAAGTAACAACAGATAAGATTCTGACAACAAAAGATTATGACTGATAAAAATGAAATTGTTTCAATTAGGCCCTATCACCTTCTTGGGAGGGGGCGTTTCCATTTTTCTTTCCTTTTTTTTTTTGGTGATATTTCCTACCAGCTATGATGTCAGATTTCATACTTTTTTGAATGTTCACCGACTACACCCATACTACTACCTTGTGGCAAATTTTAGTCTGTGGACTCTGTCGGGTAAATTATACCCGGTGGGGAATTCGAGAATAGTCGGATACCTAGCTGCAAGAAACAATCTAGGACTATTTTCTTGATTGTATGAGCGAGCAAAGCGAGCGAACGAGAGAGAGAGAGAAAAAAAAGAAGAATTTTGTATCCTGAGAATAGGTTCTAGCGTATTGTTATTCCGTTCTCATAATCTGTGTAACATGTTATCGGCATCTTCCGTTCTCATATTGGGAAGAGACTTTTGGTCACAGGCCATTATTTCTGAAAATTCATCTCTTTAGCCCCTTTAGGTCAACTTGCCGCTCGATTTCTTTCAGTTATGTTGCTAACATTCTTTGAGTAGAAAATAGCGTAATATTAGCTAGAAATTCAAGATGCAAACCACATAACTTCCATGAGAATATGACTTATTAATATAATTGGCATTGGTTTATATACATAAATATGGCGATTATATTAATAACTAATATCAATAATGAAAATATAATGAGCATTGGTAAATAACGCTAATAATGCTATTGAGCGAAGTTTTTGAATTTTTGTTTTCTTCTTTTTCCTTTCTTATTTCTTCTTTTCTTTTTCTCTTCTTTTCCTTTCTTCTTTCCTTTTGAACCTCTTCCTTTTTTGCCTTTTCTTTGGTTGGAACGCCCCCACTTATTTTAACCACTTATTTTTTACCCACTTATCATTTTATCCACTATTTTACCCTTTTTACGTATTTATTGTTGGTTTATCGGACCTTCTAACTATCGGACCCCTACTGAACCTTCGGACTATCGGACCCTTTTGCCAATTCGGTCTATAGAACCTTCTATCTATTGGACCTTCTGACTATCGGACCCGTTGGTCATTCGATCTATAGAACCTTCGGACTATTGGACCCTCCTGCTGATTCGGTCTATAGAACCTTCTGTCTACTGGACCCTCTCGTACATTCGGTCTATCGAACATTTTATCTATTGGCTGTCGGTTAATCGGACCTGCTAACTATCGGACCTTCTAGCTATAGGGATGACCCCTGCTGCACCCATCTCCTGTGCCCATCCCTCTGCTACATATTTAATGTTATCAACAATGCTCATATTGCATTTTAAATGATTTAATTTTCAAGAAATTAATGGAACTTAACCTATTTTAATATCATTACATAGCATGTTAACGTCACATCCGAAACAAGCTCAAATTATTACATTATGAAAAAAATATATAAATATTCTGGAAAAAATTTCCATGACTGTACCATTTTCTTTTTATGTAAGCATTCATATTATTATTATTATACAGTTGTATGCACATCCTGCTCAGTATGCAAATGAGGGAACCAATGACGTCACCCACTCACTATTTCTTTTGTATTTTATTACATGAAATACGAAATATTTTAATTTGTCCTTGTTATAATGTGAAACAAAGTTTGATTGCTCGCTGAGCATGTGTAATTGCCATTGTTCCAGCCTATACACAATTCAATGAGAGCTTCCTAATTGTGAAATCTGCATACTGAGCAGGATGTGCATATAACTGTTTTCCGAAATTAAGCGAAACTTTAAAGTACCATAACTTTCTTATTTTACATCCTATTTTGATGAAATTTTCAGTGTTATGCTTGTTGGATTTTTCTCTATTTATTCAAATCAACTTTTTGTTAGGGTGGACTTGGCCTTTAAGCTCGGCCACTACTTTTTTTCTTATAATTTGAACTATAGGCAACATTTCTGCAAAGGTTTCAAAGTAAAAAACATAATTCTAAAATTTGGTCATTTTGTGCCCGTAGTTATACCATTGATCTGAAACAAAGCCATATAACTTTCAAGAATATCCTTTTCAGCATAATTTGTATTTGTACTTTATTCCTGAATAACTATTTAAATGAAAGAATGAATAATTGCTAATAAACCTTTTGCATTTCTTGACATGCATACTTTTCAATTAACTTATGTTGCCCGAGTCTTTTCCTTTAACTTGTCTTTACATCTGTTGATAGACAAATATACTAATTTGCATAATCTCTATTTACCAGATAGTGCATAACGTGTATAAATCAATGAACAGTCATGATTCCCTTGCATGACAAATATTAATCAAGCAAACTCATTAATATGCTTACTCTGAATTTGTAACTATCCTTCAAAATTGGTGCAAACAGTCTAAATTTATTACTTGCTATTTGCATAATTAATCTGTTGCTCTCATTTGCATAAAACCAAATAAATATGAGTATTTTTATGTAGAATCAACTCTTCAATATACATGTATTCTAAATATATCTGCATAATGGAATTTATGCGAAATACTCTACAGCATTAACTGGTCACTTTAATTTTTTATTCTCAATGACCTTCAAATGGCATTCACAAGTGCACTGGCACATCTTCAATGTATATTACAAGTAATCAACAATACCTAAAGTGTTATCAAATTCACCTTGAATATTTTGCTTGTTTTTATTCTGAATCGCTTTATAATCCCAATCCAAAGATTAAGTCAACTGCAGGCTTTTGCAGCAATTCTATCTTGTCATAAATGCGTGTCTAAATAAACCTCTGCATCTGCACCCTAAAGCTGGAGGAATTCAGAACCAGGAATGCCTCTTTGGAATTGCATAATGTATAGCGCTCGAAAAAAATCAAGCTGCAATTTTATTCAATCTGTGAATATAAAATAGAAATAAGGGGAACATACATACATACATGCACAAAGTTTGCACGAATAACGATGGCTTTGATTTCATATCCAAATATTGAATTGTTACTTTCATCTTTAGAAGAATGAACAATACAAAATAAAGTATCTCGCCTCCAATATAGAGACGAAGCCTTGTTTTTGATAGACAAGTCTTTGAGCAAGACTAAATAAGATAAAAGTACATTTGTATGTACTTCTTTTAATCTATCACTGAATCAAAACCATTTAGTGAATTAATTCAGAGAATTCAACTTTCAAAATGCCTTTCGCCTAAATGGAATAAATCCAAACCTTTGGCAATTACGCTCTTTTACTCCAAAAGACAAATTAAAACTATAAATGCTTCATCCTACTTAATGGTTCTTATTTAGGAAAGCCAAGCGTCAACTTAGCACATTAGGTCTCTAATTAAACAGAATTGAATTCATGTTTATGAAACTTGAGTTAAATTCTACACGAAAACTGACATACTAGTCAAGAAATAAATATTGCATCTGTCTCGATTAAGACTAATCAAATATGACCTACGCAAGGTACCAATTGATAACTAGTTACAAGCATGAAAGCTTTATATAGAAAATAAACTAACATCTGGCATTCAGCCTAGCTATTACAAATCGACTCGAGCTATCTAAAAAAATGCCCTTGAATTAACCTTCAAGATAAGCAGGCTATTACCCTATGACACATATCATGACATACATACATACATACATACATAACATTTATATTGCGCTAATACACTGTTTGTAAGCGCCGAAGGAGTATTATTACCCTGGCTTTAGCCCAGCTGCCCTATGAGGCGCTGAAAGCATTCAAGGAATAAAAAGGTGGGTTTTTACTACACCTGGATGGAGAGTGGCAAATGTAGATTAATGTCTTGCCATGTATCTATCAAGAAAGTTAATGACGGTTAAAAGCCTATATTAAACGAACCGTATCATCTTTGTGCTCGACATTTTTTAGCATTGGACTTAGCACAAAAGAAATCCAAAACTGTACTTCTCCTTGATTTGTACTCGAACCAATATTAAGTCAAAACACTATCATAACAACACCCTATTTAAACGTTTCATAGTCAATGAGAATACTATGCAAAATACCACCATGACAACAATCTAATTAATCATATGCAAGATTAAATCTCCAACTAGTTCTTCGTTTACATTATAAACTCAAAACTCCACTCAATTAGAAACATTTCCAATTTATAAGCCAACTCTAGTTTGTGTAAATTTCTCGCTTCAAATATCACCCCAATGTCTAATAATGAGCCTTAGATTAAATACTGTACTGATTAAACCACTTGGAAATATTATCATAAAATGCATTACTCCTTATAATAGAGTGACAATACGCATTTGAGTTACTCGTTATCATTTCAACTTGACGTACTATCGTAAACGTATCACTACATAGTTTGTGCATAGCGGTTTATACATCGTGCTTCATACACATAGATTATGTAATTTCAACTTTTCTCATAAACCTGATAGAAATACATTTATAATTCAACACATAGGGAAAATATGATATTTCATTGTTAAACTTACTTCTGTGACGACATTTCCTGGCAACATAGTTTCAACATAATTAATGAGACTTTCGTCTCCTAGACCTCTTTCCCAAACGAAAGAAACATGGCATCTGCGAAGACGCTACTGGGCCATTCTCAGTCACGTGTGTAACCCCCAAAACAGGGAATAGGGCT
Source organism: Heliocidaris erythrogramma (assembly GCA_025617745.1). NCBI lineage: Eukaryota > Metazoa > Echinodermata > Echinoidea > Camarodonta > Echinometridae > Heliocidaris > Heliocidaris erythrogramma. The sequence continues at coordinate 37,216,879 of CM046873.1, read as the reverse complement.
ATTGTGATCCCTATAATTTAATAACCTACCATGTGTGCTGGTTTTTCCTGTATAAACAGAAAATACAGTCATAGGTACATGGATTAAATAACAAAAAGAGTCAATGATAATACCTGTTCTACGTCAGAGGTCAAAAAGTTCAGGGCACGTGTGTGACCTCGCACAGAAGCAGGTTTTTAAAACTCACATTTCATCTTTAAATCTCTCTGAATTTTCAAAAGCTTCAATGTTAATATTTATGGTGGGTATATTCCATGGTAATATTTCGTAGAATATATAATTAATTATGTTGAAAGTTGCATAAGATTTTTGTTATGCAATATTTTGTTTCATGATGTATGGTCACGTGTGTGACATTGGGGGTCACGTGTGTAACGTGCCATAGGTAATGTGAACAGATTTTGTGAACTATTGAAAATCATAATATTTAGTATTCTAAATTCATTTTGTAAAATCTCTATAGGAATTATCATCAATACGGTAGAAAGTGATTCTCAGATCTTCTCTTTATGAAAAATATGCAGGGAACACGTTTTTTTTTTCATTTTCGTACATTTATTGATATAATTTATAGTTATATTTGTTAAAACTGTAGAGGTGTTTTGGCCTAGTGGATAAGTAACCGTACTGCAGATCACAAGGCATGGAGTTCAATTAATTGCCACGGCACTAACGTCCTTTGGCAAGACATTTATCTGCATTTGCCATGCTCGATCCAGGTGTAGTAAGTGGGTACCTGTAGGATTTATTTTGTGACTGCACTGAACACTACGATTGTCGGGCTAAAAACAGGCTAATGATATGATTGCAGGGTCCTCAGGGAGAACAGTATTTAGCACTGATGAGGCTACCCTGGGTAAACAAGAATATTATCATTACTGTTAATTATTGTTTTTGTTATTGTAATTATTATTATTATTATTATTATTATTGTTATTACTATTATTATTATTATATATAATTAATATTTACTACTTTCTTTATTATAAATGTTCAGACCAAAGAATCAAGGTAGACAATTCAAAAGTTTTAAACGGTTTTTCATGCTGATATACAAGTATATTCATCTCCAGCTTGCTTTAGAAACACTGGCCAATTACATTATATGCAATAGCTAATTACATCAGTTCAGGGGATTAAGCAAGAGGATTACAAAAAGTGAAAAACAGATTTATCAGGTCAATAAACTCAGCAATAATAGACAAAAAAGACTGTACTCATGACTTGCCCACGTGTGTGACAAGGTTAGTTGGGCAATATTTCAAGAAATATTTGGAATAATATTTGGTGAGATGAAGGACACATACAAGTTAGCATAGGACAGGAAAAATATACATTACCCAAACTGTATTTTTCTAATAGCAAAAACTTTTCATGTTTTCGGGTCACGTGTGTGACATTAGAATTACTTAATTATGCATGCTAATTATTACATAATGCTTAGACAAGTTTTCTTTTTCCTTCAACTTATTTTCTTGCAAAAGAACATACTTACGAAGGGTATGATTTCACTACATAGTGGCAACAACTATCAAAGCTCATACTGAGAGATGAGTATTATATGGTGAAGAAAGAATTTTTTTTTACTTTAATTTATGCCAATTTAATTGTATGCAAATTAGCATAATTGGGTCTTCAATTAAGCCAAAAATGTGTTCCATCTTACTTTAGAAATTACTCTTCAAGAATATACTATTCAAAAACAGCAACAAATAACTTCATTATTATAAAAAAAGTTTCACTTTACAAAGAATGGCCCTACTCAGAACCAAAATTAGCATAAATTCCATACACCCTACGGTATCTGGCAAATTACAAATTGCAAAGGAAAACAAATAACACATTTCAGGGTTTGTCAACAAACCATATATGTAAGTATATATATATACATATATATTTATATATATCTCAACCTCATAAGTAGATCTGATTTGTCTAAATATGTCTAAATATATATAAAACATCTGTGAATTATATCAACCTTCAAATCTCTATTTCTATCAAGTATTTCCATGTATATATACTGTGACATAAATAGACGTACACTGTCCGCTTATTTCAGTACCAAACCGTATATGCTCAACACAAAAATCAACCACTCATCTCTTATGAGAAAATCAGACCTGAAATGTCCACTTACTTCCCCTCGAATAGCATTTCAATCAACCTCTGTTCATAGACCCATTTCAAACTCTTTTCACAACATATTTCTTACATCAACAATACAAACGGATCTGAAATATACACGTTGAATTAATTTATTGATTTAAAGTAGACATTCAAAGAAAATCACAAATATGGCAATTAATGTATCACTAGAAACCGGGAAGCTTACAGATGGCAATCTTATAAGTTTTATGTCAACTGCGTATCTGGTGATTATAAAAACAACACAAATAAAATCTCTTCTCAGCATCTGGAATATCCGAGGATTCGCCAGAAATATAGCGATATTTTGATGTCGTCACACTCGGGATCGATCCTGCTTAAGCAGACGACGTCCTATAATGAATGAACGTAATTGCAATGCAATTATTTATCAAATTATAAAGAGTTTCGTGTATTTAAACATGACCTTATTTCACACCATTATAAAGGGAAAGTGAAACTGTTTCTGATAGCTAAAACCGTTTGATTGTAAATACATAGGAGAAGGGTCAATGATCAATGAAATAAACCCCACTTTCAAATTGAAAAGCCCTCCGAATAATAGCAGGATGGTATTCGTTCCCTCTTGAAACGCCGAACATGCCCTGGTGCAAGCAGCTGAAAATACAATGGCGTCTTATTTTGTTTACAAGTGACTGATTCCTTTATTTTGTTAACGCTGCATTTTTCATCAAAATAATACCATACACGAAGTTAAGAGTGAGGCAACAGACTAACATTAAGACTGACGCTAGTGAAGGAAGAGAAATAAGTGAAGAGGAGATGACAAAATAGGCTCTGAAAAATGTGTAAGATGTTATGGGACATCGTCTGCTTAGACAGGACTGGTCCAGGGTGTGTCGTCACATATCTCAGCAGCGTTCGAGGAGCTCTTCAGCTGATATATCGGGGGCTGTATTTTACCGTTTTATAATTGATAATAATCATTACTTCAAATGTTTCCAAGCGTTGAATTTGGATAACCTTGTTTAATTTATGCCATCTATGCAATAATAAGTATTAAGCCAATATTTAAAATCATTAACGTTCTACTTTAATTAATTGACTTACATTTAAAAGGTTGCCCAGTCACGTACATTACGCGCTTCTTATTGCAGTCCCAGCAGTGACGTATCTAGGGATTATGGCGCCTGGGCCAAAAATTGAAGTTGCGCCCCCAGTACCCAAACCTATCTAGACGTTATGGTATAAGCGAGGGTGCAAAGACCGAGCGACAATTTCTTTTTGTTGCATTTTAACCCTAAAATACACAATTTCTTCCGCATATTACCCAGGAAATTTTGCAACTGACCACTGCAACTGAGCGGTAGAGAAGTTCGAATTTATTTTTTGTACATTGATAAACGGTTTTCTATTCACTCCCTTCTAAAATTGTGGGCAAAATTAACAAAAACCCTCAAGAAATAGTCGAGGAATTTAGCAAGTCGACTGACAGTTGAGATTTCTTTAAAATGCTGAACCTCTGAACCCCTATAATGGGGGCGCAATATTAACAAGAGGCAGATAAAACTTACATGACAGCGAGCAAAGCAACAACAATTACATTTTTGTTTTCCTTCAAATTTTGAACCCCTAAAAAAATGTTATTTAAGAACTATACTGGGGGCGCCAAAATACAAGATCCTGAAGGAAAATAATTATACGAAAATGTTGGCACTTTAAATCATCAAAAAACTGTATTTCTAATGCATTTACCATGCCGATTGGGGGGGGGGGGGGCGCATAATCCTTAAGGTATATTATTTTTTTTCTTAATTCCCCCCCCCCCTTTTTAAACTTATTTATGCCCCTCCCCTAGATACGCCACTGATCGACTGTCCCAGTATCAGCTTTCTGTACCTTTTCCCCACAAAACTGATTTTCTCAGCCCCAACAAGAAGATCCCACTTCATCCTATAGGGGGTAGCACGTTGCACTAACGAAAAAAAAGCAGCACTGAAATAATAATTGGTCCATGCAGCCAAACTGTCGAATTAAGCTATTGTACATATACAATTACATTCAGAGTAGAAATTAAAGTGGTTGACGACCCACTTTACACTGTAGGCCTATATGGATATAAATAGGGGCCACAATTACCCCGAGCAACATCTAAGCTTGAATCCCTTTGTACAGTTGTGAGCTTGACAATACTCTGAAAGAAGTATTTATGTTGTGTTTGTCAGTTCATACTATTCCAATTTCAAACAAAGAGCCATCGCAGTGATTTTGATTAATGATACCACACTTCCAAATATAAAGTAAACTTTCCACTTTCCGTCCAATGAAATTTTGGTTGCTGCAGTTTTATAATGGTAATAATATCCATCTATATAGCGCAGCTACCTACAAATATACTCTACTGCGCTTAATACAACGTATCACATTATTACCCCGCCATGATAGGCGCTAAGGCATTCAAGGAATGCCATTCGTTGTAAAACTTGCATCTAAATGACTAGCAGAAAGGGTAAAGCTAGGTACCTACTAATCACAGGCAAGCTATTAAAGACAACTTGGACACAATTACTCCATTATCCCATCCAAGTTAGACGAGGCTTTCGCAAAATCCCATATGGCCCTTTTTCCCTGTAATACCTCAGTCACACCAACGAGACCGATCCTAAACCGAACATAAAATTACATTACTCCGAATGGCCAAGAATCCGTCGGTGTGAAGTCGGTTTGGCCATGTGACTGAGGTGTGAGTGTTCATTAATTTTGTCTGTGCATTTAACTCTGTTAACTCTTTAAATCGTCATGGAGCAAAAACCGTGGACTGCCACATTATTTGGAATAAATTATATTAAACCCTTAAACTGTACGTGTGCCAAAAATCGACTGTGGGATTCCCACGCGATGTCCAATGGTCGACCAAAGCCAGAAAAGAGAGTCCACGACCCTGCTTTTACACGCTCATATTCACCATTGCACCGCTTTTCCGACAGATTTGTAGCACTAATGGAATGATGGAATGGGAGAAACTTGTGTCCGATTTACGATTTGCGTGTTACTTTGCACCGCCTCATGTCACAAGATCTATCATGTCTATCGAGGAGTAAAAAATGTCGGAAATTACGACGAAAATGTATGTTTGTGGCAGCGTATATGAACGGATTGATCATGGAGTTACCCCACACAAGTGCATTTGTCACCTCCCAGCTAACGTATGATACACATTTATTGCCACACATTGCAAACATGACACTCGTTACTTGGATTGGTACCCAGCAGACCAGGAAAAATCCTACCAGAATGGCAAGAACCAGAGCAGCTTTCCGATGCCTTACGAACGTCTGTCGCTCAGTATTCGGATCTTTCGGCCCCTGACTGCTGTTGGGTTGGTTTTCATCATGCTGATATCCGATAGGCTCGGTAATAACGGTCTCGACAGTAGCACTAGAGGAAAATGCCACTTTGCGTTGTCCTTTGACAGCAGCCCCTCCAGAAGAGTGAGGGGCTCCAGGACGCAATGATTCGTTTGTATCTTCCTGGCTTCTACCAGCTGATCTTGTCAACTGGTAGCTCGGGGGATTGGGACCTGCGATACCCCTGGATCTACGCTTGATGTTCATATACACGGCAATATTCAGGATGATCAGGATTGTGAATGGAATGAAGAACTCAAATACGTTTGCGATCAGTGTCGTCGCAAGATTAGCTGAGAATTCCATTTCACAGTCACACGTGTAGTCCACGTTGTACTGTCCCGTTATGGGACTCCACGCAAATGCAAGGGACGAGTACCAAACAAAAACGGTTGTCCACATAACACCGATAATCACCCCGATTCGCTTCTTGGTCTGGAACGTCTGATGCCGGATCCCCATAGTCAAGAGACAGTAACGGTCCCAACTGATTAGGACTAAAGTTAAAGCGGATACCATTGTCACTGTGTAATCCACTATCAACCACAGCTTACAAAAGATCTCACCATGTGACCAGTAGTCTTTGATGAGCCATGAGAGAGAGATAGGCCACATTAAAGTTCCTACAATAAAATCGGTGATTGCGAGGTTCAGGATAAATAAATTAGACACAGTTGCCCGGATGCGCTGGTCTCGAATGTAAGCTGCAATCACCATTAAGTTCCCGAGTATTGTCACAGCAATTATGAGCGAGCAAATGAACGGAACTATGGCAAGCCAAGCAGTTCCGTAGGGTACTCATACTCCGTGTTACTTGCGTTTTCCATTGATAATATGCTACTAGAAAGATCCATAGCTGAACTTTTTATTATAGTCTTGTCCAAGTAATTTATTGGGCATTCAACACGTACACGAGATTTAGCGATATGGCCTTACTACAAGGATTTCCGTGACAGACGACCAGGAGAGGAACCATTTGGTATTGTGTAAAGTGTGATTAAAGTTTATGATGAAACAGACAGCATCACGAAACAGCTTCTAAATTAAAATATTTGCTTCAAAGTTCAGAGATGTACACCATTTTAAGTCATGTGATAGCTGAGATACAGACTGTAATAGGGACAAGATTCGATGTGGGAGATTTAGGAATCGAGTCTTATTGTAGTGAAACATGCAGTTCGTTTGCTCCTCACAGTGCTGCAGCAGCTTGGGTTAGTCACGGTGGAAAGTAACTTACATCGATTTTATCTCTCCAAGATCATCTAAGAACTTCAAAGATAACCTGTCGTCCTGAAAAAGGGAAAATATGACAAGATTAATTTACAAAGACCTCCAATTTTGTAACAGACGTTTTAGAACATATGTTTTAATTTTTACGAATGTGTATTTTAGGATATGTAAATTCATGTTTCCAAACACATCTCCTAAACATAAATTTGGTCGAGTGATACTTTTGAACAAATTCTTTTTTACCATTGAACTCTCTGACAGTTGGTATGAGACTGTGAAGAAAGTGATATATGAGGATATAAGTGTTACATATCGGAATTACGCAGTATTACCTTCACATTATTCATGGTACTTGGGAAATCTCTGGAAAAGAAAGAGTTAATGTAGAAAAAATATATATAATTAGGTTACGAAGATACAATTTTGAATGGCATGTAAATATGAGTAAATATTGATGTTTACACGAGATAATAGTTTGACACCTTCCACAAATTTGATGTATTTAAAAAAAGTTCTACAGAATACCTAAATTCTTGGGGGATTTTAAAACTTTGATTCATTTTATGCTCCAGTGAAGGGTTGGATTGCCCTTGTCAGCTAAGAGCTGGGTTTAAAAAAAAAGATTTGAGGGGGGTCGCTCGATTTTGGATTGATTTTTATTTTACATTTCACACTTTGATGATTAACATAATTTCAAGTTGAAATAAGCATATTCATCCCCCTGAACAGATGAAATGTAATTTGCTTCAAATTCAATCATGTTAATGGGAGTAAATAAATGATTAGGAACTCTAAACGCTTTTAACAATGTAAAATTATGGCGCATCTGGTTAATTCAAGTGGAAAATTTAAAAGTGACAAACTTATTGCAATTTAGAATTTCCCATACGAGCTTACGACGCATTAATGAATTAATTCAGTATTTGATCCCTCCAAAACCAGGTGAACCTCGAAGGTGGGTTTTAATTATCTTAATTGCACAAAATTGGTAATAAATTTGTATAATTGATGACGGGGAGGAGAACTTAAATGAGAAAAACCAATATAATTTACTTTTCGAGTGCGTGAAATGAAAAAAAAAAAATAATAAAAATGAAAGCCAACGACCACCCTCAAATCCTTAAAAAAAAAAACCCATATGATTTTCTAATTTTCTAAATTAATTATTATTATTTATAGATACGGTGTTTTTTCCAGCTGTCATTAATCTCTCTTGCTGAAATTTCCACCGTCATTCAGAATTTGCAACTAGACTATCAGCCTGGATACCTTCCAGGTTTCTTGCACTTCTTTTCCATGAAAAATTCATGTTTACTGTTCATTGCAATAAGCAAACCCTGCTCTCAAAAGGGTTCTGTGGGCCGACTCTTTTTTTCAGTTTATTTAATTGGATTGCGACAAGTTCTGCTACAACATGGCATAGATCATCATATTTATGCAGACGATATTCAACTCATGATTTCCTTTAATTCAGGTCAATCCCCTGCGGAAAGGGCTGTTCATCGCCTTGAATCATGCATGGTTGATGTTCACGATTGGATGCTCGCACGTTCTCTGAAACTGAATTCAGATAAATGTTAATTCCTTATATTTGGTTCTAAAGTGCAGCTTAGTAAAATTGATATTAATTCCATCTCATTTTCTGGCCACACAATTTATTTGTCGCAGACTTGTCGCATATGTTGATTTTTTTCCGACCCCCAATTGCAAGAATATGGTTTGTAAATAAATAATAAACATATTGAAATAAAGGTTTCATCAATTTTAGCAAATAAAATATATTTTTTTGGATAAAATGTCCCCTTGATTATTGCCCTTATTGAGCCAGATTTCTCAAACAGACCGATAAACATCGAAGCGGGGTTGACCTGCTATGACGTCACTGGGTAGAGTTGATCAATTCATCCAGGTCAATTCATCCGGTGCATAACGCGCGCTATTGAAATCGTGTGTAAAAAACACAACATCAACGAGAGTCGCTTTCTTTTGGGGGAATCCTTACGTTTTGTGGCAAAATGCCACGAAATTGCGTTGTGTGTGTGTGGGGGGGGGGGGGGGGTTACAATATTTTAAAGAACCCCAACATCAGTTTCTTCACCTTTCCAAAGCTCAATAAGCAACGGAATTTGTGGGTGAAGTTTGTGAAAATTCGGCGAAAAGATTTCACAGCAGCAACACGCAGCAAGCATGCACGAATATGTAGCGACCATTTCGAAAAATCAGCCTTCGAACGTCACTGCAAGATTGACTTTGGAGATGTAGCTGGCCCGAAATACAAGGCTAGGTTGAAGAAGGATGGCTTGCCCACAATACAGAGCATCAAATATTCAAAAACACCAACAATTAAGCCGCAGGAGACCACTGTCGGAAGTCAGACTGAGAACTAATGTGAGCGACTTTCACCGTATTGTGAAATTGTATTGTTGAATCAGAGCCGACATGGTCGTTCTTGCGCTGATTTTGTGGACTCAATTCGAAGTCATAGTCGTTTTTTCCAAAAAATGTCAAGTGAAAAGTTAAAACTAACCTTTATGAGGTGTTTCACCAGATATTTCACTGCTGACTGCTGTGACCAATATTAGGAAGAAAAGAGCGATTCTCGTAGAGTAGCTCTGTTCTTTTCTTCCACGGCAGTGTATCAGATCTAGCCCAGTTCTCAAGCGGAGCCCTACGGGGTTTCACCGCGTCGCTGTACACGTAGCCTACCATGATGTGTACGGGTGCGACTTTTTAAAAGTTTTCGTGCATGTTAACTTGTCCGAGCTGTCTGAAAAATGGTTGCTTGTTGGAATAAAATGTTGTAACCTAGTTTTGATATCATATTTAACAAAACTGATGGATAATTTTGAAGTATAAAAATTATGTCGACCAAAATTTCCTTCACTCGCGGTTACCAGTCCATGCTGTGTTGTGCAGCAGTACCGCGGAGGTCATACGACTCTACCCAATGACGTCGTGCTAATTTGCATAAAAAAGTAAACAAGCTAGGATTTTGCCGAAATTGGACTGCGAGACACACAATTTCAAACCCTCAAAAAAGTGAGTTTTATTTTTTAAAAATTGCACTTTCTAGTTGAGCTATTTGAAAAATTTAAAAAGGATTGTTTTCTTTGATACACAGATTTTAATATTACCAAATAAAAACGCATACCACTTCTTTTCTCAATATGAGCTCGTTAATTTTGACTCATATATGACAATGTCTAATCAAATTTCAAATATCTTATTCTGCCATTTTGCCTTTTCTGCTCACGTGTTTTGTATAGTTCACAGAAATTTTACTTAAAAAATAAGGAGAAAAACATTACCATAAAACATGATTCTAAACTGAGATGGAATATTCCTGGTGTGTTGGCGAGGGTATAGGTGCATGTTTGTAAGTGACTATGTTGACATATGAGAAATCCCTCAGATACTCTATTTAGCATGTTTATCATGCTTTGGAGGAGGAGAATTACGATTCCGTGATTGTAACACGGTTTTTCAGTATCCCTTAATATTCTTTTTATTAATCGATTGAACCAGTGCATGACGAATACCAGAAAACGCTTCTTAAAAATCTCAATTTTCTAATCTCACTTCAAAGTATAGATTGTCAAGGAGATGCAGTCTACATTGTGGCTATATGATTCCATCCCACTTAATCGGAGTGTGAGGAAGTTAGCGGTGTCTCGATAAATTTCTAAAACTCGCTTGCGGTAAAACACACGGTAATTCAAGGAATCGCGTCCATGTTTCTCGTATACAGAGAGGTTATATAAAACATGTAAAGCCATCAGTCGCAACCATCTGTTTGTTCCGTTTAATTATTTATGTTTTTAAGTGCTTTTCACAATGTTTTTAACACGAACTCGCAATATCCTTGATTACATTTACCTTATCACACGGTAAAAACAAAGCAAATACATCATTAATACATCACCCGACTGCTGGGCAATCTTCATAATGCTAGCTTTTTACATTATACCATCTAACTAGTTTACTTATTCCGAGTCCCATGATGAAAACGAGAAAAGCAAGAAGATAGAAGTAGAATATGGACTAAAATTATTTAATATACAAGTTCTGTAGATTGAATCTGTGTTGAATTACATTATTACACTTATTACATTATTTACACAAAGCAAATACATCACTAATACATAACCCGACTGCTGGGCAATCTTCATAATGCTAGCTTCTTACATTATACCATCTAACTAGTTTAATTATTCCGAGACCCATGATGAAAACGAGAAAAGCAAGAAGGTAGAAGTAGAATGGACTAAATAATATACAAGTACTGAAGATTGAATCTGTCTTGAATTACATTATTACACTTTTGTGCTTTTCATCACGGTATTTAGATAGTATGTTGATAATGTCATCTACCATGAACGTATGCTCTTTTTCTTCTCATTATGTGACAAAATTAAAAGTTGTATTTATTTTCATAGTTGTTATTGTTCAAGCTTACGTAATGATTTCAATGGAACTAAATTAAAATTTAAAGGGTGACACAGTGTACCAAAGGAAATGTGTAACGAACTGTTCGATAATCCACAAACAGTAAGAATGGATAATGGTAATCATCAAAGAAAAAAGAAGATAGGCAATATGGGATCCACTTAGCGCAATTATGATAATATTAGTCAATTAGCCAACAAGTCAATATATTCATGGATTGCAATTAGTATAAAAAGGAGAAAATTAAATTATGTACTACACATGCTCCGCAGTCAATGCACAGCACTAAACAGCTTCTTAGCTTTTTTGGACCAAACACACCTAAGCCTAATCCTTACCCTAAACCTACCGTTCGACCCGATTGCAATCTAAACACCTAACCTTACATATTTGATGAAATAAAGCCAGGTGCAATTATCCCTTGAAAAAACGGAGTAGCACTAAATGATAACGGCGAGTACTTGTTCACCATATCAGCCGCAAAGTCACGATCACTTACATCAATTCTAATTGGGATCAAATTGGAAATCGCAAAAGAAAAGCAAATCAAATGGTAGCATCACGATACAATGGTTCATTCATCTGACTCACTACCAAAACAACGAGGGCTCGCATCTCTGCCATGTACATACGCCCTCAGACAAGGCGTTCTATCTAAAGTTTCTCTCTTGACCCAGGAGTTAAATGTGTACCTGGCTGAATTTGTTCCTTGAGATAAACCGTAAGCTTATAGCCAGCTAGTATCACTTCATATTAAAAGGCGTAATGTATAATGTATAATGTACAACCCTTTTTGCGGTAAAACACAAACAATATGGCCTCCAAATATAACCTCTTTTTTGGCTTACCGATTAGCCTAAAGTACCCTATATTAGGGGGAAAATGTACAAAGGTATTCGTTTGTTTGCAAATATCGTAAAACTATGGCCCTTTTTCTTGAAATGTCTTGCTCTTTCCAAAAAACATACTTTAATTTTTTTTTCGAAATCCGCGAACATTTTAATATTGGTAAACTTCCCCGATAAATACCCCCTTTTACACGGTAAAGCGATGTACGCTATACAAAAACGATTACTTGCTATCATCATCATCATCATTATCATCATCATCATCATCATTATCATCATCATCATCATCATTCTCATCATTATCATTATTATTATTATTATTATTATTAATACTATCATTTTCGTCTTCTTCGTCTTCTTCTCTTTCTCATTATTATTATCCAAATTTTTAAACACTGACTTATCCTTTTCAATGTGGCATTGACAGATTACTCTAGACAATTTACCATCAATAAGATAACAGATTTAAAAAAAAGGCTTTTCCTTGCAGATACATTATTGTTCCAGATTTAGCTTTCATTGGAAAGCGCTTATCATTTAATAGTTTTACCCATTCCAGGTACTCATTTACTTCACTCTAGTCAGGAGTGACATATGCAGATTAATGTCTTCCGAAAAAGGGATATTAGTGTACAATGCACAATGACATTATCCACTCGACCTCTATATATCAAAGACAAGCAGAGCTTACTCAAAACGACTCTTAACTCGAAAATGATTTTTTTTTTGAGGTGAGAGAAAAGCAACATTCAGAGACATCAAATCTCTTCAAAATGCAACAATAACAACAACAGTAGTAGTAGTAGTAGTAGTAGTAGTCATATTGATAATAATAATGATAATAATGTTAATAATGATAATGATAATAACATTAACAATGATGGTAATAAAAATAAAATTATACTATCAATAAAAATAATGATGATACTCCTACTACTACTGCGACTACTGCTGCTACTGCTACAACTACTACTGCTAACACTACTGCTAAAATTACAATGATAATAATGCACCCACCTGTGTTAGTGAGAAGCTCGGAACAAACATTGCATATCAAGATAGAATCTTGCGAAGACGCTGTTGCATGATCGGCTCACTCGAAGAAAACACACAGGCAATCAGGTTTGGAGTCGATGTTTCATACGTTGGTCGACAGAGTTGCAGAAATGAGAGCGCGAGTTTAATTATTTCAGACACTCCATACTGGGCTTCACAGTATATAGACATGTTTCTTTTTCTAGGAAAGTGATTGGAATCACAACGATACTTTTGGTAGCATCATTAGAAATCAATATTTAATATGATGAGTAAAAAAAAAACGCAATAAAAAAATAATGTGTTTTTTTTACTAGATGCGATGAGGGCGACATCACAGTACACAGTATTATGATTGCGTTGAAAATTAGTCTTGCACTCTGTCCCCCCCCCCCCCCCCCCCAAAAAAAAAGGAAGAGAGAGAGAGAGAAAAAAAAAAAGAAGAGATAGAAAAGAGAAGTGAGAGGAAAGAAGGATGGGAAAGTAATGTTAGGACCCTACCCCACACCCAACTTTGGTGCGCCTTTTTAAATTTGGTGCCCCCCCCCCCCCTTCCATGGTGTGTTTGCCCCCTCAATGGCTGTACCTACGAGAAGGCACTAATAACAAGGATTCCATTAGAAATTAGTATTACTACTTAAAATGTATGACTGCAAATCTGAAATTTGTCCTGGCAAAAGAAGTTAATAACAACAGAAAACCTAATTTAAAAAATAGATTCTTGTTGCTACCTTTCAGACAAAGAAGCGAATTCGGCTTAGACATTTCATCTAAAATTAGTAATCCCACATTGGGCATAATGACATCCCCTTGAATCTGCTGCTGATTTCCAATCAACAGTAGTTATTGGAAGTCAGAATTGTTTCTTTCCTGGTTTGATTTCTCTCTAATATTTTCATGTGACTGCACTTCGCTTGAGTGTTATAAAACACCTCTCCAGATTCGACACGATGTAAACTACGGCATTGATTAACTCAATGTTTCTGTATGAAAAAAGAATGGGTTTTTAGAAACCTTCAATCAAACGACATTTTAAACGTTACAGTTTTCAAAAGGGGACATTTTAAGGACTAGAAAATGTAAAGTAAAGACAGAGTTCACTCTTAGCCACATACATTATGCCAATAATTTGTGTACAGCCTCGGTATCATGGGTATATATATCCCCCCCCCCCCCAAAAAAAAAAAAAAAAAAAAATTGAGGTGGGGGGATGGCCTGTATTACCATCCCCCAATATTCTTGAATGAAATAAATAAGAATTATCATACATTAACTTAAAACTAATAATTATCCAAACTCATTATGTTTGATCTTGAAAAAACATCACATTCTTTAATGATTAAAAGTAAGGAAATAAATGCCATAATTTCAATGCGAAAATATCGAAGAAAATTCGTTCGCTCGCATTGTTATTCTCAATTGAGGGGTTCCATCCATTGGCGTATATCCGTGCATTCTTCTTTTCATAAAATAGCATTTTGGGATGCTCTAAAATGCAAGATTTTTAAACATATTTTTGAAAAAGTCCCTGGTATAGGAGGGGGATACCCCCTCCCACACCCTCCCCCGCTCGGTCGCTTCGCTTAGTGGCGTATCGGGGGGGGGGGGGGGCACGTGCCCCCGGCGGCACTTGGAGGGGGCGCAAAAAACGCAAAGGAGAGAAAAAAGGGGGATGAAGAAAAAATTTCATAATCATAATCCTTGGATTATGCGCCCCAAATCCGCAGGGTAAATGCACTAGAAATAATTTTTTTTAAATTTTCCAAAGCTCGGTCGCTTTGCTTCCTCGCATAATTATTTTCTTTTAGGATCTTGTAATTTCGCGCCCCATGCCGTAAGCCTATGTAGTTCTTAAATAGCTTAAAGGGTTACAAAAAATGAAGAAAAATAAAGATGTAATTGTTTTGCTCATATAAGTTTCATATGACTCTTGCTAAATAAAGGGTATAAAACAGCATTTGCAAATTAGGTTCAACTTTCGAAAGAAATCTCAACTTTAGGTAGCCTTGCTAAAATTCTTGACTCTTTCGACTCTTTCTCAAGCCTATATACATGTACATGTATAGGGTTTTGTTAGTTTTGCTCCCGATTGTAGAAGTGAGTGAATAGAAAACCGTTTACAAATGTATAAAATTTGTAAAAAGTTTCTTTTTGTTATAAAAGTTTCTCTACCGCTCAATTGCGGTGGTCAATTGTAAAATTTCCTGGGTAAAATGCACAAGATTGAAATTGAAAAATTTGCCGCTTTGCTCCCTCGCTAACGTAGATAAGTTTGGGGACGTGGGGGGGGGGGGGGGGGGGGGGGGGGGGGGGGGGGGGGTCTGGGAGGTGGATTTTCTTTTTTGCCCTGGGCGCCATAATCCCTAGATACGCCACTGGCTTCGCTCCTAACACCAAATGAACAATTTGAAGAGTGGATGATAATTAAACAATAAAAATAAATGTATGTATACCTGGAAAACCGTTGAGAAATCACCATGGCAACAAATAATAAACCATGATTTTATGAATCATTATATAACAAACAAGGTTATTTTGAGGCCAATTTTGCTGTATCTTACTGACATCAAATTATATATGTTTGGAACGAGCTTGATTTACTGATTATATCTAGAGGTACGATCACTGACCTCTACCAACTGGACGGATCATCGCCCATTCCCGCGCGTGCGAGCACTTGAAGTGGGCGCGGCCATGTTACTCTTCCGAGAGCGATGTGGTTTATTACACGTTACGCACTGAACATCTGTACTTGTCTGCGCGTTTTGACCATGGGCGTCCGCATGATTGTACACAAATCTGTATTCCAGCTTTCTCGCGCGTTGATTTTTCAGAAGTGCAACATGGCGGACCACGACTTCACTTTTCCGAGCCAATGAAACGTCCAGGTCGTAGAGGTCGGTGGGTACGATTGACAACCCAAGTTTTCAAGAGAGCTCAGCCCTCACCGTTGACTTGTATTTAGTTAATTAGTTTTCAGTTTGTCGTTTAGTTTCTAAATTTTTACGTTAGTTCAAAAGGAAGTGGATTGCGGTTCGCAAGTTTTCAAGAGAGCTCAGCCCTCACCGTTGACTTGTATTTAGTTAATTAGTTTTCAGTTTGTCGTTTAGTTTCTAAATGTTTACGTTAGTTCAAAAGGAAATTGATTGTTTCACAGGTATTTACGTACGTTTTTCAACCAATAGATACTGGTTTGAATAAACGTTTGCTCTTTCTTTTAAACAATATTGTTTTTGTTCTCTTTCTATTGCTTCACTTTCTTTTACTTTCGAAATTTAACGTTAGTTTACAAAATATAGCTTCATTACAAGCAGGTTGATATGTTTCAGTATGTCCTATATAGTTTCAGAAATTAAACGTTAGTTCAGGAGGAAGTATGTCCCTTCACAAATTATAGCTTTGTTACAAAGTTCGCCATAGTGCCGAGTTAACCCGACCCCAATTTTAAGGCATTACAACAGTACTGAAAGTGGGGCAACACATATAATTACCACACAATTCGTTCTTACTTTTCTTGTATCACGTTTTATTGTCATTTGTTCTCATTACGTTTTTGTAAAGTGGGCCTCGAAACATTTCTAAAAGCAAAATAGGGCCTCGAGTTAAAAAGAGTTGAGAAGCGCTGTTTTGGAGAACTTAACTAAATATTATTTAAACGCAAGAATTCACTTTCCTGAATGTCTCTGAAAGATGATGTTCGCGTTTTCGTATTACTTAACCACTTCCCTCTCTCTCCCCTCTCTCCTTTCATTTCGTCTTAAACCACGATAAATGATTCCTACATAAAATATAAATGTGATGGTATAAATATATACAAAAGGCATAAGAACAATGACAAAAAACAATTCCAGATTACAATAGTAAGTAAGGGATATCTGCTTTATTCTTTCCTATTCCTATTCTTTGTCTATATACAGGTAATGTTGTTTCTTTTTGCACGATGAAAGAAAATATGTATAACACAATGTAATTTGTACTTGTACTTTGACTTATATTTCTTCAAATGAAATAAGGACTTTATCAAATTGCCTCATCCACCAGAAATGACTAAAACCATCATACAAAACAAAATCTAAAAAAATTATTTAGAAACAAGGCAAAAAGAATAAAAAATAGAATATATCAAAGAGACATAAAAAATATGAAATCAATATGAATTGTTTTCCCATGAGAGAAAGTATTCAGTTTAATTGCAGGATGTTCGCTTTAAATTATGAATAAAAGCAAATGCATTCTTTACAACCTAAATACTTCAACATCATAATAAACTGCAATAGATTTTACAGTGATGTAATGACGCAAGAAGAAGATGAAATGCAAGAGGTACATATGGCTCCCGAAGGACGTCAAGCTATTGAAGGTAGCTTGACGTTATTCTTACAAAACTTCCTTGGTATTCCATTTCGAATCCTTGAAGTAATCAACAGATTATAACACTGAAGAACAAACCATTTTCTTTCGAAGCTTGACATATAGACCTATAAGTAGTTATTGGTAATACCACAACGCAAACACAAAGAAACTTCGTTTGTAAATAAAATGCGTCTCCTAATTCATCTTAACGTATCCTTCGCGCTGGGCTTGACAACTTGCATGACATATATCATTATAAATTTGACTATATAGGGTGGCCCAAAAAGAACCCAACATGTGAGATATGCTATTTCAAAGACATCATTGAAACAATGTCATTCATTTTTTTTTTTTTTTTTGGTTGAAAATTATTTTCCGAGGAAAATGAAACCATATTCAGCAAGTTAAGAAAAAACAGATGTGTTTTGGGAACCTGATCTCTTCTTTTGCGCACAACATATAATTCCATTAAAGTGGGGTGGGTATATGGGAAAATATGTGTTTGTGGTTTGTGTTATTTTTTTATAATTACAAATTAATGAGCAGAGACAAAAACATTTAGTGATATTATTTCCGTTTATTCACAATCCATCACAAAATAAAACAAGTGCAACCAAATCACAAAGAAATGCAGAAGTACCGATATAGTCCACAATATATTTCCCCTTAATATAGGTTTTCCCGGCCAATTTCCCATTTTTTTTCAGTCAGTTCAATAAAACGTTCATTCAATTTAGCAAAACTATCGCTTACCGCGTCTTCTATCATTCAAAAGTGTATTTATGTCCTTCGATTTGGCGTTTCCAGCAAGAGACTTTGGTTTTATATCATTCAAGTTCATTTCCGTGCATTCAAATTAGCACGTTTGTAAGAATCATTCAAATTCATCGGCAATCGCCGAAAGTAAATTATTAACCCCCTGTTTTGTTTATAAGTCCCATAAAGCTGATTTCGAATTTAATTTCCTCCTTGAGTGCATGATACAGTGAACATTATCCTCTAGGCTACCTGTACATTTTAAATGTATTCTACAGGTTTCTCAAATCCACAAAAGTTATGAAATATACCTGAAGGGTTAATTGAAAATATAGACCTACTTTGAAAATTCATCTACCTTAGCATTATGGGCGAAACCCCCCCCCCCCCCCCCCGGTAGGGATGGACAACACAATGTCAGTACCCAGCATTTCATCCCTTCTTTCTTCTTTATTTAATCTTCTAACTTTATAGGAAATTAGGGTAACTTTTAAAATCCTTCTTAATATATATTTACTTAGACGATAAGGTTACTTTTTTCTTTATCATCTCCTGCATGAAATAGCGGTAAAAGAGCTTTCATTCCTCTTCTTGTCTTTTAAGATTATCTTATAAAATTTAGTGTGCCCTCCCTTACAAAGAAAATGATGAGTACTTTCTCGCGACCTACAGTTGTTTCATAACTTTCATGTCCTTCACACGCGACTTTCGCTCAAACGATGGGATCTTTAATATACGCCATAACTAAAACCATGTAGGCTCTATCTTTAATGACAAATATCATATTTTTTAAGGTACCTAGATCTGATCAATACTTCAGGCTGTTTTCTATTTTTTATATTCATATTTTTAATCGTGTAAATAACCACTTTTAGTAATCATCTTGATCTGTGTTTGTGTATATTTGTGCCACTATTATCACCAAAACGAACTGCATTATTTTGACCAAAGTTGAAATTCTCCTAATTATTTCGAAGTTTGATGTTTTTTACAATGGCCCGTATTCTGAACTCCGGTTTAACTTAAACCATAGTCTAAATGTGTGGTTTAACTATGGGCAGCCAAATGTGACACAAATCTCAAAGGGTAGATATTCAATTTATCAGAATTTTTGGTACTCAGGCTATTAAAAACTGTCTGGGAATGATAAGTACAATAGTTTTCTTGACCATTAAAGCATGAGACCGAATTTTTGACATTTTTGGCTACCCATACTTAAACCACAGATTTAAACCATGGTTTAAGTTAAACCGGAGTTCAGAATACGGGCCTACGTGTTTACGTAATATTTTTATGTTCCTATACTTAAATCACGTGCAATTCGGCTTTTTGCCGCGGATCCGAGTGATTATTTGAATGAACCATACTTGAATTGAATTGAATTGAATCATGTCGCACACACGATACAAGACAATAGAAAAACTATCACAAATCATGTCAGTGGAAAATTGTTAACTCGAACGCACAACACGCTAAATTGGATATTCCAAAATGAATTCGAATGCAAATATTAGTTTCTTACGTGATCACATGACCATTCGATGCTAAATTGAATGAAGGGTTTATGTATTGCGTGCGTGACCTATGGATTTGAATGAAAAGATTGTTGATTTGACAGCCTGCAATGCGAATTTGCATGCTTCCGAGATGAATTTCAATGCACAGTTCGTGAATTTGAACTGCCGAATAGCACGGCACGGCGAAAATCGTTTAAATTGAATGCTCAGAAAATGAATTGGACTGACAAAGTTGCGAAATTGGCCTGGAAAACATATACTACATTATATCGCTTTCAGGGACTGTCAAGTTTACATAATATACAAGAAGCCGAGGGTGTGCAAATCTGCAAGTTTACACGGCCATATGTTGGGCTGAGTGGACATTTTGCCAAAGAAGTGGAATTCTCGGCCTTGTGGATAATAAATTTTATAGTACTAATGTTGCATGGACCATAATGGGCAACTACAGGATTTTATGTTAAGCTGGACTATATTACAACATAATACAGGCCCGTAACTTTGCGGGGGGGGGGGGGGGGTCACCATTGGAAAAAGTGGACCTTTCTGAGGGAGCGAAGCGACCGAGTAGGGGTGTCGGGTGGGTCAGGGGGCATGCCCCTCCAAGGGTATGGGCACGAGCATAGTCAGAATTATTTGACAGGGGGTGGGTTAAATGTGCATGAAGCCCGAACATATACTATCACTGCGTAGGATTTCAAATACTGCGAGCGAGTAAAGCGAGCGAGAGAAAAATAAAAATGTACTTTTAAATGGCAAAATTTTATATTATTACTCACCAATAGGTGAAATGTAAAGCTATATCTCCGGTTGTTGCCAGGAATCATTCATATTAATTAAGAATTGAAGGGAACGCGGGGGGGGGGGGCACGTTGCTGTTGTTCTTTTATGGAAAGGTAACCCTAATATCTGGGCGCCATGGCGATAGGGCCCGAAAATTGTCATAACATTGAATATTCATGGACCTCGCTGCATGAAACTCTCTCGTTAATAAGGTTTGCGAGCGAGCGAAGCGAACGAAGAAAAATGCACTTTTGCTGTTGCTCATTTCAATATAGAAAGTTGACCTAACAATTATTCGGGTGCCATGGCGATAGGGCAGCGACGCACCTGAATATTGCAATAACATTCTATGGAAATATCCATGGACCTCGCTGCCTGAAACTCATTTTTAAGATTTGCAAGAGAGCAAAGCGAGAAAAAAATGCACTTTAATTTGTTGTTGCTCATGTCAGTTTAGAAAGTAAGGTTACCCTAATATCTGAGCGTCATGTCGATAAGGCAGTGACGTGCCCGAAAATTGTCATAACATTGAATATTCATGCATATTACAATATAATACTATGGAAATATTCATGGTCCTCTTTTCAAAGTTTTTGAGCGAAGTGAGCGACGGAAATTGCACTTTACTATCTCCCTAATGTTAATTTCCAAAACACCCCAAGTGTTGGGGAATCCTTTTATGTCTTATTATAGTTTTCAAGAAGTCACTGTTTTTTAACATACTCTCATGGCACTCCGGTTGAACAGGCTGTATTAGAGGGACATAATTTAAGGGCCTGAATGACTGGACCGCGTCCGTCAGGAGTACTCCATGCCACTTGAGAGCGAGCAAATTTTCCATTTTTAAATCAACACATGCATTAAATACCCCTCTCTCTTTTCCATTATGGCTTCTATATTTCATTTGAGTCTTATTATGCTTATCACTGCGTATCTTCTCACGTTATCTTTGTACGGTGTTTTAAGCAATCTTGTATTGTCAGGATATCCTGTCCAATATGACGATAGGCTGATAGGAATCAATAATTATCCCAATGTCAGATGTCAAAGATAGTTTAATAATTAAAATGTCATTCAACAGGTTAATGGTCAATCAACTTCAACATACATGTATCCCCATTCGTTTTCGTCAGATTTCATTCGAATTCGTCCGACCTGGCAATCCCCTGCAAAATTTTATCATCAGATTCTTGGGAAGCCGATTTCAAGAAATTGTCATTCAAATTTGTCACATAGACAAGACCTTACAACGAGCGGGTGACAATTTTGATTAATACTTTGAACTCTTTCAGTCTTTGGCAAAATCGTTAGCAAAAATGAATGTCCAAAGACGTAAATTGGCTAGGCCTTATAAATGACGCTGCAATATTATGACGTTGCAGGACAAAAGCAAATATTTGTTTTTCAAATTGACTGGAAACCCTATTATCTCACATTATTTTCCACTTTCCTTCCTCTCTCCCCTTTCACGTGACCCCCTTGTACGACCCTTCCCTATTCAAGCCAGTTGGTATGGAAATGTTTCAAATTTTAAACCTAAACAGCACTATTCTAAACAACACTTGGAACCCCCCCCCCCCCCCCCCTTAAAGGCATGGCATGGACCTACTACAAACGAATTTGAATTATTTCTTTAAACTACGCTTTGAAAAAAATCGATTGCAACATGGCATATAATGTACAAAATGAATGGTGAAAGACGACATTGATTAATTCTCGATTTACCAGATTAGGAAGTAACGGGACAAAATTTAAATAAAATGTATTAAAATAGACGGAAAGACCGATATTTTATCACGTTATTTTTCCTTTCCATCATCTCTCCCCTCACTTTTTTAAAATTATGTCTTCAAGCGGACCTCTGCTCGCCAAGGGGGGGGGGGGGGGGGGGGGGGGGGGGTTCAGGGGGTTCGAACGACGCTTTGAAAAAAATCGATTGCAATATGGCATAATGTACAAAATGAATGGTGAAAGACGACATTGATTTACCAGATTAGGAAGTTACGGGCCTGTAATAACACAAATCTGTAAAAAAAAAAATAATACAACTTCCTAGAATTACTATCAACTATCTATTGCATCCATCAATAGTCCTGATATAGGTACAGCAATATCGGAAAATTGGGACATCTACTGAAGGTTCTAAGATTTATTTTTGCACGATACGAACATAATTTGCCTTTACTAGTTTATATAATGATGGGGAAATTATATAATCTTAATCCATTTCATTTTCAACACATAGGATTTCAATTACGAAGCATAATGAAGATTATTAAAGAAAAATTAAGCGTAAAAATATACATGTAGATATATATATATATATATATATATATATATATACAATGCGAAAGGAAATGAGAGAATAATGGTTGCGTAACTTAAATCAAAGTTCCCCAGAGCTGTCCTCCCGTTTTTGAAATTTTTTGCAAAGGCCGAAAAAATGTCTCCGCCGGGAATCGAACCCGGGTCGTTGGCTTAGAACGCCAATGCCTTAACCACTAGACCACGGAGACGGGTTAGTATATATATATATATATATATATATATTTAATAGTTCTATTATTATTATTATTATTATTTTATTTGTCAAATCAACTCAAAAGGTACAATGTTTGACGGGAGCTGAAAATTGAATCTTATCACAGTTGCCCTCAGGCCTTCAGTACCCTAAAGTTCCTTTCCGATGGAAAATGAATTGTGACAAATATAGGACTAAGATAATAAATGACCTAAGATGAATGAATTTCCAACAAACATAAAATACAGACAAGTAGCAAGGCCTTCATAAACATAGAGAAAATTAAGAAGATACATATTATTTTACATAGAAGAATAATACATGTGGGCACAATTCTTCATACATCTCTCAGTCATTCAGCTTCCATCAAGTTCTTTCCGGTGGAAAATTAATTATGACAAATATACGATTTCACACTGAGACAACAAAATGGCCAAAGATGGGTGAATTTCAAACAAACAGGAAATACAGACTAGAAGCAAGGATTTCATTAACATACAGAAATTACAGAAAAGATACACATTTGCATAGAAGAATAAGACATGTGCGCACCATTCTTCATGCATCTCTCAGGCATGCAGCTTCCATCAAGTGCCTTTCCGATGGATAGGCCCCTATTAAATTATAACAGATATACGATTTTACACTAAGAAAACAAATGGCCTGAGATGAATGAATTTCCAACAAACATGAAATACATACTAGAAGAACAAGAAGAAGAAGACAGAGAGAAAAAAAAAACTTATACAGAATTCTTCATACATCCGTGAATACGAATGTTAACTATTATTTGCTGGACAAAAATGAGGAACAATGTGGGAGATAGGATATTATTTTAATTTGTGGCACGTATTAAACAAATATAATGGTTTTTAATAGTATACAACCCCGTCACTCGCGAAATTGATCAATGCAGTCTGAATATTTGATATAGCTGTGCTTCAAATATTTGCAATAGAAATATAAACACAGCATTGAAAATTCTTGGCAATCTTCAAATTTTGCATAATGTTTCACTTGTCATGGTTGTATTTCTTTAAATCGGCAAATTAAACAACCACCATATAATAACAGTCACAGATTCCTGGATATCAATGATATTATGATGACAACAACAAATGCAAATAATGATAATGATATTAATAATTGTAATAATAATAATGATAATAATAATAATAATAATAGCTGTTTCTTACAAAGCGCCTTACCAGTTACAATGTAACCGACCAAAGCGATATAAAGTATTATTACCCTGGTCACTGGATTCAATTGCGATTCTGCACATTACAGCGCACATTCTCCACTCCTCTGGGCAGCATTCCAGCCATGCAGTCGCCCTTTTCCAAGCGCGCACATGACTAATCCAACCACAATGACGTTCGCATCCTACCGGGTACCCATTTAACACCTGGGTGGAGAGGAGCAACGTAGATAAAATGCCTTGCTCATCAAGAGCATAAGTGCCGTGGTTCGAAACCACGACCTTTGCATTCCCATGTGATTAAACCACTCGACTACGCCACCTCTTCTTAACAACAACTGTACAACAATAAGAATAATTATGATAATAATGATAATACCAATAATGATGACAATAAGGAAAATAATAGCAATGGTAATGAGAATAAGAGAAATAATCGCTGTGGAATAGAAAAACTAATAATACTAGCATATTGATTCTGTTGTACAATTTCAGGCTGACGGACTTAGCATGACTCCGAAACGTGTACTATTCCTTAAAATACTATGTTTTCTTTGCATGCTGTTTTTATTTTGAATAATACTATATTTGAACAAGTACAAGTATACAGATGGGCTGTGGAACTGTCATGAAATTCGATAGAGTAGGCAGGTTCCTACGTAAATGCATTGACGCATGCACAGTGCAGTATGGTGTAAAATCCATTTTAGAATCAATTATAGAACAATAAAAGCAATTTTTTTAGATGTTCGCCGCACGCGCGTAATGCACGTAGTTATATGTTTTCAGTCCTTATACACTCTTAGAAATATTGGGCAAAATTTTACCCAAATTTTACCCAACATGAGGGTCCTTATGAGTCCGACCAACTTTTGGGTAAACTTTACCAATTTCATTCTTATTTTTGACCAATGATGGGTAAATGCATGTAAAAGTTGAGCAAGATTTAACCAACCTATGCCCAATCTTCATTTACCCAGTGGCATTTACCCAACATTTCTAAGAGTGTAGCCACTGGAAATGATTGAAACATGATCTAAAACACATGTAAGGTCAAACCTAAAGCATTTCAAACATTATCACATTTAATGCGCCCATGCGCGTAAATGCGCATTTTGTTTCGTGCGTACTAGAAAGTATTAAATCATGCGCCAATTGCAAATGTTTCAAAAATGGAAAGTTCTGAAAGGTTTAAAGTGGCCTGAAACATGCCTTAAATTGATTCTAGAAAACCATTTTGAGCATTTTCAATATTTGGGCGCGCGCAACTTTACCGACGCTTGCGTACGCGCATGCACCGTACGTCAAACTAATTTTCCTATGTAATTAACTTGCATCATGCAAAATATGGTTATATTATGACTTTTTATTGCAGAGATATAGCATATGTCGGAATTTTTACTAAATGATGTCACGATGCATTGACTATGCCCCCCCCCCCAAAAAAAAAAAAAAAAAAATCTGTGCTGAAACAATAATCACATCTACCATTATGTAGAGCATGAAAACCTGAAAACCATGTCTAAACATGCGATTTTTATAATACACTGACATTATATACTTGTATTCCACCCTCATGCGACAGTTTCAAATAAGAAAGTTCATTCACGAACTCGTCGAACTTTACTACAAGTATGCGTTATCTTTAAGGTTTACGCTTTACTTTACAGTGCTTAATATCACAAGCCCATCGATCAAGAAGCAAATAATGCTGAAAATTACGACGAAAGTGTACGTTAGTGGCGGCATATATGAACGGATTAATTGTGGAATTACTCCACACGAGAGAATTTGTTACTTCCCAAGTAAGATCGGATACGCAGTCGGTTCCACAAATTGCGAACATGACGCTAGACACTTGGTATGGCACCCAACACAACAAGTAAGATCCTACGAGGATGGCAAGAACGACGGCTGCTCGTCGATGTTTCGCAAATGTCCGTTCTTCTATTTTCGGCCCGATGACCAAACGACCTCTGACGGGTTGGTCTCCTTGGGCCTGAGCTTGAACAGACTGCGCAGGAGTACTGGCGATAGCGTCAGATGAAGCGGGTGCAGGTAATTGTCCTTGAAGTCCTGGCCTTTCTGAAAGTGGGTAGTTTCCTGGACGCGTTGATTCATCAGTGTAGTATTGGCTTACTCCAGTGGATTGAGTCGGTAGGCTGGTTGATGGGTTGGTCGATGGGTTTGTCGGTGGACTCTGCCCTACGATGCCCCTAGAGCGACGTCTGATATTGGCATATACGGCAATATTTAGAACAACAAGAACTGTTAATGGAATAAAGAACAAGATCATGTTCTTGACGGTTGTCCCGACAAAACTGCCTGTGAATTCCATCTCACAGTCATCAGAATAATCTACATGATACTGTCCGGTTATCGCCCCCCAAGCGTATGCAAGTGTTAAGTACCAAATCAAAGCGATTGCCCATGTAACGGACAAGATCACTCCTATTCTCTTCTTCGTCTGAAACGTCTGATACCTCATCCCCATAGTCACAAGACAGTAGCGATCCCAACTGATCATTACCATCGTTAGCACAGACACCATAACCAAAGTGTAGTCCAAGACTAACCACATTTTACAGAAGATCTCACCAAGAACCCAGTAATCCTTGATCAACCATTGCAAATTGACGGTCCAAACGAAAGCACCCACCAAGAGATCCGTGATTGCAAGGTTAAGAATGAAGAGATTGGCCACATTTGCTCGGATGCGTTGATCTCGAATGTAAGCAACAATCACCATGATGTTTCCAACAACAGTCACAACACTTATAAAGGAAACAATCAATGGGACTATTGCAAGCCATGCACTTGAGAAGGGGTACTCGTAAGTGTAATCAGAAGAGTCACCCAAAAAGGAACTAATCGTCTCTTCTATTAGTGGCGAGCTACTAGGGAGGGGATCCATTGTGATACTGATCTTTTTGAACGATTTCACTCCTCTTGAAATAAACTTGTTAAAATATAAATGTAGGTGATAACTAATGCAACAAATGCTTAATAATGTTAATTTATTCGTATCTTAAAATGAGCATAAAAAGAGGGCAACAATTCTACGGGTCGTAAAGGTATAGCAAAATCAAATGAGAATAAAATGACAATTAAACGACGCCTATGGAATATTCGCCTAAATGTCGTTAAAATGCAACGAAGTACTTTTAATAGACAACTAGTCAAAGCTGTCAAAAGATCACAGTAAAGCTAAGTTGCCACAATTCCATAACTCGTATGGATACTTGTATGGAAAGCTTATTCGTTGCATGCATACAGCTTGATAGTCACTCTAAAGATCATTTCCTAGGCCGTGTTAAGTCTCGGTTTTAACTCCTGTTTCGAATAAATTCAAATATTGCTTAATTTAAAATATTCGAATATTCTTATAATTTCAATTCTGTTAAAATGCAAAGAAATACTTTAGGCAACAATTGAAAGCTGTCATAACATAACAGTGCACAGTTCTCAAGATAAAGTACCATACTATTCTTGTATTGAAACACTTATTTGTTGCATGCATACAGGTTGATAGTCACTCTGAGGATCATCTTTTAGGCAGTATTGAAGACTTGGTGTCAAATCTTGTATCCACGGTGTGACAGAATGAAGTCATCGGTAAATTGCAAAAGGAGGGGCTGCATCTAGGGATTCTGTTGAGGACCAAATAAGTGGCGTGTAAAGAGTAATTTTAAACATGTACTGTATTATGTTGAATGAATGCTACATGCAGACTATCAAATTGAAACACCGCGATACTTAACTGCAAATGCGACAGAATTAATTTGAATTTCTACAATAGATATTGTCAACCATTTATAATTCGTAAAATTGATCCTAAAAGAGATAAGTCCAGACTTTCATATAATGCAGAATAATCATGAAAGTAACATCTTTGTACGATATGTCAGCAGACACGTAGCCGGGGGGGGGGGGGGGCGGGGCCAACTAAAAAAAACGGGGAGAAGTGAAAGAAAAAGACCTACAAAAAGCGCTACGAGTAACTTTCTCTCAAAAATTTGCTAAAACGTCAAAGCTTTCGCGCTTCGCAAACTCCCCCCTCCCTGCACCCATCCCCTGGGGAGCACGTTTCGCGTGTTCACAACTGCCAGTATATCAAATCCTGGCTACACGGTTGTATGTCAGTACATATTATGCGTTTAATTATGTTTCTCAATAGTGTTTTATGTATTTCTAATATCTTCATTTATTGCCCAAAAAACCTTAGCTTAAATTTTAGCTTAATTCTCAATACATGTTACAGATGCATTAAATTTAAAATTGATCAAGATACTTCTTTTCATAAACCAAAGACGTTTCTCGATGTGATAACCAATTGTATTGTCATTGAGTGTTGCCAAGAGCCGTTTTAGCTTAAAAAATGTTATAGTCAATAGAGAAATTAATGATAAAACGGAATCTCGAATAATGAATATTTTTGCCCTTAACAGTCCTGTATTATTATTCGAAAGTATAGGTGAAAGAATAAATCCTATTTCCATACACTGCCATAATTAATATATATTATCAACTCTCTAAATTTGAAAGTCTTATATTTAAATCTTAAAGACTTACTTTTAAATCTAACAGAGACTGATATTAGTGACGAAACCTTTGGGATTTAAAATAAGTCTTTATTAAGACTTAAAATTTTAAAACCACAAAAGACTTAAAACATAAGTCTTTTAGATTTAAAATTTAAATCTTTTCAGTTTTACCTTTAAATCTGTTTAAGGTTTATTAACAGATAAATCTTTTGGAGATTTAAATTTTCAGAGGAAGTGGGACTGGAGAAAAACAACAACATAGACTCAAAATGTGCAATTTATTCCGGCAAACATTAATTTATTTGAGTGCAGCTCCATAACAAACACATTAAATGACATTCAAACATAATATCATAATAGTTGCAAGTGTCAAATGCAGAAATAGAGACCGGCCTTATTAAGGTGTATGGTTGATCCCAACGAAAAGTGTATACACGGCAATGTCGATCCGACTTATCTGAAAAACAGTAATCTGGCTCTCACTTTTGTGTTGCAGTTATGTGCAAGATTCACACAACCGCAAAAAGAAAGATGTCGTCGATCGCGCGCTTGGCTTGAATGTTCGATCACGTGTTGCATCATCGTAAATCTCATTGGCTTAAAGCTTAAATCTCCTTAAAAAATTTAAACAGGAGATCTTGTTCGCGGTCTCAAGAGAAAAATTTAATCAAAGACCGTGGAAAATAAGTCTTAAAGACTTAGATTATTGTAAGTCTCAATTAAGATTTAAATTTTAAGTCTTTCAAATTTAGAGAGAAAGTCTTTTTAAATTATATAGATAACACATCCTATTATATTAACAGTTCCGGCTCTTTACGCTATAAGACACGAGGGTGAGGCTTATATACAAACCAAAATGCAGGGGAAAAAGTGGAGGTTTGCGGTAATATTAAAGATAATTTCAAGATTTGACGGTATGTAAAAAAAAAAAAAAAAAAAAAAAAAAGATTTGACGGTATGTGGCTTACTTTCTTTAGCCTGTATCCGTCTGTCAATAGATGGGTTAAAGTAATACCAATTTCACCCAGACGACATGGCTGATAAAAAAAGAAAAGAAAAAGAAAACGAATAATTGAACACCGATGCATAATATTTATACTTTTCACACAATCTTGGCACTGGCTGCTCTATTTTTTTTTAAACTGGCACAACACAAACAATTTTTGTCAGACATTTGATAATTTTTAAAGAATTCTTTTATGTGTATAAACTGTTCCTTTGAAAATCGCAATGCAAATTTTGTATTCCTTTTCACAAATTAACAAATGCATATTGAAAAATGAAATGGAATGCCCCAAAAGAAAGGAAAATATAATTTAGGTAACATCTGGGGAGGGGGGTGGGGGAGAGACTGTTTTCTCATTAAATTTTGCTTTAACATAATTTTGAAGAAAAACAAGCACTTTAGATATCAGCACATAGCAATTAACGTGAATCCATGAAGTAAGATGAAAAACGATTTGACACATTGAATCTGTTGTCTTAAAAAGAATAATATAAGATATTTCCAAACAAATAACAAACACCCACCTGCAGAATTTCTGGTCAGCATGAGGATTCGTTCAGCTGTCGCTTCCACTTCGAGGTGATACCATGTTAGAGGTGAATTACCCTTGCCCCCGATTTATAGCCTTTTCAGATAACAGAGATGATGACAGAGACTCGTACAAAGACACGTCGTATAAAGAATCATGATTAGCGAAAGCAGTGTACAAACTACAACAAATTCATAACAAAACAGGTTTTAGGGAATTCAGCTGACAAATTAAAGGGACTGAAAAGTCGCCACTCGTGGTGTTTTGGAGCTCCGGCTTGGTAATATTCAGGAATCTCCGTACATCTTCGGTAAGCGAGGAACGCAATTGCAGTGATACGCATTCGACCGAAGAAAGACGCACTGGAGAACCCAACTGACAAACTACCCAACCCTCGACGGCAATTTGTTCTCTGCTCTACGATTGTTGTTATGTGTGGCCTTGCAATAAGGGGAAGCGAATGAAATTGAACGTACATGGATATCGAGCGGTGGCTGCCTTAATGTGTTGTCTTGACGGAATAAACCCTATTCATTTCAATAGACTTTGACTTCGCTATGGTAAGGGGAAAAAAGGACGATACATGCCCGTAACTAGGATTTTTGCATTGGAAAAAGTGGACCTTTCTGAGGGAGCGAAGCGACCGAGTAGGGGTGTCGGGTCAGGGGATGTGCCCCGACAAGAGTATGGGCATAAGCGTAGTCAGAATTATCTGACAGGGGGTGGGTCAAATGTGAAGCCAAAACATACACTACCACTGTGTAGGATTTCAAATACTGCGAGCGGGCAAAGCGAGCTAGAGAAAAATAAAAATGTACTTTTAAATGGCAAAAGTTTATTTCATTAGTCACCGATTGTTGAAATGTAAAGCTATATCTCCGTCATCTAGCTGCCATTTGCAGGAATCATTCATATTAATAAAGTTTGTAGGAAGTGAAGCGAACGGGGGGGGGGGGCACTTTGCTGTTGCTCTTTTATTGAAAGGTAACCCTAATATCTGGGCGCCACGGCAAAAGGGCAGTGACGTGCAGAAAATTGTCATAACATTGCATATTTATGGACCTTGCTGCATGAAACATCTCGTTTATAAGGTTTATAAGGTTTGCGAGCGAGCGAAGCGAGCGAGGAAAAATGCACTTTACTTTGCTGTTGCGTATTTCAATATAGAAAGGGGACCTAACAATTATTCGGGTGCTCTGGCGATAGGGCAGCGACGTGCCTGAACGTTGCAATAACATCCTATGGAAATAATCATGGACTTCGCTGCCTGAAACTATCTAATTTCTAAGATTTGCGAGCGAGCAAAGCGAGCAAAGAAAAATGCACTTTAATTTGTTGTTGCTCATTTCAATATAGAAAGTAAGGTAACCCTAATTTCTGGGCGCCAAGGCGATAAGGCAGTGACGTGCCCGAAAATTGTCTTAAATTGGAACGTTCATGATTTTAAATATTGGCTCAATACTTATTATTGCATAGATGGCATAAATTAAACAAGGTTATCCAAATTCAACGCTTGGAAATATTTCAAGTAATGATTATCATCAATTATAAAACGGTAAAATACAGCCCCCGATATAGCAGCTGAAGAGCTCCTCGAACGCTGCTGAGATTTGTGACGACGCACCCTGGACCAGTCCTGTCTAAGCAGACGATGTCCCATAACATCTTACACATTTTTCAGAGCCTATTTTGTCATCTCCTCTTCACTTATTTCTCTTCCTTCACTAGCGTCAGTCTTAATGTTAGTCTGTTGCCTCACTCTTAACTTCGTGTATGGTATTATTTTGATGAAAAATGCAGCGTTAAAAAAATAAAGGAATCAGTCACTTGTAAACAAAATAAGACGCCATTGTATTTTCAGCTGCTTGCACCGGGGCATGTTCGGCGTTTCAAGAGGGAACGAATACCATCCTGCTATTATTCGGAGGGCTTTTCAATTTGAAAGTGGGGTTTATTTCATTGATCATTGACCCTTCTCCTATGTATTTACGGTTTTAGCTATCAGAATCAGTTTCACTTTCCCTTTATAATGGTGTGAAATAAGGTCATGTTTAAATACACCAAACTCTTTATAATTTGATAAATAATTGCATTGCAATTACGTTCATTCATTATAGGACGTCGTCTGCTTAAGCAGGATCGATTCCGAGTGTGACGACATCAAAACATCGCTATATTTCTGGCGAATCCTCGGATATTCCAGATGCTGAGAAGAGCTTTTATTTGTGTTGTTTTTATAATCACCAGATACGCAGTTGACATAAAACTTATACGATTGCCATCTGTAAGCTTCCCAG
Source organism: Heliocidaris erythrogramma (assembly GCA_025617745.1). Classification (NCBI taxonomy): domain Eukaryota; kingdom Metazoa; phylum Echinodermata; class Echinoidea; order Camarodonta; family Echinometridae; genus Heliocidaris; species Heliocidaris erythrogramma. The sequence continues at coordinate 37,184,297 of CM046873.1, read as the reverse complement.
TTTCTAGTGATACATTAATTGCCATATTTGTGATTTTCTTTGAATATCTACTTTAACATTGAATATTCATGGACATATTACAATAACATACCATGGAAATATTCTCGCTGCCTAAAGGCATGGTCACATCCCGCCGTGCGTGTTTTTAGTCCGTACGTGTTCTGCGGAGGCCACGTCCGCCACGTGTTTCTGAAAACGTGGGGAGGGAGTAGCAAGAGCAAGAGCAAGGACTACGTCAACGCACTTAACACGCACTACAACGCAAGGTGTAAGTACGTGGCCCGCACGCCACGCCTGGACTAGTCTAGTTCTGGACTCTTTTTATTGATTTTTTTATTCGCCGATTGCAATTGCTCCACGCTGACGACTTTCCCTGAGATTTTTCAGGGAGAGCAATTAAAATTGGCCGCACCTCCCCATGCTAAAGCGCTAGTGAACTTTGGACCCCTGACGTCAGCGTGGAGCAATTTCACTGGACTCTCTTTTGCTCGGGCCATCAGGTTTCCGGATCGCCGCAATCACTCGGCATAATACGTACAATCGTCGAAAAAAGGATTGAGTAAAGAGAGTCCAGAACTAGACTACGCCTGGACGTGAGTGGTTGCTTGCATTGTACGTTGCGCACCTGGTAAGTGAGTTGTACGTGCTTACAACGTACGATCGCCGTGCGGTTGCCTCGTTATCGTACGGAGGCCGTACTTTCACGTACGGTGTCCTTACTGACTTGCAGGGAGTAAGTGCGTGCAAGTGCGATAAACGTGAGTTTTTTTCCCGTCATCATCTGCCGAGTCTTCATCGCTCCTCATCTGTTCGTCGCCTGCATTTACATCATCTACGGTCCTATTAGCTGACCCCCTATTGTTAAGCTTCTTGGGCATCTTGGAGACGAAATGATGATACTCGTCAGTCTGCTCGGCATTTGTATATCTTGCAGAAATCAGCGCGCACAACGTGCGTTGCAAGTGCGGGTTTACGTGAGTTCTGCGTGCTCACTGGACAATTGAACTGGAGAAGCGCCGAATATAAAGCACGGACCCGGCACTTATCACGTGCGGAGCACGCACGTGCTAGGTGCGTTGTCCGTAGATCAAGTAACTGTGGGGAAAATTTTCAAAAACTCACGGAGTCCGTGCGTTGTGCGCTCGTTAGCAGCAGAGGGCACGCACTGTACTGGGGGTGAATCTGTAGCCCGCCCGCAGCCTGAACGCAGCGAAAGTTCCTCGTGCACTAAAAGTGCTACGGCGTGTCTGCGTGCTCCCAAATCCGTACTGAGGCGGTACTCACCACGTACGGAAATTTTGCCCACGTTTTTGCAAGTAGACAGCACGCACTTGCAAGTACGGCGGGATGGGACCAGCGTTTAAAACTCATTTCAGAGTTTTGTGAATGAGCGAAGCGAGCGACGGAAAACGAACTTTACTATCTCCCAAATGTTTCCAAAACACCCCAAGTGTTATATTGGGGCATCTTGTTGTTTCTGATTATAGTTTCCAAGAAGTCGATGTTTTATAAAATACTCTCATGGCACTCCGGTTGAACAGGCTGTATTAGAGGGACATAATTTAAGGGCCTGAATGACTAGACCGGGTCCGCCAGGAGTACTCCATGCAACTTGAGAGCGGGAAAATTTTCCATTTTAAAGTGAACAGACACATTAAATACCCCTATATATATATTTTTTGAATCCTATGCAGTGGTAGTATATGTTCGGGCTTCACATTTGACCCACCCCCTGTCAAATAATTCTGGTTACGCTCATGCCCATACCCTTGGAGGGGCACACCCCCTAACCCGACACCCGGGCCCACTCGGTCGCTTTGCTCCCTTAGAAAGGTCCACTTTTTCCAATGTTGAACCCCCGCCCCCGCAAAATCCTAGTTACGGGCCTGAGTATGGTTTCTGTATTTCACTTTTATATTCCATTACCACAGCTTTCATTTGAGTCTTCTCATGCTTATCACTGCTTATCTTCCCACGTTATCTTTGTATGGTGTTTTAAGCAATCTATCTCCTTGTATTGTCAGGATTTCCTGTCCAATCTAACACTTTTCAAAGATCAAAATGCACTTCAATTTCATCTTATAGGCTGATAGGAATCAATAATCATCCAAATGTCAGATGTCAAAGATAGTTTAATAATTAAAAATGTCATTCAACAGTTTCAATGGTCAATCAGCTTCATCATATCTCCATTCGTTGTCGTCAGATTTCATTCGAATTCGTCCGACCTGGCAATCCGTTGCAAAATGTTATCATCAATCCATCTTTGGGAAGTCGATTTCAAGAAAATAGAGTTTATAGACAAGACCTTACAACGAGCGGGTGACGATTTTGAATAACTCTTTGAACTCTTTGAGTCTGACAAAATCGATAGCAAATTGAAAAATAAATTCCGAAAATGAATGGCCAAAAACGTATATTGACTAGGCCTTATTATTAAGTTTCAGGACAAAAGGAAATAAAAAAGCGTTCAAATTGACTAAAAACCCTATTATCTCACATTATTTTCCACTTCCCTTCCTCTTTCCCCTTTCACGTGACCCCCTTGTTGTGCGCCCCTCCCATATCTAAGCCAGTTGGTATGGAAATGTTTTTAAAAATTTAACCTAAACATCACTATTCTGATATCACTTTGGATAACTTTTTTTCGCCTTGATTCTTTTTTGTCAATGTTTGTTGTTCAAGCAGATTTCTGCTTGCCAGCTTGGGGGCGATACTACAAACGAATTTGAATGATTCTTTTAATGACGCTTTGAAAAAAAAATCGATTGCAAAATGGCATAATGTACAAAATTTGAAAATGAATGGTGAATGACGACATTAATTATAGATTTGCCACATTAGGAAGTTACGGGACAAAATCAAAATAAAATGTATTAAAATAGACGGAAAGACCGATATTTTAATAATGTTATTTTCCCTTTCAATCGTCTCCCCCCTTCACCTCTTTTTTAAATTTATTTTTAAAGCGGACCTCTGCTCGCCAACGGGGGGGGGGGGGGGGGGCTGCGATACCGGGTGACGCGCCAAGGACAGCGATGGAGCGCACGATATTACAACCGATGGTCACATCAGTGAGCCGAACGATGAGCCCCGCCCAGTTTTACGATTTTCGTAATTTGCCGTGCCTGTTCAGACGACAAGGAGATGCTGAATGTTTATCAAATTTTAACGTTCGCAGCGATGTTCAAACATGCGTTTCGCTAAACCGACGTTTCGTAAATACGAGATTTATTTATACGGTGCCCCAGACTATCCCCGCTTTCATTCACAAGAGGGAGGGGGGGGGGGGGGGGGGGGGCACATTCGTTGTAAAAATACGACGGATACTTTATACCCGTATAAATTATACGTCGTATAAGTTATACGACAGCGATCAGACACAGAAAATTTTGGGTGAAAAGTTATCATTTTTCTTTCATTGAATTCCTTCGATTTTGGAACTAAAATTGACTGCCGTCCACATTGTATGTCTGCCTGTATGCCATATTGCCTTCTAGACTCTTGTTTTCAAGTCACATTTACCTAAAAGTACGGACTGTAAACTTATGTCGACTTTGGATTCTATGTGTATGTCTCACATATTCAAAACTAGTGAGTTTTCGAATGTGTCCTAGATCCTCCCAGCTACAATGGACTGCTTTGTGACCGCGCTTTGTGCAAGAACGGTTCACCCGTCCACTGGTTTCTCCCTCATCCACTAGTCAGATTTAGAACGCGTCAAACATCGTATTGCCGTCTTCTCTAAAACGTGACCCTCGCTTCACCCATTGTTAGCTCCATTCTTCACCTACTTTGTATGCAGTTAACACAAAGCAGTCCATTGTCTCTGGGAGAATCTAGGACGGCGTTCACGTCGACACATCCGAAAACTCCCTATTTGTCAAACAAAGCGCGCGCCCGGTCTTTGCTCCGCCCACATTTATACGTCCATCGTAAGTCTGTTGACAAACATATATTTTTTTGCCTCCGCTATACGACGTATCGTATCCATACGCTGCCCTGACCACCGTATAGATGCGACGTCGCATCTGTACGATGTTCAGACAGGGAAAATTCATCGTTTATACGACATATAATCTGTACGGAGTATTCATACGACGAATTTTACCCCGTGTGAAAGCGGGGTATGAAAATTCAATTACTTATCGTGAAACTTTACGATTCTCGTATAATCACACGATGACTTAAAGTAAGGTCGTCTGAACAGCGGGTTAGCGGTCACACCTGAGCAGGAGTGATTAAGCAAAAATACCAGACCGTTGTCCAGTCAGGTATATCTAAATGATATGATCTGGAAAATACTTGTTAATTATAGAAAAACGATCATGTCCAATGGATGACATCAACCGGATGACGCAGGCCAGTGCTTTTTTGTTTTTGTTTTTGTTTTTGTTTTGTTTTGTTTTTTATTTATTTATTTATTTATTTTTTAGGGGGGGGGTTGTTTTGTTGTAAAGCTTTCCACCTTGCGGCCTTTCAGACTATAAGGTTTTCGTATGGATATACGATGTATGGATAAATGACGTATGTATATGATGTTTTTATATGTCTGAATGCTCTTATATTGATACGTCGTACCTCGTACGTCGTATATCGAAACGATGCTAAAAGCATCGTTTCGTATGATGATCCTAAATTCATACGACGTATATTTGTGTCTGAATGCTCTCATATCCATACCGCGTATAAGTTGTCGGGGCTTATATAAACACAATGCGCAAAGCCAGTACTGCGCAAGGGAGAGACTTGTACATATTCATGAGCTTCCCATGAAACCTGACAGTGCGAGAGGTCTGAATGCTGCCATTCAATTATCGTACAAGAGGGAGAGAGGGGGGGGGGGGTATATGCGTGTTATGGATAGTTCACGCATCTTTGAATATTTTGAATAAATTGTTTCAAAAAAAAAATAACTGTAAAGCTCGTAGATTATACCACCATGGACATTTTTCATTATTGATCTTGTTTCCATCTTTTTAAAAATTGCTTTTACATATTCTTCTACTCTGTGAGCAGATTTTCCTACTTGATTGCGATGTGTGCAATGGTTTCGATAGGTTTCGACGACTGGGTCTTGTACAAAACTTAATTTAAAAATGGAGCATATACTTATTTTTTAGATTAATTTTTTTTTACTGTTAATTTTGCTGATTAGCTTACTATTGTATGGATAAAAAAATATTTAAAAAATATTTATATATAAATAAATATATATATATATACTATTGCAATTATTTTATATAAAATATTTATATATACAGTTGTAGTTGTGTTGTATTTAAGGCTTACTTATCAATATTTAGCTATACTATGCTAAGCTCAAAGAGAATATTTACGAGTATTATGCGCTATAATTATTATTATCATTGTTATAATTACTATTATTGATTATCTGAGTTTGCTTAAAGTAGCAGTAAGTTAAGGGGTAAAAAAAAATTCCGAAGGCTAACCAAATCCGTGTTTGACCCGTTTCATCCAAACATCTATACGTCACAAAACGTCTCGCGCTGTATATATTTATGATGTCAATCAAACCAAAAGTTGTAAAGGGCAGGGTCTTAAGTCTTAAGAGCAAATTTCAGAAGGAAACAAAATTGTTCAGAAAGGTCTAAAAAGGTTGAGTGATATGAAGCTCGCTTCATGGCTAAAGCATGCGTCTTGGATCTGGTAGCTCCCCAGTTCAAAAAGTTGTTCCTACGTGATAACCCTGTTCTAGTGCGTGACGGGTCTATTCCTGGAAATCTATGTAATTTGAAAACCAAGGCTTATTATGGGCAAGGTTGTTTTACTCTCCTCTAAAATTAAAATTTCTCTTTTAAAAATTGATGCCTCTTCTTTTTTTCAGTGCATTTTTATCTCAGTAGAATCACGCAACGTACACAAAGTATTTTATAGTTTCGTTTGACGGGTGTGTCTTGTCTTGTCAACTCAATACTATTTAAGCCGATTAAAATGGCTTTTGAGGTTATATTCCTCCTCCCCTCTTTGTATCACTGACCCAGTTTAGTAATGCATTTAATGCCTGGTAAGCTGTCAACGGGAATAAATGATGACAGAAGTCAACGTATAATATAATACAGTCATACACTCACACGCAACCTATTCACTATATTCATTGTTCACGCATTGTAAATTTGGCGAGATGGATAGATATTAAAGTCCTCAATCCGATGAGGTCTAATATGCTTTATTTGTCATTCTTGAATAAATGTAACAAGATGACGTCAATATCTAACTCGAAATGCAGACATATAGACATGTAGAGGTGTTGTGGATCAGTGGATAAGTCCCCGGACTGTGAATCACGTGGTCCAGGGTTCGAATCCCACCGCACCACTAGCGTCCTTTGGCAAGACGTTAATCTACATCTGCCACTCTCCACCCAGGTGTTAAATGGGTACCCGGTAGGATGCGAAAGTTAATGTCGTTTGTTTAGCAATTTGTGCGCCACTGTGCTGCTCTTGCTGGAATACTCCCCAGGGAGCGGATAAAGTGCACACATTGTGTGCGGGCATGTCAGAATCCGAGGACCGGGGTAATAATAGTATCGTAATATGTATAGCGCTTTGATATTAGTTTACTTCTGAAAAGCGCTATATAAATAGACGTTATTATTATTATTATATCAAGAGCCCCCAGCATTAGCATTTACTTGATAAACTTTTACTTATTGCCCAAGTAAATACTGGTTTTTAGGTATTTGGCCCATTTTGTCTGCGTTGAAAGTTTGAAAGCGGCAACCAAAAAGTTAAAAATAAAATTGCTATGCTTTTACTAGTTCAGCTCCTAACAGACGACACTGTAATGTGCATACTATGTAACTATGATTGTTTACAACCTTTTAATGTTATCTACTTAAAAACAAAATGGAATATTGGTTTGTTTTCAGTGCCCGACACTGCAGTTCATTAATATGGTATTTCAATCCAAGCCATCACATTAAAAATTAATTAAATGAATCATCAGTCTCTCTCAAACAAAATTAAAATTAATGTCAGAGAATGAAATAAAAATGGTTTTAGGCAAGATATCAAATGTATTAATTAAAAAAAAGTGGTGTAGTGGTTAAGGCATTGGCGTTCTAAGCCTGCGTCCCTGGTTCGATACCCTGCGGAGACATTTTCTTTTTAAATTTAGAATAGAATTCCCCATAAAAACAAACACGCCCTTTTATTAACAGCATATAAACAATGTTCTTGTCACGGGAATCCACTATTTTATCCAAATAAGATTATTTTGAATGATCTTAAATTTGCCTCACATAAAATGCACAAAACAAACCAAAAGAAAATAAAAATCATCTTGTGAAAGATTTTTTTTCTCACTTCACATCACCTCAATTAGATGCAGGCCAACACATTCATCAATTGTCCACATATTACGCGCTTGGCCCTAAATATCTAAACTAAGCAATATTGCTTTAAAATATGGCTTATTATTTTGATGCCATTTCAAATAGCTTCTGAAAAAGGAGCAAGCACCACTGTGACATCTAAAAAAAAATTCTGCCATGAATGATATATATATAGGTCTATTGACCGGTGTATTCATCAGTTCAGCGGTCGCGTAATTAGAGCTTGACCAAATGGATGTTTACGAAGATTATATGGCACGAACCACAGGGGAATTACCAGTCAATATTGAATTGTATTTCGATTATATTAGGTACCAATGGTCTCTTTTTATGTATAGAAAGGTTTTCATCACGATTCTCCAACAAATGAGGTTATATTCATATCCCCTATCTTTTGTTACTTACTTCATTTGCCTTGAGAAAATAAAGAGACCTTGGACGAATCTTCACAAATCAGGCAAACTAATGAAAAATTGATGTTGTTCATGAAAATACCTCACGATACAAAATAATAAACTTTACTTGAGCCACGAAAACAGATAATATTTAATGCTCTGAAGGGCAAGGTTGCAGTTATTGCCCTGTGATGATCTCGAAACTGTGATGTGCTTCTAGAACAAGTCGACGGGCTTAGTTCATTTTTAATGGAGGGACTACAGATTCGAACGTCACCAAAACATGCAGTTTAAATTTGTTTTATAACACCCAAAGATAACTCTTTGATATACCGGATCCCGTGCGTGATTCTTAAAAAGGAAAATTTTGATCAAATCGTGCCTGTAAAAATGAGTTTATTTTTAACAATATTATTATTATCATTATTGTTGTTATCATTATTATTATCATTAGAGGTAGTCGTAGTCATAATAATAATAATAATAATAATAATAATAATAGCAGCAACCGCAACAAAAACAACATCAACAATAATAATGATGATGATTATGATAATAATAACAATAATAATGATAATAGTAATAAAAATAATTTTTCATTTGACCGGGGTAGAACCATCAGTATACATACCCTTCAATAATTATAATGATTATACTACTACTTCTACTACTTCTACTACTGCTACTACTACTAACACCACTACAACAACAACAACTACTACTACTACTACTAATAATAATAATAACAATAATAATTTTGAAGGAATGCAATCCAGAAAACTTAAAGTAATATAATCTTAGGTTCTCATGCGAAATTGACACAATTCGGGTGTTTACCCAATAACATGTATTGTCAATCACCCAGAGTGGTATACAGTTTTACGACCAATAGGCCTCATGTAATGCTCTGCATTTTCCACCCATCGCCGCAAATGGTAAAGTCACTATCTCACCCGAAGACTCTTCCAGAGACCAGGGAGTATTTCTTGGCTGGACAGCAAGGTTTGGTGTTTCCCAGAATTGAACACCCATTAATATTTCCAGTGCTTTCCACCAAGTCTGGTGTCAGCGAATTATGACCTACTGCACGTGCAAACTGCTTACCATATGCCTTTAAACTTACGAGTGTCTCCAACATGAAAAACACTGAAATTTCTTTAAAAAGCAGCTCATTCAGAGAAAACTGATGTTTGATTTCATTTGATTTTATTCGTCAGGTATATTGCAATACAAACATAACCAGGTACCATGACAGGATAGCCCATGAAAGCCGAAATGGCTTTTTTTCAATGGGGTCCTTACCTAAATAACTGATTAAAAAATACACTAAGAAAACACGTTAGTACGGCTACAAGACTATCGTACACGTACGACAAGTAATAAGAATGTACTAAAGTAGCAAAATAAAACATAACATTTTTATAAAGTAGGCGAAGATTACATAAATGTGAAAACAAGACTTACTCAACGGAAAAAACTATATACAGAAAATCATAATGAAACTATCAATAATAAACGTTGGTTACATAAGTCATATAATATAGGAAAAAACCATCTGAGCTACAAAAAGGAGAGGAGAAATATAGTTATGGAGTAGACACATTTTTCAGATGATGCTTCAATACCCTTTTAAAATGTAAAAAATTCTTAACTGACTTAACATGATTTGGGAGGGAATTCCAGAAAAGAATACCGTTAAAATAAAAGGAATTTCCAATTTTACCTTTCCGCTTAGGCACTACGAAATTAAATTGACTATTTCTAGTGTCATGCCCATGAACACTTGAAGAGCGAGTAAAATTATTTGAAATATAGTGATCTGCATTAGAGTAAAAAATCTTATGTACATGGTGAATTAAAAGTTGCTGTGATCTAAGGTTTACATGAAGAAGACCAGCTGTTTCAAGTTCACTCTTCCCAATGTGTGTTCTTGGTGGTAAGTGACTGATAAATCTTACAATCTTATTTTGAATTATTTTTAACTTGCTTTGATCCACCTTGCCTAGACTGCAGTACCATGCCGCATTAGCATAATCAAATAAACATTGTATTAAGGAAAAAATTAAAATGCGTCTTGATTTTAAGTTCATGCAATTTTGATAACGATACAAGAATTTTAGACGAGCATTAGCTTTTTTGACAATACTGTCAACCAAACTTGAGCAAGAAAGATCACTAGCTATATTTAGTCCTAAATACTTCACAGAATCCTGTCTCTTAATGAGTTGATTGTTATAACTTATATTGAAATCATCATGTTCGCTCTCTAGTCATAGAGAACAGCGCCGCCTTGTACCTTTCGTTATCTAATGCCGATTAACGTCTATTCGGAGCAATGTTTGTACTAGATAGATGGGCGTAAATGGCTGAGGAAACCTCTAAAATAAAAGTTTCCACTACTTGGATTCCTTAGGACTTGTTATATGTTATAGAGGAGATATTTATTGGTAAAGAGCATGTGTTACATTTTCTGTTGCAGTTTGAGTGAGGTTGATGCCTTATTTTTCCTACTTCAGGCAAATTACTCCTCGTGTCCAACACGTATTAAAAGAACTATGGCGCCAAACCGTCACCAGAAAGCTTATACTGTAACAGCCATGACTAAAATATCGGAAGCATTTCCAGAGGGAGCCAATCCAGTTGGTGCCAATCATGTAATTAACAATTTTCTTGATAACTATCACAACATACAGATAAATAAATCAAGAAAACTCGCACACCCTCACACACGCACCCCAAACAAAATCTTAACGCAGCTCACCAGCCCTTTCAGTTTCGTCCAAGATTATTCCTTTGAAAAAATACATGTACATTATAAATCCCCCCCCCCCCCCAACAAAAACGAAAAACTGTCCAATTTTTATTGTTATTTATTTAAAAAAATTCATTTCACTTAATTTAGAATTGTTAAAGTAAAAATTGTGTAGTTAACAATGTAAAAAATAACTGACAACGAAAGTAAGTGCGTAAAAAATTCAATTCTAGCAAGCAAAATAAAGAGCATTAACATTTAATAACAACAGTGAAGACTGCATTGAAGTAAAAACTATGAAAATTTGATTGAAAAAAGAGACCAGCAAAGAAGTAGAGCTTGAAGAAGCGTTGCCCAGGAAAAAATAAAAATCATAAACCATGCAATACATACAAATTATTAACTGGATAATCATGCAATACATAAAAATTATTAACTGGATAATCATGCATAACGTGGCAAAAAAAGAAGAACGTAAAAGGGGGAAAGAGATAAAAAGGGAGAAATAAATGCTGTAGATAAAAGAAGACAGATACAGAGTCATTCAAAAATAAACAAATCATAAAGAAACCATATTTTATAATCAAAGATAAAGCAATGACATATATGATAAAACTTTGCTAAAGACAGAAAAATAGGACAGTGTGACAGGTGGGGAGGATTTGGGTGAGAAGGTGGGGGGGGGGGGGGGATATGGAAAGTTTGGAAAGTAAACAAAAATAGCATTGCCTGTAATTACTAATGGCAGATGCCAGTCTGTACATCACGAGAATCTGAAAATATTGGCATCAGCGATTTTTCCATGAGCAGTCCTGCTTGAGATAAAGAAAATTCGTAATTCATATTAAAAAAGTTTCAATATTCATTGTTATTCTTCTCTTGATTATAGTAGCATTTTTCGTGTCGTATTTTTATGTGCTAATATGTTTATTTAATGATCGTCTCTTTGACTGACATTTATTACTATAAGCCATTATTATAAGCCATTAACGAGAGAAAAATAAACATTCCCATTGTTCCTAACAATACACAGGGATAATGACATTAATATTATTAAACTTCAAAATGATTTGAAAAAATATGAACATTTGTAATTTTCTACACTTTAAAGCAAAACCGACTTACCCATCTTTTTCAGACTACAAAATGAATTCTCCATCAATAATTAGCCCCCGACAGATGGAGATGTTGTACATGTGCCATAATACAGGCCTGAGATCTAGTGGCCTTGACCAATTAAACACTAAAGTAATATTATATATATATATATAGAGAGAGAGAGAGAGAAACAATTAATGAATTCCAGAGAAGACATTGGTAATGCATTGAATTCCAACTTTTATATTTATTTTCACCAAATTTTCGATCCTCACGGATCTTCCTCAGGGTAATGAACAAAGTGAAATATGTATGTGAAGCTCTGCTCAGAAAAGGTTGACAATGTAATATACCATGGTAACGCGCTTAGTTGCTAGGTAAAGTTTTGAGCGCTTATTTTTTAATTAGCGCAAAATACATAAATTGTGACGTAATAATACAAGTTGACGTGTAGTCTTACATAGCAACACGCACGGTTGCTAGGTGAAAGTTTGAGCGCTTATTTGTCAAGGAGCGCAAAATTCATAAATAGTGACATAATAACAAACTGACATGGCAACACGCGCGGTAGTTAGCTCGAAGTTTGCGCTAAACCTAATGAGCGTAATAGCCATAAATTCAATTATGACGCAATAATGTATAAAAAAGAATGGTGCATAAGAAGTAAGACACAAAAGTTAAAGACATGTATATATCGTTTAGCCGCGCAAAATACATCAATCACATAACAACACGCGTGGTTGCTCGATCAAAATTTCTGTGCTAATTTTTACGAGCTCAATAGACGCAATAATATATGCAAATGAACAGTGCATAATAAATAAAATATAAAACATCAAACATAGGCCTATAGATTTTTTTAGGTCATAACCGGTGAGCTCTAACAAACTGAGGCGTAATGAGGCATTATGATAATTACATTTACTACTTAAAGTAACTATATTTCTCTAGCCATGACAGGTCTCTGTTGAGCCCAATCTTGCTTCGAATAATAGCGCGCAATTCAGCTAGTTTTCTCTCATCAGCGGATTTGTACCCGCCTCCGAAGAGGCAGATCTTAAGATCATTCAGGGAATGGTCGGCTTGGCTGAAATGTTCGGCTACTGGGAAACCAGTACGCCGTTGCCTGATGGTACATCTGTGGTTATTGAATCGCACTCTAAATCTAGTACCTGTTTCACCAATATAGGCTATTTCAGGGCATTTGTCGCAAAGAAAACAGTACAGAATGTTACTTGAATCACAGTTGTGATCGGGAGGATAGATCGTATAACCAGATGAGAGCCGTACGGAGTTTTCCGTTATTATGTGAGGGCAAATTTGACAGCGCGATTTGCCGCATGGCTTGTTACCTCTAGGTTGAGGTGTGCCAGGTAGCTGATTTCTCACCAGTAGTCTTTTCAGATTGGGAGGTTGCCTCTGTGCATGGAGGGGGGCCCTAGGCATGATTTTAGCAAGTTTTTCATCGGCCGTGATTGTGGGCCACTCTTTCTTGACTTGCCAAGGCTCTCATCTGGTTATACGATCTATCCTCCCGATCACAACTGTGATTCAAGTAACATTCTGTACTGTTTTCTTTGCGACAAAAAGTTGGAATTCAATGCATTACCAATGTCTTCTCTGGAATTCATTAATTGTTTCTCTCTTCATGCTTTTCCAACACGCGGTTATGAAATATCATTATATATATATATATATATGTACAAATGTAAGATACTGGAGTCGTAAAATGTAGTTATTCTCGTGGTTGAACAACAACAACAAAACAAAATACAATACGGAAACAAAACATTTTTTTTTTCCTTTTTTTTTCCTTTCATGTCTTCCATGCAAATTGGGTATTTCGAATTTTAACACGCGAAACCTTTTTCGGGGACAAATACGGTATTAGTCGAAAAAGGTTTGTGAGGGCGACATATTCAAATCAATGACGCTCTCATTGAGTTCCAACATCAAAAGCTACGGAGGCCTTTCATTTACATGTAGTGACGCTGATTTTTATATGGGATGTATGTGCCAAATACAATTATTTTGGATGTATTTACCAAATAATATGGCGCAATTAATTTATATATTTTTAAAATAAATGTTGCCATGGTAATAAATAAAATTAAATAGGAGTTTCGCCGAGTTCTTTTTTTCTTCAATCGGATCGGGGGGGGGGGGGGGTTGCTTACGAGTCAATAAAAAAGGGGCAACAACAAAAGAACAACAAGACAACGAAACAGTCCAACTGGCACAAAATTATAAATGGGGAAAGAGAGGGGAAAAGTCATCAGATTTTCAAATTTGCTAATAATAGTTTTGGAAGCCTGTGCCGTTTTATTCCTGTTAATTTTCTGTCTACTATTTATTGCATTGTGCTTTTGATTCTGCTCATGGTCTTGAACATTAATTTCCATTACTGTCTTTGTTAATGTGTAAAGGAACAATTAAGAATGAGCCAACGATGAAGTTAATTGATCATATGAAATTTTTTCCAATAATTAAACAATCAACGAAGAAGCTTGACTGGGGAGGAATTTTTTAATTTGTAAACAAATCTTTCGGCATATTACTCCCAGTGTTAAAGATCGTATGCTCGATCTGTAATGAAAAACACAAGTCAGAAAAAAAAATTGGAACCAGTTAGATATTAACTTTCCTAAACAAAAGAGTAATACCGTTCTAATTATAAAAAACACCTAAATTCCCTTGGATTTCTAGGTCTATTTTATGGTAAATAAATCTGAAGAATAAGCTCTATTACAAACATAAAATAAAAGGCACTGAACAATGTAAAAAGTATACTTCCTATAAAAACATTTTGACTATGATTATTCGCTTAGAAAAGAGAAAATATTATGTAAATCGCATTATGAGCATTGCCTCTAACTTGGAAAATAAGACAAGTTCAGGATATGATGGAATTAATAATGTCATATTGAAAGCTATCATTCCTTTTATTGTAGATCCTTTAGTTCACATCTTTCAAATTTTAGAAAGAATAATTTTATACTCGGATGATTTCTGTTTTGAAGAAATATGATATCTTTTCAAACTTCCAGTTTGGCTTTCGAGAGAAGCACAGCACTGCCATGCTCTAATGTCTTTTGTTGAGAAGGTTGCCCATGCAATTGATATATTTTCACACACTGCAGGTATATTGCTGGACTTCCCCAAGGCATTTGATACGATTAACTATGGAATTTTACTTCACAAACTCTCTCATTATGGTGTACGTGGAAAGGCCTTTGAGTGGTTCAGGAGCTACCTGTCTAACAGAAAACAATATGTATACTTAAATGAACAAGCATCTGAATTACGCAATATTTGTTGTGGTGTCCCACAAGGAAGTCTGCTAGGCCCCCTACTATTTGTTCTTTACATAAACGATTTACATAAACATAATGATCTTTAAAAAAAAAATCCCCTTTGATCAAGGCATTTAAAAGAAAAATTAAAAGTTTTCTTATTACAATCATATCAAAAATATCAATTTATTGTGGTGTTTAACAACCCCTCCCTACATTTCTGTTTTTGTACTTTTGTATTCTTCTGTTAATCTCCTTTTTTCCCTCAATTTTTTTTTTATTGTTTTCTTAAATTCCCAAAGGATTGTGTGCGCTCTCTATTTCGTGCTCGCTCCCTTTCTCCTTTTCTCCCTCCAATCCACATGCAACCCACATTTCCTTCTTTCTTGTTTCCCTCTTCAATCAATTTGTTTGTCTTTTTTCTTTCTTCATCATATAATTTTGTACCACTACGTTGCTTCCAGTCAGGTGTTTCTATAAGTGTTGTCTCTGTTGGCCACTATCCTTCTTCTCTCGTTTTTTAATGTACTTTACTTTTTCTCAGTTATTATTATCTGAGGGGTCCACAATTTACAAGCTTTGCCTTTTAATGGACCTCTCCATTTACACAGAATATAAATCAAGTTTCATACGTAATTCTACTTTTCTGTTCAAAGGTATTAATCATTGTATTGATCTATCTTAGCTTCAAATGTCATGTTCTGTATGAATTTTGCATTGTATTTTGTTTTGTTATAAAAATTGTATTTTGTATTTGTATTTTGTTGGAAAGGAAAAAATGCACATGTTTACACTATATATACAAGATAAAAATCACATTTGAAATTCAAATTATATGAATTGCACATAAATCTAAAAAAATTTGTGTAATAGATAACAATGCTGAATGAAGATAAAATACATTGTTAGATATGGTTCTAGGACTCCTACCCCCTGGACAACCACCCCCCGGATAACCACCCCTAGGATAACCACCCTCTAGGACAACTACCCCCTAGGACAACTACCCCCTAGGGCAACCACCCTCTAGGACGACTACCCCCCTAGGACAAGTACCCCCCGGATAACTACCCCCAGACAACTACCCCCTAAGACAACCACCCTCTAGGACAACTACCCCCCGGACAACTACCCCGGATAACTACCCCCGGACAACTACCCCCCGGCAACTACCCCCCGGACAACTACCCCCTGGACAACTACCCCCTGGACAACTACCCCCGGACAACCACCCCCTAGGACAACTACGGGGGTAGTTGTCCGGGGGGTAGTTGTCCGGGGGGTAGTTGTCCAGGGGGTAGTTGTCCGAGGGGTAGTTGTCCGGGGTAGTTGTCCGGGGGGTAGTTATCCGGGGGTAGTTGTCCTAGAGGGTGGTTGTCCTAGGGGGTAGTTGTCTGGGGGGTAGTTATCCGGGGGGTACTTGTCCTAGGGGGGTAGTCGTCCTAGAGGGTGGTTGCCCTAGGGGGTAGTTGTCCTAGGGGGTAGTTGTCCTAGAGGGTGGTTATCCTAGGGGTGGTTATCCGGGGGGTGGTTGTCCAGGGGGTAGGTGTCCGGATACGGTTAGATATATATATACATATATATATATATATATATATATATATATAGCAAACAATTATGTTGAAATAAAAACACCACAAGACGTAAAATTTACTGACGTTTCGGTCACAGACCTTTATCAACGGTCACAGGTCACAGACCTTTGTCTGTTTGCTATCTATTTCAACACACTGACGCAGAACCTTCTTGATTTGTTTACGAGTTGTATATATATATATATATATATATACGTATAAAGGGGCTGTGTACAAGAAGTAATTGGAAAATATTCGAACTTCAAAATATCAGGATATACGAATTATGTAGAAGTTACAAATAAATTACCTTACTGTATGAGGCAGAATATCAAAATACCTGGCATCAAACGCAACATGGTCATGCAACAAATATGGACATAGCCTGTGCAGAAACTTTTGCTCTTTCTTCTCATGTATCCGGTATATTTTTTAGATCTCTGAATCAAACGTTATTGAGCTTAACAACAAATGTGGTCAATTGTCTTGAAAGGGTTATTATTATAAATATAGACTTATATAACGAACTGAACATGATTTTGTAGATGTTAATTTGCAAAAAGTACACAAGCTTGCCATGCATGTATCAAATATTCTCCAAGTTAACAAGGTTACAGAGTAAGCAGTGAAATCACGTGAAATTGATCAAATCTAAATAATTCATGCATAAACTTTAATATGCTACAAGTACTCAAAGTTTAGAAGCTCCGCATGAGCATTAATATGGCCGTCAGTGAACCTATACTAACCTGCTCGAGCACGAAAGTACAAAGTATGCCTTAAGTTTGGATATTCTTTTGCTTTTTAAAAAAAAGACTGCAATTTGGAAACGGCTTCATATTCGATTTCTGGCAAAGTTATTAGTGATATTCAACTACATTAAAGTAACACTGCGATATCATCAGAACATATTCCTTTGAGGGTTGCAACATAGGCCTATGCATTGGTAAAGTAATTTCAATCTTTGTGAAATAGCCTTTTCTGTATCCGCCACAAATTTCTGAACTTCTCCATCTTTACTTCCAAAGCGAATTTTTTTAATGTAAATCGGAGTTTATCCTTTTCCTTTTCATCTTTAATTTCTGAGGTGGGAAACAAACAAATAGAAACAAAACGAATCCATTCATTTAAAATTGTCATGATAAAAATCAAATGTTTGGTTTCAATAAAATCAGTTTCATGAGAGAAATCCATCTACTTTGAGAAAAATCCTAAAATATGAAACAAATAAGTGACGTATCTTTGAAATTGTAATCTATCAAAGACACATTGACATCTATATGACGTATCTTTCGAAGTCTCCTCCCATTTGCTCTGTAATGAAGATTTCATAAAATTTAAATTATCTTACTTGTTATTAAAGGAATAACGTTGTTTTAGACAGGGGTTTTGTAGTAAACATATGAGCAATGATTATATCTAAGGTGCATGTTAAATAGAATATTTTCATTAAAGAAAATTGACATTTATCATTTTCACAGAGTTGCTAATTTGTTTTTGAGCGATTACAGCTTCAAAACTAATAACTTTTTAATTTTTTATCGGATTTTGCTCACACTTTTACTGCTCATTTCTCTCTCCCCCCTCTCTCTCTTGTTGATTAATGCCAGCTTAATGCCAGCTTAGGGTGGACTTACCCTTTAATAACTTAATCTGATATAAATACAACTTTAAGGTATTTGGCAGAACATATTTCTCACCGAATGAAAACAAAACTTTCAACGGATACTTAAGATTAGAAGTAATACCAAATGTTCTTGATAGAAAATGTGGAATAGCTGATTAACCAGCAAATAAAGACAAAATAATCTACCTAACTGTCCTGACATACTCGCCAAATACACGTTATCTATGTAATAAGTACGGTACTTTTCAATCAATTCGAAATGAATTAAATAATCAAACCCAAGCTCCTCCCCAAATGCAATTTGATTAGCAGAACTCATTCAAAAGTTGTCAGGATAAAGAATCACCGTAAAATCCTAATTGAGATTAATTGTTTGTATTGCTATATTCAAAACAAAGATCATATATAAACATTTTCAGATCTTCCCTAAAATATATTCAAAATTTCTTTTGAGAAACGTGATGTTATGCACGCTAAGTTCTATATTGTACTTTGATCTAATCTTCCTCACTCTTGCTGTGCCAGTGTCGCATAATTATTACGTCGCTACACTGTCATTAACCGTATCATTGAAAACCTGATTCTGGTTTGGCCTTTGACATTTCACCTTACAACGCTTCATGTCACAGGTCCATCGATCGAGGAGCAAAAAATGTCGAAAATTACGTCGAAAATGCACGTTAGTTGCAGCATATATAAACGGATTAATCGTGGAGTTACACCACAACAGGAAATTTGTGACCTCCCACATGGTTGGAGATATGCATTTGTTGCCACAGACTGAAAACATGACACTCGTCACTTGGTAAGGCAACCAACAGAAAAGGAAACACCCGATGAGAACGGCAAGAACGAAAGCTGCTTTCCGGTGTCTTGCGAATGTCCGTCCTTCTTTATTTGATCTTGCTGACAATTCCCTGTTGATAGGTACGCGTCCATCCGCTTGGCTCTCAGTCGGATCAGCTACTTCATTGACAGCAGGGTCACATGAATCAATGGCTTGACTTGCGGGCGCGTCCGAATGACTATAGTTTCCACTGAGGGGTGATCTACCAGTGTGCCTGTAGCTCCTCTTAGGGGATCGAATCGACAGGTTTGTCGGAGGGCTTTGTCCTACGGTACCCTTGGATCTCCGTTTGATATTGATGTACACAGCTATATTCAGGATGATTAGAACTATAAATGGAATGAAAAACTCTAATGTGTTCACGACGAGAGTTGCGGCAACACTGAATGTGAACTCCATCTCGCAGTCTTTTGTATAATCAACATTGTATTCCCCGGTTATAGGGCTCCATGCAAAAGTAAGGAACGAGTACCAAATACATGATAATATCCACGTGACACACAGGATTACTCCAATACGCTTCTTGGTCTGAAACGTCTTATACCGCATCTCCATGGTCAAAAGGCAGTAACGGTCCCAACTGATCAGTACCATTGTCATAACGGACATCATCGTCACGAGGAAATCCACTGTTAACCAGATCTTACAGGATACCTCACCATAAGCCCAGTAGTCCTTAATGATCCAGGAAGTATTAACGGTCATAATGAAAGCTCCCACGATGAAATCTGTGATTGCTAGGTTCACAATGAACAGATTGGCCACGTTAGCTCTGATGCGTTGATCGCGAAAGTATGCAACAACAACCATGATGTTTCCAACGACCGTTACAGCAATTATAACTGAAAGAGTCAAAGGAACTAAGACAAGCCATTCGGTTGAATGGGGATATCGATGTGTGTCATCATAAGAAGAGCCGGTGCCGTTTGGATTAATGTCACTAACATTTTCCATGACGACCATAAATGTATAAAATATCCAAGTGTTGACGGAATAATTTTTCAAGAGCTTAATTTCGCATTAGCTAGCCTTTTTGGATCCAGGGCTATGCTAGGTTTGATGATGACACAATTTAAACTGCAAAGCGTTCTTCACTTTTTCCGATTTAGTGTCGAATGCTATTATTGATTTTGGAACCAACCGTGCATGTGCTTTGTCCATTTAGATACTTAAAATGTGTTTCTGACGATGGCAATTTAAAATCCGGAATATCTGAAAATTCATTTTCTCTTGATTCAAGCAGCACCAACTTTGTATACCCAGTTGATATACTAGGTGCTATAACTCTATTAGTAAATGTAAAAAAAAATCCTCACACGCAGTTTGTCTTGTACAAAGCGTTATTGACGAGGCAGCGACCGTTAATTCTCGAGTTGTCAGTCAAATGCTGTATCCATGGTAAAACATAATAAAGTCATCAGTGAAGAGTAGATCTGTCGCTGTCCTGTATTAGATGAGACAAGGTAAACAGATTGTGAGACACAGTCTAATCAATATTCAAACACAGGATATGCCCCACTGTATCGTTAATTCTGTTCATTTCCTTTTTTTCGAAGGTTCGTAATTCCGAAGGTTCACAATTCAGAAAGGTTTGTTATTCCGAAGGTTCATAATTCCGGCGGTTCGTTACTAAAAGGTTAATAATTCCGAAAATAAAATAAGGTTCGTATTTCTGAAAATGGAATTATTAGAACCTATCTAATTTTCGGAATCATGAACCTTCGGAAAAACGAACCTTCGGAATAACGAACTTCCGAAATAATGAACTTACGAAGTAATGCATCAAATGTTCGGGGCAATAATGAGCCCTATTTCATATTCGGAATTAGGAACCTCTTTTTAAAGGAAACTTAACCTCAAAATATAAATGTGCTCATATTCAAAGATGTAATCTGTTCCTTCTTGTTGCCATACGTAGTTTTGCACTAAAATATACGAGATGGGTATAAATCAGGATTTTCTCAGCAAGATTTATCGTCTGCTAGCTATACCAGTGGGCTGCCATTTTCTTGATGTGTACATAAAGATATTTTTAATCCGAATGCAAAATTGTCTTTCTTCCTGATACAAAATTCCATTTGAGATTTAAAATATTTTCTTGATACTATGACGTACGTGACGGAGCGAATCAATTCAAATTTATGGATGGTGACTTTCCCGAGCGTCAACAGTGACAAACTTTGCATTCACCTGCTTTGAGATAATTGAGTTCAAAGTCAGAATGTGCGTTGTATAAAGTATGTTCTGCTCTGCCAGGCAAGACCAAGAAATCGATTTCTAGTTAGCAAAACCGGAGAATTTAAAAAGAAATCTATAAATTTTAAATTTTAAAATAAATGTATAGTATTTTCCATCATATTTGGGGCTTTTTTTTATAATGAGCAATTTAGCTCGTGGATTAAAAATATCTTCCTGACCGGAACGGTCTCCAATGGTTCATGTACAACTCCATGTCATCAAGAAAATGGCAGCCCCCATGAAGTGTTAGCAGATGATACCGTGTGCTAGAATGTCTTGATTTAATCCTTTTTCTGATATTTTATTTCTAAAGTGATACAGGTCAATGATTACAAATATATTACACCTTTGAACATAAGTACATTTATATTCTAGTTTTAATTCTCCTTTAAGGAATTATGAACCTTCTGAAAAAACGAGTGCTCCCCCGTTCATTGTATGACGTTTATTTTTCATTTTGGAAATGTATGTTTGTCTCTCGTTTGTGTTCTAGATAATTCTGCGGAGTGGCATGAAATGGATGGATATACTGAATTTGACGACTTTCTCCTGATCAAACTAGGTTAATATGCATTTCTTTAAAGAAGTGCCTCAGCTTCCTTTTTAATCATTTTTTAAAAAGTAGGTTGCAAGAAAATCTATAAAATATTGAAATAATGTTGAGGGCCATTTAAGAATTGACAAATTGCAATGGGCACTAACAGTAGCATTCGCTAACACCAAGAACAGATTTTACAGTAAAATATAAAAGTAAATTAATCAGTAATGATTTTATAACTTTAAATTGAAACAGTTAATCATGAAGGGTAGATATCTAGTAGTAACTGAGGTAGTGACTGAGTAGAAAAATTAAGTGTTACCAAATTGTTTTCATTACTTACTTAAAAAGCAAACTATAATCCTTTCACATCCGCACAAGTTTTCCAGTCATAATTCTTTCGTAAATTATCGCATACTCACACAACTTCATAATTTAGGGCTGCAAAAGGGATGAAGTACCTTAATGTCAGAGCGTATGTTACCTTGTGTGTTCGTCATGTCTGCTCTATATGCATAAGACACACAGTAGGCATGTTTTATCAGGGTTTTTTTTCAACGGAATTAAGATTTGTCGGAGTTTCATAATGAGCAGCGGCGTATCAAGAAACTCTCAGCAATATACTTCGTATACATTGCAGTCCCACGCACTGGGGTTGCTTTTTTCTTCTTTTTTTTGTTTTGTTTTGTTTGTTGTTGTTTTTTTTTGGGGGGGGGCATTCCTTTAATATACATGAAAAAATGCCCCCTTAAAAAAAATCGACTCAAAGGCACCTCGAGATTGTGATAACCTTTTAAAAAAAACCCAGTAATTTGTCATTAGATTTGTTATGTGAACAAACACCCCGCCCCCCCCCCCCAAAAAAAAAAAATAATACAATATATTTTTATTCAATTTTCTGTTATTCATTGCAGATTTTTTCGGATTCGTGCTCCCTCCCCTTGACAAAATGCTTGATCTTTGCACAAGTGCGTTTCCACTTAACCTCCAAGCACAGGTACTACTCCTACTACTCCACTAATGAACATGATATCATTCTTACCTGTTTAAATGTCATGGTTGATGAAAGAGTGTGTCGCCTTCTTCGCCTTCGATCGATTTCATGCGTATTGTTTTCGGGTGTGGGTGCAAGAAAGGATGAATTGTTTGGAGAGGATCGGTGCATCACATACAACTTACTTACAGCGTATGTAATAACCTTAAGATATACATGTACGCCTTTTGGTTCATGGCTGAACACTGGCACATCTAGTCAATCATAATCGCCATTTCACTGGTCAAACAGAGTATTGGCGATCACCAGACTAACTGGAAACTTGTCATCGATCAAAACTTGCCTCTAACAAAAACCCCGCGTTCTAGCCCAGGTCTGAGCGCAAAGTATCGAAAAGATTTATAGCTTGCGTACCAAAAGTATATTTTACCGAATTTGATTCGGAAAGCATTGTTTACACAAGTGATTAATTCCGTATACGATTAATGATTGATAAATTGGTTTCCCAACTACTGGGCTCTTCATTCAACCCCAGATGAGGCGATGTGTAGAGTAGGATGTGGAGGGGACGTCAAGTTAGGGGCAAATTCCCGGCGATTCTCCAAAAGACCGTAGTTTGATTAAATATTTAACTTTTTTGAAATATTGTATGCTTCAGCTTTGAAAGAGTAATGATTATGGCAAGCACAGAATTAAGCTCAGGATTAAAGAAAATTTCTGCTTTGGATAAAGGGGTCCCTTTTTTTACCATAATGTATATGATATGGTAATGTGTTGTAGAAGAAATCAATAACGTATATTTCATGTCATTTATCTCCTAAATACCGTATATTTTCAATATCATTGAATGTAACAGTGCCTATAGAACGTGTCAAATTTAATGTAATTGTATTACAAGGCATTAACAAATATTGTATTATCTGCTTATAAGCACTTTAATGTTGCAATATACTATAAAACTGGAAGCATTTACAGTTTCGTTCTTTTCAAAAGTGCCTTTAAACGTGTATGCTATCTAATTGGTATTGTATATTGCATTATCGACAATTATCGAAGTCCTCTTCGCTTGCTTTTATCCACACTTCTTAGAATTAGATTTGTCCAAGTTGAAGATAAAAGCAGTGCGGAATAGAAGACTGATTACGTTGAATGTGCTTAATTGCAGCCAGTAACAAAGCAAATAAATGTCGCTCTTTCGTTATAATCTAAAAGTGTGGTTGATTAATGTCGAATTACTGCCAAAACGAGAGGGGTTTTTTTCAAAACCTTCAAATTAAGCATTAACAAACTACAATTGCTATTCTAATACAATTATCACAAGGCAATCAGTATCAATGTTAATAAGAATTTTCATTAAGATGCTCCACAATAAGAAAACAACGTAGAATTGCATCGTTGCTTACGTATTGAAATGGGCCATTTGTATTCACGTATGTGACCCCTCACGTCACGTGAGCATACATCATGATACAAAATATCACTAAGAAATAGTACTATGAAATATACCTGCCATAAATATGAACATTGAAGCATTTGGCACGTGTATGACATTGTGTATCACGTGTCTGACATGTCACAGGTAATGTGTACAGATGTGGTGAACTATTGAAAAATCATAATATTTTGTATTTTGAATTTATACTATTCAAAAATAACAAGAATGAACTTCCTTTTTGCAAAAAGTTTCACTTAACAAAGAATGTCCAACTGCTTCTATTTTTAAGAAGGTGATTGCAATGGTTGTATCTCAGCGATGTGCGTGTACCCGGAGGCTTTATATGTGTGCTGTCTTTAAAGGTCAACTGCAACCCAAATGCAAGTTGATTTTTATTGATGTGCAGGGATGCATACAACTCATATTTTGTTATTCAAACATCTAAATATGTTTCATAGATTTTTAAATAATTTTTGAAAACATTTTCTCAAACATGCTAAGCTCCACCCCCCAAAATGCTCCAGATTTCATTCCTGCAGTGACATCATCTGTCCATCATTAGTGAGCTAAAGAGAGACAGGGGTATGTAGCTTTGCCAGAGATGTCCATCTGTTCGAATAGACCATACAATGCCTACATAATGGTTGCTATGTCAGACACGCTGAGGCATCACCTGGAAAAGAATGGTTATGAGGAGGTATAATTGTATGAAAGCATGTAATTCTATTGTGAGCATCTGCTGAGCTGGGGAAAGTTACATTCCACTGTCTATTGTAGAATGTTAGTGTAGCCGACTGATGACTGACATTGCAGGAATGAGATCTGGATTTTTTTTGTAGGGTGGAGCTTAGTAGGTTGGTAAAAATATTTAAAAATCATTTAAAAATCTATGATATATATCTAGATGTTTGAATAAAAGAATATTAGTTGTATGCATCCCTGCAAATCAACAGCAAAAATCTTGCATTTGGGTTGCGTTTGGTTGCAGGGGCCCTTTAATGGTTGAATATACCTTGAATCTCCAAAACAGGAGCAGAGTGGACTTTGGTGCTTTGCCAGGTTTTAATTGAAGAACAAAGAACTCCTATCATATGCAATTAATTAAAGAAGATAATTGCACTCGAAATAATCGCTCGAGTGAAGGAACCACAATTGCATTTGGATAAAAGGGAATGATGATAATACAAATAGGCAATACAAATGGGGTTTTTTTACATTGAATAGTTTCATCGTGTATCAAAACCAGTACAGTATAACTGTAAGTGAATATATACCGGGTTTCTACTTTACAATGATGCTATTTGGCTAGAATACATCTAAACGTTTGAATATTTACTTTATTACACAAGTCCTGTCATATGTAACTTCAAAGCTACCTTGTCATATTATCTCACCTTCGTCAAACTGCAATACAGTGTGCATTCCTTTATTTCCGAGTCATATCATAGTTATGAGAAGTACGTGGATACTTGATTGTTGAACAAACATACCAGCTCACCATTAGATTATTATTCTTTGTTATCATTCTTTGTTTAGCGTGTCTCTGCTTGTTCATGTCCTTCTTTGTAGCCACGCAACATTGCATAGCTCCTGAATATTAAAAAGAAATGTTTTTGAAACTATCGTAAGTGTCGAGCTTGTCAAATCCTGATTAGGTTATCTAGCATATTGCATTTGTACATTTTGACAGGATCCTGGATGTTTTTTCACTAGCAAACGCGTTTTATTAAAGACGTGGGATTAAGGTACGGAAGGGGCGGGCAACGCCAATCCTGAAATTATTAATGGGTAAAAAACATTTTCACATATTAAATCTAATGGGAACAAGCTTTTTTTCGGCATAGTTCTTGAAAATCTGAAAAGTAAGATTTATCATTTTGTGTTCCTGTGAAATTCATATTTACTTGTATTGAATACTTTCGCCGCTATGAGATTAAATGGCTTAATGCATAGTGACTGGCAAAGATTTTTCAAAATTATAGCAATAAGTCAAATGGACAAAACGTTATTTAAGAATAAGTAATCAATGTAAAAAATGTCCGCTTCACCTACATAAATGATTTAAGGATGGCGTTAATGCGAGAGAGAAAAACACTTGAGAACATTTGGCAGTTGGTAAATTCAGTAGATCAGCTAGATTTAGAGGTTCCAATGGTTGGATTAAGGTGAAATATATCATATTAATAGCGTGTCTTGTAATGATAATAATAATAAACCATACGAGGCATACATAGTGGTTGCTATGTCAGACATGCCGAGGCATCACCTGGAAAAGAATGGTTATGAGGAGGTATTGTATGAAAGCATGCAATTCTATTGTGAGCATCTGCTGAGCTGGGGAAAGTTACATTCCACTGTCTATTGTAGAATGTTAGTGTAGCCGACTGATGACTGACATTGCAGGAATGAGATCTGGATTTTTTTTGTAGGGTGGAGCTTAGTAGGTTGGTAAAAATATTTAAAAATCATTTAAAAATCTATTATATATATCTAGATGTTTGAATAAAAGAATATAAGTTGTATGCATCCCTGCAAATCAACAGCAAAAATCTTGCATTTGGGTTGCGTTTGGTTGCAGGGGCCCTTTAATGGTTGAATATACCTTGAATCTCCAAAACAGGAGCAGAGTGGACTTTGGTGCTTTGCCAGGTTTTAATTGAAGAACAAAGAACTCCTATCATATGCAATTAATTAAAGAAGATAATTGCACTCGAAATAATCGCTCGAGTGAAGGAACCACAATTGCATTTGGATAAAAGGGAATGATGATAATACAAATAGGCAATACAAATGGGGTTTTTTACATTGAATAGTTTCATCGTGTATCAAAACCAGTACAGTACAACTGTAAGTGAATATATACCGGGTTTCTACTTTACAATGATGCTATTTGGCTAGAATACATCTAAACGTTTGAATATTTACTTTATTACACAAGTCCTGTCATATGTAACATCAAAGCTACCTTGTCATATTATCTCACCTTCGTCAAACTGCAATACAGAGTGCATTCCTTTATTTCCGAGTCATATCATAGTTATGAGAAGTACGTGGATACTTGATTGTTGAACAAACATACCAGCTCACCATTAGATTATTATACTTTGTTATCATTCTTTGTTTAGCGTGTCTCTGCTTGTTCATGTCCTTCTTCGTAGCCACGCAACATTGCATAGCTCCTGAATATTAAAAAGAAATGTTTTTGAAACTATCGTAAGTGTCGAGCTTGTCAAATCCTGAGTAGGTTATCTAGCATATTGCATTTGTCCATTTTGACAGGATCCTGCATGTTCTTTCACTAGCAAACGCGTTTTATTAAAGACGTGGGATTAAGGTAGGGAAGGGGGGGGGGGGGGGGGGGCAACGCCAATCCTGAAATTATTAATGGGTAAAACAAAACATTTTCACATATTAAATCTAATGGGAACAAGCCTTTTTTCGGCATAGTTCTTGAAAATCTGAAAAGTAAGATTTATTATTTTGTGTTCCTGTGAAATACATATTTACTTGTATTGAATACTTTCCGTTCCGCATTTGGAAAAAAACTGGGCATATCCGTAGCCTCGTGCACTACACAAGAACGGACACCGTTTTGTCCTTCCAACTCAGATGAAAATAATCCTACAAGACATGGGACAATTGGATTGTGAGTTTAAGACCACCCTGACTTTAATTAAAGTATGCTCGCTGCATTAAGTTCGTGCGGAACAGTAGAACTTGCTTAATTCCAAGATAATTCATTAAACAAATAAATGGCTGTCTTATCGATGTCTACGCTGTTAGAGCTAGAGGATTCTAGTAACTTGTATCCAGATAATTTCTAGTTGATTGGGGGGGGGGGGGGGTGTCTTATTTTTTGTTTTTGTTTTGTTTAAAGGCGCTTTTCGTTGCTTCTCTAAAACAAACGTGTGATTGCTTTAATTTGCCAAATGAGTTGAATATATTGGACACACGATTTCCTCGCGATATAACATACTTCTAGTTTTTTTAGGACCAAGATGTAAAGAAGATTACATTTCTTTGAAATGTATGTATGATCCTTCTTATCGTGAATAAGAACGTATAAATAAATGAATAAGCCAGTTTGACATATTTCCTTTTCGTCATGACCCTCTGTCATTGAATGAACACCATATAACTTTTGAATCTCGAAATAAGTAGTGTTTTGCTTCCCTTTCAACGTTTTTGACGTGCACAAACTCTGGTTAAAATAAATTCATGTTGAAAATCGCCTTTTTCTACCGAGTCGTGCCCGATACAACCCTCATTGCAGTTGCTCAATACTGTCTTGTTTATTTTGATATTGCGTGTACACTTACTATTTTCTTATTTTCATTCATCTGTCCACTTGGCAGGGAGCAGGGTGGAAAATGTTATCAATGTTGTTTAATTTCTAAAGAAGGAAACGGTACAATAACAAAAAAATATTACCTATATTTTTAAAGAGTACATGTTTTGTACAAATGCGTGTTATGTTATGTTGTGTGGTGGTGGTGGTGGTTGTGCGTTTGTTTAGCATTATGTCCGAGGACATTTTCGGACAGAGAACAAAAAAAAAATCATGACAACAATGGTCCTCGGAAGCCGGACAATAGTCCTTGAACGTCGAACAATGAATTTATGCCTTATTCCGTCGACTGTCCGAGGACGAGTAACAATAGAGGAACAATAGTTGTCCTCGGAAGTAAAGCCATGTAAACGTGTGTGTGTGTGTGTGTGTGCGTGTGTGTGTATGTGTGGGTGTGTGTGTGTGTGTGTGTGTGGAGTGTGAGAAAGAGTATTTGATGGTAAGAGTATTTGATGGTAAATTGTTCATCTTGATTCAATTTCCTGATCGGAACAAAAACAAATGAAAAGAAAAATAATTCCATTCAAAAAGATCTAAAGGAAATTGTTTTTAAAACTCTCATCTAAATACCTAGATCTGTTTTTTTAAAAGATAAGCCATCATAATCATTTTTAACGAGCTCTATTTATTAGCCCAATCTACATAATCTATATTCTGTAACTACAAAACGTTTTTTAGTTCATAACATAACGACTTGTTGCAATAATTTATGCATTACAATTTAGGCAGAGTGGTCACCCTTTTGTGTGTGTATTCAACTGATTAGTATCAAACGACACACTATCTGAAAGGATTACCAGTTTTCACTGTGTACATCCAATTCAATGCCATGAAAGCTGTTAATACTTCCAATTTAAATGCTATAAATAATACATCGATATCGGCCCATGAGGTAAGTTTCCTTCATTGTATATGGCACCTTTAATTTCTGCAAGTATATATGACGTAAACATAGTTTCAGAATTAACGTTCCAGATAGTTAATAATCCCACTTACGATAAGAAAATAATAATATCCGTCAGACACATCTTCGGAAAAACAAGTGCCGTACAGGTATATGCACAGGAAACGGCGTAGAGCCCACAAGGTTTAGTGCGAGACAGTCTGTTCAAAAGGCATAGAGAAAATCTTGCAAA
Organism: Heliocidaris erythrogramma; assembly: GCA_025617745.1. NCBI lineage: Eukaryota > Metazoa > Echinodermata > Echinoidea > Camarodonta > Echinometridae > Heliocidaris > Heliocidaris erythrogramma. The sequence continues at coordinate 37,154,665 of CM046873.1, read as the reverse complement.
GTCAACCTGCTAATAATGCTGCGTCTCAATTACCATTAAAGTCCTTGAATGATTCATCATATAAAATAATTTTCGAATGACAAACATTGCAATAATGTGATGATCATAATTGTTTTTTCTTGAGAGGAAAAATTGTTCACCACATAAAATAATGTGATAGACAAAGTGATAGAACTGCTCAAAAAAGGTGATATGTATGTAATTGCTACATGATCAGCACGGGAGCCAACCATACACATAACATTATATATCGGTAGTAATTCACACGAAAATATTACCATGTATCCACACACACACACACACACACACACACCCACGTTTACATGGCTTTACTTCCGAGGACAACTATTGTTCCTCTATTGTTACTCGTCCTCGGACAGTCGACGGAATAAGGCATAAATTCATTGTTCGACGTTCGAGGACTATTGTCCGGCTTCCGAGGACCATTGTTGTCATGATTTTTTTTTGTTCTCTGTCCGAAAATGTCCTCGGACATAATGCTAAACAAACGCACCCATACAGAGTCATTACAGTCTAAATTCCTGTCGAAGCGACAACTTTCCCCTCCCGCCAACCCTGCGGCCTTGTTTATAAGACGGAGTATTCGGACGAGTGTGTGGTCAATAATACACACGTTTATTTATGAATAGCATTGTTCATTTTTATATTTAAAGGAGAATTACGCTCAAAATTAAAGACGATAGTGTTCAAAGGTGTTATTAATTCCTACTTGTTACACTATATGGCTTCGCGTCAAAATATACGAGATCGATACAAATCAAATTTTTCTGAGCAAAATTTACCATCTGCTAGCAATATGTATCGTCTGCTAGCAGCACATGGGGGCTGCCATTTTGTTTATGTGTACAAGAAGATTTTCTTAATGCAAATGCTCAATTGCCTTTTTCAAAATTAAAAACCCATTTGAGATTAAAAATATAGAATAGATATGTCAATTTATTTTTAAACTGAAGATTTCCTTATATATTTCTGTTGAAAATCGATATTCGCTTAATAGAAATCTATTTTCTCGATACTGGACGTATGGGAAGGAGCAAATTAATTCAAATTTTATGGATGCTTCTTCCCCTGAGCATCTATAGCGGCAAACTATGCATTCACCTGCTTTCGGATAATGGACTTGAAAAGTCAGAATGCATGCTGCATATATTATGTTCTGATCTGCTTGGCAAACCCAAGAAAATAAATTTTTGTTAAGCAAAACCAGACAATTTAAAAGTATCATTATAAAGATTTAATTTTTATAATACATGTAAACACCCACTTTATATTTTCCGTCACATATGGGATTTTATAGGTAATGAAGAAAATCAATTTCGGATTTGGATTCAAAATATCTTCCTGACTGGAACATTTCTCAATGGTTCATGTACAACTTCAAATCAGCAAGAAAATGGCAGCCCCCATGTAAATGAGTAGGAGACGATACCGGGTTTTGGAATATCTTTATTTATACCCTTTTCTGATATCTTATTAGAAAATGATTTAGGCCAATAAGTAGGAATATATTACACCTTCCAATATAAGTAAATTTGTCATCAGGGCTTAATTCTCCTTTAAAGATGAAGTGGAGTTATTTGTAACAAATTCTGTTTTTCCTCTATCTTTATATAAAGCTTGCTTTATGTTATTTCCATCTTTTTTATTTCAATAATTTCTGTTTTGGAAATAAATTCTTTTCTTCGTATTCAATAAGTGAATGATATCACACAAATCTAAAATAATAATGATAATATTAAACGCACTTATATTGCGCCATCTATCTAGTTAACTATTCCGAGGCGCATGATGAAAATGAGAGAAGCAAGAAGGTAGAAATAGAATGGACTGAAGAATACTACAAATCTGTGTTGAATTACATTTCACTGTATGCTTTAGAAAAAAGGGACTGTCTTCAAATTTAACTTTAAAGAATCCAAAGTATCTATGGAACGGATATTAGGAGGTATAAGTGGTTCCATACACTAGGCGCCTCAGCTATGAAGGCACGGTCACCATGAGATGATTTTGTTCTTTGTGCCACAATATGATTTTTGCCAGAAGAACGCAGACAACGAGTTGGTACATATTCAGAAATTAGATTTTCAATATATGAGGGGGCAAACCCACGTAATGCTCTCCAAGTAATAAGCAGAATTTTACACTCGATACGCTCTCTGACTGGTAGCCAATGTAACCCTTTCAAAATTCGTAAAAAATCCCTTTTACGTGTCCTAGACAATAGTCTGGCAGCAGAGATTTGAGGTCTTTGTAGCTATTTGAGAAGATGACACATTGTACAAAAGAGAACTGCAATAGTCAAGACGAGAAATTAAAAATGCATGAATTATAGTGGCAACTGTTTTATCTGACAATATCTTTCTGATGTTAGTGATACGACGTAGATGAAAATACATAGGCTGCCTTTTTTTGTGTGTAAGAAATCATTCAATGTCATATTACTATCAAATAGCACTCCAAGATTACGTGCAGTGTTTGTAGGTAATACATGTGACTCACTAATTCGAATGGAATGGTGTTGTAAATCATTGTAAATCAAGCTTCTGATACTTAGATGAAAGAATTAAAAATTCAGTCTTAGCATCATTGAGCTTAAGCTTGTTCAAACACATCCATGCCTTCACTTCAGCTATACACCTTTGCAGCCAATGATAAAATGATTCATGCGCTGGTCATATCCAACATTTTCTTTTCATTGCTGCAAGGAATTCTTCATACTGTCATACATTAAATATCACATTCATCAATGAATTTAACCCATTGCATACGGGAACCATGTGGTCCTAGTATTAAGCATATTGGAATGAGATAATTCAGTATTCAGCGAGTTAATCAATGTAAGAAAGGTTCACTCAATAGTATCCAACTAGTTGAATTCGATCATCATTCAGTTATTCCCATGGAAACACCCACCAGCTATTAGAGGCAGGAAACTAACACAATACAACTGTTAAAGGGCTTACCAACAGACAAAGTAATTGTAACTTCTATTAAAATGGGGACTAATTATTACGTAGAGATTTTTTTTAGAAACCTTAAATGTCAGATGCTCATCACATATAATCCACGTAAGATTGCTTAATAATCCAAACATATGCGATTTTGCGATTCTTAGGTCACCGAGGCATACATTCGCTGTAAAGTATGTGGACAGTCACGATATTTTCAGAAATTATTCAAGAATCAATAATTAGAAAAAAGTACAAGCTGCTGAGATTTTAGTAGATTTTATTTAAATGATTGTAGTAGACTACCGATATGATATTTGAGAACCGGTAAATGAGTAAATTAAGTGCATTCTACTAGCGCTCGAATTTATGTATTTCCAGAACTAATTACTTAATAATAATAATGATAATGATATTAATTATGCTAATAACAATGACAATAATAATAGTAATACTGATAACAATATATTAATCATCATCATCATAGTAATAATAATAGTAATAATAATACTAATAATAATATTGATGATGATGATAACAATGAGCACTTAACCATCAAAAGTGTTTTACAGGGCACTATTAAATGCGTAATAAATTAATTACATTGTACTAGATTTTCTTTTTTAAACCAACCAGATGCATCTGTAATAAGCAAATCCATAATCTAAATACTGATTTAATTTGCTTTTGATAAAATCATTATCATATTAGATAAACAGATACTTGCGTCCTTGCCTTATGTTTGTTTTGTACTAAATTCGTCGATGATGGAGGAATAGATCTATGGCATGGAGGAGGGGGGGGGGGGGGGTAAAATCATTAATCATATAATATATTAACATTTTCTCCCAATGAAAGGCATGCAGTACTATTCAAATGATCATTCTGAGCGTCAGTCGGGGAGGTTTTAAAGATTTGAATTTTCATATCTAAAAATAGTGCAATCTAATAATTTTAAGCGGATCGAAATTGGATTGTACATGCAGTGCGTGTGGGCTATAGGAACACTGCAACATGAGAATTATGTTCATGCATGTGACTAAATTATATAAAGCTTTAGAATGTAATTAAACTCTTAACGTGTCCCCAAAATACCATGCCCAATGCCTGCAATTAATCTCAACTGTGCTCAATTTTTCATATACCCAGCTACCAGATTGATTGTAAAATATCTCCAAAAGGGCCTTGAAAGTCACTCATCTAATGAAGTGCTAAAATAAAAGAGTGACTAACAAGTTACAAAACAATAGATAGATAAGTCATGCGAGTAATGCTCTATGTACCATACAAAAAGGCAATTATTGAATACTCACCGTAATTACCATTGCGAGGCTTCAAAGTTTTGGCAATGCACCATAGACATGATAGATGAGAGTATAATGTACGTTGCATTTCTAAAAGGGCAAGGACGTGGCACATGCAAGAATGCCCCACTTTCCATTTAGCAAGTTTACCCCTTCATTATAACGAATGCGTTGATTGATATTGCCATACCGCTTGATTTCAGTGATCACATTTTTACTACGGCGTAACTGATTGCTCCGGATTGAATTTCATCAAAGATATAGGGTAGGGGTTAGGGTTGCGAATTTTCAGGTTTGCTTAAAGGTTATGATTAGGGTTATGGTCAGGGTTATGGTCAAGATTATGGTAAAGGTTATGGTCAAGGTTTTGGTCAAGGTTAAGCATAGTGTTAGTCCAGGGTTGAAGGTAGACATTCGGCTAATGTAGGATATTGATCGCAATGCCATGCTTTGAAGGAGTATGTGTGTTACATCTTACTTTCAAATGACCATTTTGAGCTTCAGTCAGATATATTTTACAAGTTTGCATTTCTAATAATCAGCAGTTTATCCTTCCGGTATCGACATTTGCTAGTACAGTGAAATGAGATGAATTGATTTTATTAAACATCATTGATTTACCTCAATATTCTGTTCATAAACAGAGTGTAAAATATAGATACACATATTTGTAGTGTATAATTTCTAATAATTTCTAATAATCTGCAGTTTATCCTTCCGGGAACGACATCTGATAGTATAGTAAATTGAGATGAATTGAATTTTTTAAACATCATTGATTTACGTATTCTGTTCATATAACAGAGTGTATCATACATATAACAAAATATAGATATAAATATTTGGAGTGTATAACATAAGTATAACATATGTCAAATGGAAGGTAAATACATAAATAATGCGACGCAAAATATGGCAGTAGTGTGCGGTGGGGTTTAGCGAGACTGTAACATGAACGTGATCTTCATACATGTGATGAGGCACATGAAAGTGTGCCCCACTTTCCATTTGTACCTTCATTATCAAGAATGTGTTGAAAGATAATATTTGCATACTGCATGATTTTTGATCGAGAGATTGTGGAAAGTTATAATTTGTTTGACTGTAAACATCTAGAAGTCAGAGTAAGCTTTTGTAAAAGGCTCCAGAATTAATCAAGCGCCTGCCATTATTTGCAAATGATTACGCTTATGCGAAGACGGAGGCATGTGAGAGATGCTTTGCTCGCTACATCATGTAAGTTTCATATGACTCCTGCTAAATACTGCGCCCCCAATATAGGATAAAGTTTATTTAAAACATGATAGATGTTTTTTTTCTTCTCATGTTAGATACGATGCGACCTATTTCCTGATATACGATCTTCTCCTTTGTTTATCAAATGGAAGAAATCTTCATCACCCCCTAAATGGAATCAACCAGATAGCTGAAAAGGGTACGGAAATGAGATCGCAATTAAAAAAAACCACCAACAACAAAAAAAAAATGTTGAGGAAATACAAGATATAGTTTTTAATAACCAATTCAGTACAAGCGCAAATGGGAAAGTGAAAGAAGGTAATATGTAGTTCTACAAACCTAACTATGGTCGTGTGGGTTCGTGTGTAGGCGCGTGTGTGGGGGGGGGGGGGGGTAATAATTTTTACCTCATAAATTATGTGCACCCTTTAAAAAGAGCAATTTTATCGTGAGAAGTGCGACATTCGATATTCTGCTATCTCCTCAAAATTTCTGAAAGAAGATATTTTTAAAGGCAATAGGAGATTACATTTTTTTTCAATGTTTGATTGTGTCTATGATGATGATAATTTTATTTGACATGCTGCTATATGAAAGCAGGAATATATTTGAACATAAATAACTAAAGCTCCTACGGCTTTACGTCCTGTTCGACGGACTTGGTGGTTAAGGAATAATGATTAATCAAGGAAAACTAGAGTGTCGACTTGGTTTCGAACCCTGGTTGCGAGCGCACTATCCACCTCTGAGCCATCACGCCTCTTCGTGTGATATTTTGAATAAAGATTAGAAACCGTATGCCATGATAAGTTTTAACCAACATGATGTACAGTACAAACCGGAAGCTCAATTCCATATTCAAAATCATTAAAGCATAAGGTAAAAAGTCTACAAGTTAAATTAGCTAGCAAGTCTTTATCCCAACAATTTTAACAGACCATAATAAAAATAAAAAGCGAAGGTGAAGCAGACTGGCTATAAGCTAATTACATCAACTCTCTGCAATCACTTTTAATCATAAAAATTGCTTCAAAGTGAAGGTGGGATAATTAGTAACGCGCTGTAGAGCGTATTATAATAATGGCCTTATTATCAGTATTATTATCTTACCATATCATAGTGGTGGTGCGATGTTGTTGATGATAGGAAGCTCGAAGGCTGAAGTCCAGCAGGTGCTGATCAGGTGTTGTGAATCCGATGTGGTATTGCTTCTACCGAATGGCTTCCCTATTGTCCCAATGAATTCGATATCCATGATATCATGCATCCTTATATGTCCTAACTATATTATGAAGTATACCCTATTATTCATGGCCGTTGCACAAGAGGAGTAATTTACCGATATAGGACTGCGTCAGTGGCAAGCCCGGTCTTTGTTGAGCCAAAATTCATTGTCATTGTAAATAAGGATGCAAAATGAACACAGAAATAAAACATTACGTTGAGCTACCCTCGTGCTGGCTTCGTTAGCGGAGGTAATAACGCAATGGGAATTACTTTAATGTAGAACGAAAAATCATACACAATTTAAAACTCGTTTACCTCAAAATCTGTGACTAGTTTCCACTTGTGATATTTCAATAAATCACATATTCTGGTCGAATTGAATCACTGTTCAGAAATTTCAGCTTTTCTTTCTGCTTAAATATATAATCACATAGTGATATAGGAACGTGACACTGTCTGAGAGAGAGATAGAGAATCAGAATCGCAGACAGGGGTGTCGATCCGTGTTCACGATTGGGGGATGACCGGCGAGGGAGAGAAGCCAGTGGCCTATCTAGGTATTATGGCGCCCGGGGCAAAAAAAATGAAGTAACGCCCCGCCCCCCCCCCCCCCCCCCGAGTGCCCAAAATTATCTGCGTAAGCGAAGGAGCAAAGCGACCGAGTGGCGAAATTTTGAATTTTTAACCTTGACAAACGAAATTTCTTGTGCATTTTACCCAGGAAATTGTGCAATTGACCATTGGAATTAAGCGATAGAGAAGCTCAATTTTTATACACTGATAAACGGGTTTCTATTCACTCATTTCCACAATCGGGAGCAAAACTAACGGAAACCCTTTATAGGCTGGAGAAAGAGTAGATAAATTCAGCAAGGCTACCTAAAGTTAAAATTTCTTTCAAAAGTTGAACTATTGCAAATCCTGTTTTAAATACACTTTATCCTATATTGGGGGCGCAGTATTTAGCAGGAGTCATATAAAACTTACATGATATAGCGAGCAAAGCAATTGCATCCCATTTTTTTTTCAAATGTTGAACCCTTTAAGCTATTTAAGAAAAATATAGGTCTACTGGGGGTTCAAAATTACGAGATCCTGAAGGAAAATAATTATGCACCGGTGGAAAGCGACCGAGCTTTGGAAAATTTTCGCATTTCAAACCTTCAAAAACTAGATTTCTAGTGCATTTACCCTGCGCATTTGGGGGCGCATAATCCGTAAGGATTACGATTTTTCGTCATTTCCCACTTTTTTATTTCTCTCCTTTGCGTTTTTTGCGCCCCCTCCAAGTCACTAGATACGTCACTGAGCGAAGTGACAGAGCGGGGGAGGGGGTACCCCCTCCCACCCCAGGGACATATTCAAAAATCTGTCGCATTGCATTTTAAAGCATCCCAAAATGTTTTTTTTTAAGGAGAATTACGCTCAAAAATAAAGACGATAGTGTTCAAAGGTGTTATTTATTCCTACTTGTTAGACTATATGGCTTCGCGTCAAAATATACGAGATCGATACGAATCAAGATTTTCTGAGCAAAATTTACCATCTGCTAGCAATATGTATCGTCTGCTAGCAGCACATGGGGGCTGCCATTTTGTTTATGTGTACAAGAAGATTTTCTTAATCCAAGTGCTCAATTGCCTTTTTCAAAATTAAAAACCCATTTGAGATTAAAAGGAGAATTAACCCCTGATTACAAATTTACTTATATTGGAAGGTGTAATATATTCCTACTTATTGGCCTAAATCATTTGCTCAGGGAAGAATCTATTTTCTCGATACTGGACGTATGGGACGGAGCAAATTAATTCAAATTTTATGGATGCTTCTTCCCTGAGCATCTATAGCGGCAAACTATGCATTCACCTGCTTTCGGATAATGGACTTGAAAAGTCAGAATGCATGCTGCATATATTATGTTCTGCTCTGTTTGGCAAACCCAAGAAAATAGATTTTTGTTAAGCAAAACCAGACAATTTAAAAGTATCATTGTAAAGATTTAATTTTTATAATACATGTAAACACCCACTTTATAGTTTTCGTCACATATGGGATTTTAGGTAATGAAGAAAATCAATTTAGGATTTGGATTCAAAATATCTTCCTGACTGGAACATTCCTCAATTGTTCATGTACAACTCCAAATCAGCAAGAAAATGGCAGCTCCCATGTAAATGAGTAGGAGACGATACCGGGTGTTGGAATATCTTTATTTATACCCTTTTCTGATATCTTATTAGAAAATGATTTAGGCCAACAAGTATAGGAATATATTACACCTTCCAATATAAGTAAATTTGTAATCAGGGGTTAATTCTCCTTTAATGAAAAGAATGAATGCACGGATCTACGCCAATGGACGGAACCCCTCAATTGAGAATAACAATGCGAGCGAACGAATTTTCTTCGATATTTTCGCATTGAAATTATGGCATTTCTTATTCGTTACTTCTAATCATTAAATAATGTTATTGTATTTCATGATCAAACATAATTAGTTTGGATAATTATTAGATTGAAGTTAATGGATCATAATTCTTATTTATTTTATTAAAAAATATTTGGGCGGGGGGGGGGGGTGATAATACCGGCCATCCCCCACCTCTTCCCCTGTAGAAAAAGAAACGTAATGGCGTCCACTCAGCACTGATGTAATAATGGTCCTCTATAAATGTCACTATTGTTGTTTTGACGCACCGAGGACCACTGGTGAATGTAGGGTTGATTCCGTAGCTTAATTGCTCTGTAAAACAATTATAAGTAGCCTATTGTAATATTTAAGGACCCAGTTGTTTAAATTCGGTAGGACGGGAAATCACTTACCATGTAGAAATGATATAAATACTTTATCCAACTAAATATGGCATCGATCAAACACGGTATGCAGTCGTCGTTTAAACCAATAAATATGATACAGTCTTTACAGAGGTGGGGAATATAATTCTGTTATGGAAGGATGGGGTGGGACCATGGGAGGCGATTATATCAGTCGATTGGGGGGGGGGGGGGCGGTTGCACCTCTGCCTCTGAGGGTTTTTAAAGTTCCGGTTTGAGGCAGTCATCATCTTGTATTGTATTCAGGCTGCGAGGTGCAGATAAGTGCTCGAATATAAAATCATTATCTTATCAAGTGTATGAAGAAGAAATTTGCCCGTAGGCTTGTGAATATCAGGGGTTGCATGCGTGACTCAATTTAATGAGGAATATCACCTACTGTAATTATATCTCTTTTGTAGATTAAAAAAAGAATATCGGCTCATAGAAAAATGGTTTAAAGTAGCTATTCAAAGAAAATCACAAATATGGCAATTAATGTATCACTAGAAACTGGGAAGCTTACAGATGGCAATCGTATAAGTTTTATGTCAACTGCGTATCTGATGATTATAAAAACAACACAAATAAAAGCTCTTCTCGGCATCTGGAATATCCGAGGATTCGCCAGAAATATAGCGATGTTTTGATGTCGTCCGCTCCGGATCGATCCTGCTTAAGCAGACGACGTCCTATAATGAATGAACGTAATTGCAATGCAATTATTTATCAAATAATAAAGAGTTTGGTGTATTTAAAGATGACCTTATTTCACACCATTATAAAGGAAAAGTGAAACTGATTCTGATAGCTAAATAGCTATTGTAAATACACAGGAGAAGGGTCAATGATCAATGAAATAAACCCCACTTTCAAATTGAAAAGCCCTCCGAATAATAGCAGGATGGTATTCGTTCCGTCTTGAAACGCCGAACATGCCCCGGTGCAAGCAGCTGAAAATACAATGGCGTCTTATTTTGTTTACAAGTGACTGATTCCTTTATTTTTTTAACGCTGCATTTTTCATCAAAATAATACCATACACGAAGTTAAGAGTGAGGCAACGGACTAACATTAAGACTGACGCTAGTGAAGGAAGAGAAATAAGTGAAGAGGAGATGACAAAATAGGCTCTGAAAAATGTGTAAGATGTTATGGGACATCGTCTGCTTAGACAGGACTGGTCCATGGTGTGTCGTCACATATCTCAGCAGCGTTCGAGGAGCTCTTCAGCTGCTATATCGGGGGCTGTATTTTACCGTTTTATAATTGATAATAATCATTACTTCAAATGTTTCAAAGCGTTGAATTTGGATAACCTTGTTTAATTTATGCCATCTATGCAATAATAAGTATTAAGCCAATATTTAAAATCATTAACGTTCTACTTTAATGAAAATAAAGTTTAAACGATAATAAAACAGAGAGACGACAATTGACAATCTGAGAGCTTAGTGGTAACGGAAAAATGAAAGATTCTCGAAGCCTCAGTTTGAAACAGACAAAAAAAGGCGGTGGTACCAAACAAGGTATTGTCAGAAACTACGGCATAAAAATAGGTTAGCAAACAGCATTAAAACCCATTTTTAAGAACTGGTTCTCCCTTTGCATCTCCGTCTCTCTCTTTCCATTTAAGATAACTGGCAATACGTTTTATTTGATTCTGATTAACCTTTGAATATATGCAAGGTTGCATTTAATAATAATAATAATACTATTCAGCTTTTATATAGCGCCTAATACATCGGAGATGTCTCTAAGCGCTTTACAGATATATTATTACCCTGGTCATCGGATTATGGCATGCCCGCACACAATGTATGCACATTCTCCGCTCCCTGGGGAGTATTCCAGCCAGTCGCCTGTTAAGCGCACACATGCTAAGCAAAGGACATTAACTTTCGCCATCCTACCGGGTACCCATTTAACACCTGGGTGGAGAGTGGCAAATGTAGATTAACGTCTTGCCAAAGGACGCTAGTGCTGCGGTGGGATTCGAACCCCAGACCTCGTGGTTCACAGTCCAGGGACTTATCCACTGATCCACAACACCTCCACTGATCCACAACAGCTCCACGCATTTATCATCCACTCATTTATCATTTTGGCAGCAGGTGGGTGTGTTGCCGGCTTCTTCTTGGTGTCCTTGGCCAATGTGATATCACTATTTAGCCTAATTGGTTAATTATCAATCTAATGCTTTGCTTTTTGATAAGCATGATAAGAAAACCTCTTGTGTCTATTGTAATACTGGATACGGTTAATCTTAAAGGGATACTCAACCGCAGATTGTGGACGTTTTTATGCCGCGAGAGGGCACCGTGGTCGTTACCTGATCAACTTCGGAGAGACCGGTATAGCCGTGCGACATGCACGCTCCACCTGAGCTCGAGCTCTTGTGCGACATTCGGTCGGCTTCGTGCAGTCCGAAATGTAATCCCAGAAGGCCGACGGACGCGCTCGACGCACAAAGTTTGTGAGGAGCGAATGGGGCTTACGCAATCCTGACTTTTCCCCACGATCGCCTGGTGGCCTATCCCTTTAATGTAATATTTAGGAGATTAATCTTTCAACATTATCTCAAAGAGAAATAAATGAATAGGTTAAAACACCGGAATGGATCCAGGTTTTGTTAGGGGGTACAATTTCGAGAAAAGCCTCACAAGCCCCCCCCCCCCCCCCCCCCCCGACACATATAAATACATATATATAGATATGATTTATATCGGATATAAAACTAAGTAATCACATTTTCTAGTCTTTTCTTCTTTTCTGCTATAGTTTACATTTTCTTGTGTTTTGGGAAGAACATTTGAAAAAGGGGTCACACTGTTCGCAATACGTACTCGAAAAGATGCCACTTAGGTTTCAACGAAAGGGGAGGGGCGGTTGTCACCCCTTTTAATTCGAAATCAGTCAGTGAAAGTAGCAGTTTATCCCCTTTATTTACTTTTTCGCGTACTGAAGAAGGAAGAAGAAAGAAACTCATTGTTATTACACATATGTAATATGTATATTCCAAAGACAACGATGCAAATCGATAATCATATCTTTCATCGGTTATATAAACGGTAGATCTGTCGTAGTCGAGTGATTAAAAACACTTGGCTGGAAATGTGAAGATGGTGGGTTTGATCCCCGGTACGAGACTTGTATCCTTGAGCTAGGCATTTTATCTGCACTGCTCTTTTTACATTTTACCGTACATTTAATAAAGGACCATTCGTGTGTGTGCGTTTCTTTTAAATAAAAAAACATGTGTTATTATGCGCTATATAGAAATTACTTTATTATCACTGAAGTAATTAAATTTCTTTTGCCAATTTCGCGATAGAAGGAAACAAATATAGGAAGAATTACACATTCAGAGAAGATGTGACAGTCAGGCGAAGAGAGAGAGATAGGGAGGGGGAGAGAGGGGGAGAGATGGGTGGGGGAGATAGAGAGAGGAAATAAGACGACTGGAAGGTTGAAACGGGCGTCACAATATCCGCAGAATAATATAGTCACGCTATAGTTACACTATTTTGAAAAGCAAATCTTTAAATGGAAATAAAAACCTTAATAGTAAGTTGATTTGTGAATTTTTGAAAATTGTAATCACTATACATATGGGAATTTCAAATTGGCCGAATAGGTAATGTCACTGTGATGTAGCTGTGGACAACTCCTCCATTTGCTCCAACACACAAAATGATTAAAATGTCACTTTTTTTAAAACCTTTTACTCAGTATAGTATCTTTTTCTTTCATGATGTGCTATCTGCAGTATATTTTGAGTACTGCCCTGAGAGTATATGCGCCTCGAAGAAAACCGCAAATTAATGATATTTTTGTGTACGACAAACGGGAGAGTTGTCCACAAAAAAAATTCTGCTTTCACACAAATCATCTTATTACCAAGGTGGGATTGCCCTTTAAAGTAAAAGTACGCATGACATATGTTTTGGGTTATACGTACTATTCCGATAATCATTTTGCTCTTCAAAGTTTGATAAGAGAGAACGGGAGAATGGAAGAGAAAGACGATTGGCAGAGAACATAAAATAGTTAAATAAAAAGATAAATTAAATAGACAAATAAAAATGTGGAGCAGTCAGTGTGAGCAATGTAAAAATGATCCAAACTGATAATCATGTTTGTACTCTGTTCAGTCGAAACAATTATGGAGATGTGGGTTACCTAATGGTTCCAACTGTAAGGAAATTATAATAGAACAATACTTAATTTGAACATGAAAAGGCTGAAGAATTTTTGTTTGCTCTCTCAGTTCTAAAATATGTCTTGGAAACTGTGGCAGCGTATTCGAAATTCTAATTGCAGATATGAATCAGGTGTGACTTCAATGCAAAATTATCAAGGCAAATATGCTCTAATGCAAATGAATAGTAACGTCTTCCTGCTCAAACACGCTATTATTTACGATATTCATTTTTTTTTCGCGCGCTGAAGGTACACTCGTCCTTCCCCGGTGAAAGGGTTATAAGATACCTCAAGCTCAATTTCTTTCAGTTAGTTGCAAATATCACAACCATGATAACCACGGATCGTTTCTGAATATACTTTCTTACAAATGAACTCCTGCTGTTGAATATAGCTTCGTTCTACCCACCACAATATTAGGAGGCAAGTAAACAGTAATATTCCATCAATCACTGGCTTGTTGCGAATTCTTCAGTCATGGTAGACAACAATATTGCCCGATACTCACCACGCCATACAATCGGCACGTGAGTAACGTGTGGCGAAGCCTTTCTTTATACGCCTCCTTATTTTTAAGCGTTGTGTTCTTCATATTTTTTAGCTGAACACCCCCCCCCCCCCCCCACTCACGTCCTTCCATTATTTTAATTAATTCATCGTTACCATGTTGGCAGAGCAGCGCGAAAAGAGGGAGAGAGGGAGATAAACCAAATAGTATTCAACTAGTTTGCTAAAGGCTTGGGACTATTGTGGACCGTGTTTTTCGTCATTTTAAAGCCTGAGAAGCGACACCATTTTATAGGGATGAGTTTTACTTTCCTATTTCGCTTCGAATGCTTTCGCGCTCCAACGGGGAATTCCAAATTTATTTTCACAAATAAGACATTTTTAGAGGAGAGCCTCTGAATCTTAATCTGGACTGGTGGATTAGTATTTTATTTCACTTTCAATCACAATGTCTAATTCGTCAGATTATGACTTATACGAGCAATCAGAGTCAAGTGAGTATGCCTATGTTTACCCGTTTGGAACCACCTGGTTAGCAACTGTTCCTTTGATTTTAACAACAATTTCTGTCATAACTATCATCGGTAATCTCTTCGTGATAATTGCTTATTACCGCGATCCTCGTATAAGGGCAAACGTTGCCAATCTTTACATTCTCAACTTGGCGATTTCCGATTTATTAGTTGGGTCAGTCATAATGACCGTTAACATGGTTTGGACCTTAAAGGACTATTGGTTATTTGGGGAAATCTTCTGTAAGCTGTGGTCAACGCTAGACCATACATTGAGTATGGTTTCGATTATTACTATCCTGATGATCTGCTGGGACCGTTACTGTCTTGTGAGCATGGGGATGAAATACAACGGGCACCAGACTCATAAGCGTGTTAGCATTACCCTCCTCGTTATGTGGGTGGTAGTACTAGTGATATACAGCACCATGGCTTTCAGTTGGAGTGCCATAACAGGAGAACGCAAAGTGAACTTCTCTGAAGAATGCGAGATGGAGTTCCTAACAAGTCTGTCTGCAACAGTTGTAGTCAATTTCATTGAATTTATTATTCCGTTCACAATCCTTATCATGATTAATGTAGCTGTGTTCATTAATATCAAACGTCGGTCCACAGGAAAGGTTGGACAAAGTACTGAAAATCAATCGTTCAACGTGTCAACAACAAATACTGAACATAGGATTCTGACTACAGAAATACCGCATCAAAGACCACTGGATGGTACACAAGGAAGTGGACTCAGTGGGACAGAATCTAATACTCCAATGCCACGCTCACAGGCTTTACAGAATGCAACCTCCTCGGAAAGCATAGTGCCGCCTACAAATGCAGCAGAACCAGCGGTTTCAGAGCTTGGCCACGTGTCTAATCGTGAGGTTGGAAACGACAAAACCGAACGGAACTACGAGAATGCAACAGGACGAGGAAAAACCATGGCAAGGCATCGGAAGGCCGCTTTAGTTCTTACGGTTCTTGTTGGATGTTTTGCGATATGTTACCTACCGTACAACATTTCGAGTGTAGTATTTTCAATCTGTTGGAAAGATTGCGTGCCGACTGTTGTCTGGGAAATTATCAGCAATCTTCTTTGGTGCAACTCTACTTTAAACCCTATCATCTACGCTCTCACTAATGTCCATTTCAGGAGAAACTTCCGTCGATTCTTGTGCCTGGATAGATGGAGTTTCGACTTTAAACGATGCAGAAAGACGAATCGTAATGAAGTAACTGAAACAGCTGGTAGCGCTACGGCATAATACTGTTTCGTGGTCTAATGGGAGAGGTGTGGTGGTCTAGTGGCTGGGTCACCGGATTTGTGGATCACATGTTACGGGTTGGAGTCCCCGCAACTTTAATACCGCCCTTTAGCAGGACAGAAATATACATTTACTACTCGCCATCCTGGTGTATTAAGATGTTATATGGTAGGATTTTTCCTTAAAATGTTTTGTACGCTGATAACGATCGCAGGAGCTACATTTAAGGTAATATTTTCCTAACCTCTTTTGAAAGAGCATGCATACAGGCACATTTTAATTATCATGATGTGATATGCAATGCACAAGAACTGAATATTATTAACCATGATATCAGACATCTGAGCAATGCAATTTCTAAATTTTATTACTCGGCTTTGACAAACCAATAAAATTGCGGGTCGATAAATTGTTTTTGCTAGTCAATTGGTTTTGATAGTCAATGGGATTTTGCTTGTTAAATAGCGGGCAATAAACTGTATTTTTTACAATATTTTAGAGTTCGCTCTAGATGTCTGATTATGTTAATAATAATGATATATAGTCTTCGACTCGGGCAATACGATTTTATGTCAGGCAATAAATGTATCCCCCTCAAGGCTAGTCCATATTATATTATTATTACAATGTGGAGATATCATGAACAAGGAATCGACGGAATACAACTTTCCCAAACGAACGCTGTTGTTAGAAACGTGAGGGTTTTTTTTTTTTTTTTTATAACAAACCAAGATGAAAATCGATACTAATTCTATCAAACAGATATCTGCAGGTTACATCCGAGATAACGGGAAAACAATATTCTTACGTTTAAAAGGGGTTATGATGTTTGATATTGCCCGTAGCAGAATCATATTGCATAAGGGTCGAAGACAAGAGCAATATGGTTCATTTTAAGGGCAATGTTTTCGATAGATAGTAGAGCCAGTTAATATTATTATTATTACCGATATCATGTATATATGCCTATCTTGTAGCAATTACATGCTCGTCTGTTTTCCTGTCAGTCCCTCTGATTTCAGGTTATTCAAGGTATGTAATCTAGGCCAAGCAATTGTGACGTAAATTTTTACAGCGCGTATCCATTGTTTAAGGCTTTGTAAGCATTATTACAAATATACAATACTGCGCGTATGCACTTTGATAAAAAAATGCACTTTGATAAAAAAATGCACTGACACGAAAGGGTGGAATATGGAAAAAGGTTGCCCTTTTTATTGCACAGTGGTCTATGGGGAAAACCCGCGGAAGAGGGCAATATGGCAAATATTGCCCGCACCGTTTACGGATTTGGAGTAGCGTTCAAAATACGGCTTTTAATTTTGCGGCTAAAATGCCCTGTATAGGTCATAATAAAGCTTACAGTGTTTGTAATCGCTTGTCAACACAGTTTGTATATTATATTGTTAAAAAATTGAGTGTTATTCCAGTTTAAAACTCAGTGTTAGAAGGAAATCCAAAATAGCATGACATTCCGTCAACCTTTTCGAGTGGTAGGCATGGTAAGGTGACTTTTTCTTTTCTTAAAGGGTACCGATGACCTAAAATTAATTTGTGCGCAGCTAGAATGTTTCGAATCAACCTAAGAAATGATTTGGTAGAGCACGATAACTCTTACTTCAAGTAAACAAGAAAATTTTCTATTCTAGCTGAGGACAAAGTATTAACCAAACTAGGTTTGGTTTTGAGAAGTAACGAAACGTTATCAGTATCTCAATGACACATGACTGGAAAAGCGTTCCTAAATAGTTAATGACGAAGTACTGTAATAAGATGATAAAACTAACGTTTCTTTGAAATTAACAGGGATCCGCTTTGTTCTAGTTCATTCTAGTATAAGATTATTTATTTTTGGTTAGGTATAGTGTTTTAAAGGGAAGGTTGAGTTCTGGGAAAGGTAAAACATAATTTATGAGCTTTCTCATTTTTCTAAATGTTAGTTTGGAAGATTATCGTAGTAGAAATGTCCCCTAAAAAGGATTGTTCTTCAAATGCCCTCACATTCAAAATGACAAGAAACAGCTGAAATATTCGGGCCGAACATTTGTGTGTGCAGTGCATGTTGCTCTCAGCAGTTAGTTTCTTATCATTTTGGTGATTCCAAGACTTCTTAGCATACACCAATTCGTATGTGCTATATAATCAACCTTTCCCAATTGCTTTGAGATAGTTTCACAATTCAATTTCATGACCCGAAATCAACTTTATCTTTAAAAACGTTATTAATATAATATTGGGTAAGTGTTTTGAAAAGTACATAGCGAACAATATATTCATGTAAAGCTTTCATTAAACAAATAACTAATTGACGTTCAGTTTGCATACAAGTTTTATTGTTATAAAACATCAGTATAAAAATGCTTCAGGATATCCTGGTAGACTGGCAGCCTGCAAGACTGATATGACGGTCTCGTGAACCATCAGGAAAGTTGTCAGATGGCCTTGAGGCCGATTTCTAGATATATCCGAGGCCAGAGTGTTTTTTAACTTTGCGCACTAATAAATGGCAGTTGAAACTAGATTGATACTGTTTAGCAACAGTGAACCGCCGCGCCTGCGCGATGTAGTGTTCCACCTCATTACCATTCAATAAGAATTAATTGCGGATGCGCTGTGGTGTAGTGGATTGGGGTTCTTGTCTTTTGATCTGAGAATCGCAGGTTCGAACCCTACTATGTCTGGTGGTTATGTCCTGGGGCAAGGCATTTTTATCCGCTCGCTTTTTTTACCCATGAGTGATGGGAATCTTGGTCGGGTGTTAACTAAGCCGTGAGCGTCATCTGATAGCCTGGCCGGGGATTTGAGATTGTGCTCAAGATAATTGGGCAGATTCAGAAAAAAGGTTTGCGGTACAACCATGTGAGTTGGAATAACCGCAAACCTTTTTTCTGAATTACAACTTCACCATGCAAACCTTCAAATCCTATATAATTGGGCAGGTTTGAATTGTCCCTGATGACTATGGGGTAATTGTTATGCAGGGCCCGCTGGGAGAACAGTTCTTAGAACTGAAGTGGCTACCTTATAAGTGCCATTGTACTATAGATCTAGGTCTAACTAGAGTAGTAATAGTATGACTTAAATACACACCTCCAAAAAAATAAAGAAAAAATAAAAACTTAAATAAAGAAAAAACAGATGCACCCGTGGAATTCAATAGGAAATTGCATCCATGCAGCAAACTATAATAGCCTAGGCATAGCCACATTACGTGAAAAATTGTGCAGATGTCAATGCTGCTAAAAAAAGTGCTATCGCATATCCAATTTCTGTTGCGTTAGCGCTGTGTATAGGTACACTGCAGCTAGACGGAAAATCCCTCTGTTTGGAGGAGTCTTTTGTCACATTATTGTTTTGGTCGCTCTCCTCCTCGCGAGGGGGTTCAGCGGAGCGTCGTCGCACCCACTGTCAGCGTAGCCAACACCCGAACGACGGCTGACCTTACACTACAGCAACACAGATGTAACGTCGTTAGACCAGGGTTAGACCTAGCACTATAGCAGTTAGATCTACACCCGAACATAGAATGACAGATAAATGATAAAATGTTGCAGGCTGGATGCGACTACGGCCAACTATATACAAACATTTTATAGTCCTGTACTCGGCTGTAGGCCAGGAGAAATAAATATTATGAAAACAACAATAAAAGAAAAAAGAAAAAAACCTAAAATTACATTACAGTGCATGTGTGACCGGCTAAGCTCCAGCAGTTTCTCCGATTGCGCTCTAATTAGACTATAGTCTCTCATCATACTAATGGCGCGCGCGCGGATACGATAACTCAATAGATACAATGTTGCGGTGCTTTTTCATACACTGCATGCACAGGCCAATGACGGTACGTGTATATAAAGGGCTGTACCTTCGGCGCTATAAAATAAAAAAAAATAATTTAAAAAAATCAGATGCACCTGTGACCGTGGAATTCAATAGGAAATCGCATATTACTTAGATGAAGATTCGCTGAAAGTTTGGGGAACTGAAATGGAACCATTCAAACGTTAGAGCACAACAAACAAACAAACAAACATCGGGACAGAATCGACTGAAATTAGTACCGCCCTTGCTTCACGCGGCGGTAAATATTTAAAAGCACGACAGGCGTGGAGAAAAAGTTGAAGAATTGTATATCTTGTATATAAGTGTATGTATTTGTAGTAAAGTACGCTACTTCTGATATACGCTCATTTATTAATTAGAATTGTATAGTACGACTATTGTATAACTATCAATACTTACAAAATCTTGTAATCTTTTTACGTGCATGTGGGTCAGCAGACCATTCCCTTTTGGAGGGTATCAACATTATTTGCCGACCGATCATAAATTAAGGACGTGTTTAATTGTTAAGTCATCATGTTGTAGTATGTTTCTAATTTCTTACTTTGAAATATTGTCACAATAATTAGGAAAATTGAAAGTCGATAGCCATGGTTTGAGAAAAATAAACCTCCGAAAAAAATTAATACAGCACTTGTTTGCCTTGAGAATTTACCAGGTCCTTATACGATATGACGGCAGGCAATATGATATCCTCCAAAAGAAAGTAGTCTACTCTGAACCTCCAGCAAGTATTTGTACCCCCTGTAGAGCCCACAAATCGATCACAAATGTCAAAATAACCACAAATGTAAAAACATTGCACTCGCAAATGTCAAAATAACCACAAATGTCATAACATGTCAACCACAAGTGTAAAAATAACCACAAATGTAAAAAATCTGTTTAACCACATAATGTAAAAAACATTTCGCCTACAAATGTAAAAATTTCCATTGTTACCACAAATGTCATATAACATGTCGACCGCAAATGTAAAAACTCATTGCACGCATAATGCACCTATGTGGTAAATTGCCACTTGGTCTAACATCATTCGGTCTAACAACGATTCGTCCATCACCAATTCGTCTAATAACCATTTGGTCTAATAATCAGTTTAATCACTTCGTCTAATCATCACTTCGTCTATAGCCAATTAGTCTAAAACCAATTTGGTATAATACCCATTTGGTCTAAACACCACTTGGTCTAATAATCAGTTCGTCTAATGTTCACTTGTTTACTTATCACCTCTGTCATAACAAACGCGTAATGATAGACCATTGTGGTCAAGCTGCTCGAGTGCTGACAGGGGGTCTATTAATCAAATCTTTTTGTTTTGCAAATCACCTGTGTCATCAGTAAAATGTGTTTAACTTTAAGTAACTATTCTCCTTATCTTGTTTATTCATACAATACATGAAGTATTTGAGCCTTGAAAGAAATGTACTTGCATTGTTTTTTTTTTCTTACAGACGAATAATCAAACGTTCATAGAACTCGTCCACTTGGTACTACTATTTATTTATATGCTGAGAGAGTTTTAAGTAACAATTTTCTGTATCTTTTTGATACATGTTACTGATGAATAGCCGTTCATTGTGTAATGCAATATCTATTTGTATGCTGACAGACAGTTTTAGTAAGAATTCTCTTTGTTTTGATTGTTACCTTTATCGTTCTGTGATGCAGTTCGATGTATGGGCAGTTATTTCTTTTTTATGTGTTAAATGTCTACCCCAACTGGATTTGGTAATATACCATAATGTTTATTCCCCATCCAGTGTTTTGTGTATCAAAAGTTTTCACATTTTTCTTGTCTTGCTGTTTAAGCAAAGAAATACGTCGAAACTGCATTTCTCTTCTTTATAAAGAACTACTCGTTCGAATAGTTAACTTCAGCCTTTGCATACCATATGAATAATGATGCCCCATGTTAAATGGGAAAACTATTTGTATGCATGGTAGAC
This sequence comes from Heliocidaris erythrogramma, assembly GCA_025617745.1. Classification (NCBI taxonomy): domain Eukaryota; kingdom Metazoa; phylum Echinodermata; class Echinoidea; order Camarodonta; family Echinometridae; genus Heliocidaris; species Heliocidaris erythrogramma. Next base: position 37,132,839 of record CM046873.1, on the reverse strand, counting down.
GACTTAATTGAATTATCTATTCTCTGCATTTTTACCTATCACCTCTGTCATACCAAACGAGTACTGATAGACCATTGTGGTTAAGCTGTTCGCCTACTGACAGGGGGTCTATTAAACAAATCTTTTTTATTCCCCATTGTTTTGTGTATCAAAAGTCTTCACATTTTTCTTGTTTTGCTGTTTAAGCAAAGAAATACGTCGAAACTACATTTTTCTTCTTTATAAAACGAACTATATATACCAAGTGAATAATGATGCCCCATGTTAAATAGGAAAACTATTTGTATGCATGACAGACAGATCTAATTGAGGCATCAATTCTCTGTATTTTACTTATCACCTCTGTCATAACAAACGCGTAATGATAGACCATTGTGGTCAAGCTGCTCGAGTGCTGACAGGGGGTCTATTAAGCAAATCTTTGTTGTTTTGCAAATCACTTGTCTCATTCACAGAACCCATCCGAAAAATGTGTTTAACTTTAAGTAACTGTCCTCATCTTGTTTAATCATACAATACATAAAGTATCTAAGCCTTGAAAGAAATGTGCTTGTACATTGTTTCATTACACATGCCAGGGTTCAAGCGGTAATATTACTGCAACATCTTTGTTATATTTTTGTTATATACTGAATCCAGTCTTACAGACGAATAATCAAACGTTCATAGAACTCGTCCATTTGGTATAGTATTTACACGTGTGCTGAAAGAGTTTTAAGTAACAATTTTCTTTATCTTGTTGATCATACATGTTTACTGATGAATAGCTGGCTGTTCACTGTGTAATGCAAAATCTTTTTGTATGCTGCCAGACAGTTTCAGTAACAATTCTTTATTTTGATTGTTACCTTTATCGTTCTGTGATGCAGTTCGATGTATGGGCAGTTGTTTTGGAGCTATTCTACATGATTTTTATTCCCATGCCACTTTCTTTCTATGTGTTAAAAGTCTACCCCCTACTGGGTTTGGTAATATACCAGAATGTTTATTCCCCACCCATCGTTTTGTGTATCTAAAGTTTTCACATATTCTTGCTTTGCTGTTCAAGCAAAGAAATATGTCGAAACTGCTACATTTATTATAACCTACCAGGGATCATACGAAAGTACACCGTCCATGGCTTGTCTCGAATGGGCGGGTTGCGGGAGCGGGATGGGAGCGGGAACGGGCACACCCTTTCGAGACAAGCCCCCCCCCCCGGTTATCTCGAATGGACGCGTTCCCAGCGAGAAGTTCAATGAACGCGCCACTTCGAGACAACCGGGGGGGGGGGGGGGCTTTCCTCGAATGGGTGTGTTGAGTAGACTTTTGTAACAGACGTTTTAGAAATTTTTGAAAAATGTACTCTTGCTGTTTTTTTTTTCGTTTTTCTTTTGTCTAAGATGTAGAAAATATAATAAAACAGTATCTAAAAAAAAAGCTTTTGACAAGGAAATCATTATTTGTGCAAAAAAAAAATAGGAGAATTGAATAATTACGCATTAAAACACACGGGGACGAAAGGGCAAGTGGCGTAGCTAGGATTTTTGTATTTATTTATTTATTATTATTTTTGTTTGGCGTGACCTGGGCCCCGTAACATAAAGAGTGTTTAGCTGATATCGCTGAAAGCTTGCCCGGTGGGTTGTGTACGGCAGAATTTTTTCTGACTTGGACGATGCAAATTTCATTCAACAGGCAGGCCCACTATGTTTAACAACAGTAATAATATTAATAACAACATGCAACAGGCAGGCCAAACATTTGGGCCTGCCTGTTGCAAGCATGTTGTTATTGGTTGGCCTTATAATAGCTTGGAAAAAAATCCGGCCCTATTTTGTGGGTTTGCCCAAGTGTGTTAAGAAATAAGAGACATGGGTCATAATAATACCATCATAACAAATTAGTTTTACAAGCACAATGAAATTTGCATCGTCCAAGTCAGAAAAAAATTCTGCCGTACACAACCCACCGGGCAAGCAACGCGAGGTCTGCCGGAGATCACGGGCGAAGGACCCTTGGTTGTTCCGTCAGCGTGTGCTTCTTGCCACTGAAACAGGGTTGCGCGATAGGATAAAAAGGCGTCTTAATTCCGGTAAAATATCAGCTTTCATCTTTATATATGCACAATTCATTGTCATAGAATGCTACTTACATTAGAATTTTACATAATTATTGTCATGATTTATTAAAATATATTGACATCGTCATATAATATGAATAAAACGGAGGTACTTACCTCATTTTTCCAGTCATGCTTTCACTAGTTTCAGCGATATCAGCGGGGAAATGTGGAATTGTCATAGTCTCAAGACAAGTCGTTACGTGTTATTTAAATTCATTGCAAAAATTAATAACGATTGATCGCTATGAATCATGCTCTAATAGCCTTTGATTGAAAGGGGGGGGGGGGGGGCTTTGTGTTACGGATTTTAGCGATTGATTGCCATTAGCGCTTGATCGGAGTTTATAAACACTCTTTATATTACGGGGCCCAGGTCACGCCAAACAAAAATAATAATAAATAAATAAATACAAAAATCCTAGCTATGCCACTTGCCCTTTCGTCCCCGTGTATTTTAATGCATAATTATTCAATTCTCCTATTTATTTTGCACAAATAATGATTTCCTTGTCAAAAGCTTTTTTTTTAGATACTGTTTTATTATATTTTCTACATCTTAGACAAAAGAAAAACGAAAAAAAAAACAGCAAGAGTACATTTTTCAAAAATTTCTAAAACGTCTGTTACAAAAGTCTACTCAACACACCCATTCGAGGAAAGCCCCCCCGGTTGTCTCGAAGTGGCGCGTTCATTGAACTTCTCGCTGGGAACGCGTCCATTCGAGATAACCGGGGGGGGGGGCTTGTCTCGAAAGGGTGTGCCCGTTCCCGCTCCCATCCCGCTCCCGCAACCCACCCATTCGAGACAAGCAATTTATTACACTCCTTAAATAATTTTACATATTCCGTCATTGGAATAAGTGAAACATGGTTACATCAGAATTCTCCAGATATGTTCAGTTTATCTATAAGTTGATTAGGGCAGACCGCAAAGGAAGAAGAGGGGGCGGTGTTGCATTTTATATTGCTCAAAACTTAAAATTCAAAATCCGTTCAGATGTTAAGCTAACACAAGCGGAATCATTATTTATTGAAATTGACAACTCAAATCTAAAAAATGTCATTATAGGTTTAATTTATAGACCCCCCAACTCTAATTTTGAACTATTCTGTGATGAAATGGATTCCTATCTTCATAAAATAGGCGAAGAAAACAAACATATTTTTATGCTTGGTGACTTTAATATCAATTTCCTGCCCTCTTCTGACAGCAGTAATTCAACCAATTTTATGCAACTAATGTATTCATATGGCTTCATTTCGACTATTAATAAACCCACCAGAATAAATTCACATTCTTCAACTCAGACTGATAATATTTTTTCCAACGTACATAATAACAAAACCATTGGGGGGATATTATGCTCTGAAGTTTCCGATCACCTACCCATATTTTTAACATGTGAATGCAAACTATGTTGCCCTAAATCATTTGATGAATTTTTATATCGCAAAGAATCCAAACGTAATGTAGAATTACTGAAACAGGATTTACTTTTAGAGGGATGGGCAGATGTCTACAATGTAAATGATGTCAATACCGCATACAAACATTTTAATAACAGATTACAATATTATTATGAAAAGAATATCCCCCTAGGCAAAATTAAAAACAAGCGAAGTAAACCCAGGAATCCTTGGATAACGAAAGGTTTATTGAAGTCAATACAAACACGTAACCGCCTCTATAAATTACATTTACGCAATCCAACTGATACTAACCTAAAGACATATAAAACTTAGCGCAATAAATTAACAAAACTGATCCGAATATCCCGTAAATTACACTTTTCTAATAGATTAAAGAAGGCCAGTTCAAACACTACTGCAACTTGGAAAATCATCAAAGAGGTTATGGGAAGAAAGACAGATTCCCCACCCACGGATAATATCACACTAAATGGTACTAACATACATGATCCTAGTATTTATGCAAATTCATTTAATTCATTTTTCACGAATATCGGCCCTGAACTCGCCAGGAAAATTATCTTTCCGAACAAAACCAAGAGTCTCTCTTTCTAAACCCAACACGTCCCAGCGAAATTGTTAATATTACCCAATCTCTTAACAGCTCAAAATCTTATGGTTTCGATAAAATAAGTATGTCTCTTTTAAAAGAAATAATCCACCCACTTGCAATGCCTTTAACTCACATTTTCAATCACTCGTTATCACAAGGTGTTTTCCCTGATCTATTGAAAATAGCTGAAGTCAATCCAATTTTCAAAAAAGACGATCCGCACGAAATAAGTAATTATCGTCCCATTTCCTTACTTCCAAGTATATCCAAAGTCTTAGAAAAAATCGTTTATAATAGGTTACATACATTTATTAATAAACACAATATACTCAAATCAAGTTCAAATCAATATGGTTTCAGGAAAAATTACTCAACTGACCTAGCATTAATTCAAATTTATGACAAAATTACAAATGCCATAGCTAACAAAGAACATGTTGTTGGTATATTCTGTGACTTAAGTAAAGCATTCGATACGCTGAATCACGCTATCCTCCTTTCCAAACTCAGTCATTATGGAATTCGGGGTCAACCACTCTTATGGTTTAAAGATTATTTAACAAACAGAAGACAATATGTTACATTCAATGGATATGATTCTGATTCCCTTTTAATTCAATGCGGTGTCCCCCAAGGCTCCATCTTAGGCCCACTACTATTTCTTCTTTATGTCAATGATATTATCAAGACATCCTCCGTTCTTTCTTTTGTCTTATTTGCCGACGACACAAATATCTTTTGTTCTCACAAAGACCTTAATTCCTTAACCAATACTTTGAATTATGAAATTAACAAAGTATCAAACTGGTTTAAGTGCAATAAACTTTCTCTTATTATAAAAAAGACTCACTTCATGTATTTCAAACATCATTCTCATAATACAGACACACCAATATATATTAAAATCGATGATATGCCAGTAGAAAAGAAAACTAAGTCCAAATTTTTGGGAGTAATTATAGATGAAACTTTGACTTGGAATGACCATTTACATCACGTAATAATGTGCATTTCTAAAAGCATTGGTATAATTTCCAAGCTAAAGTTTCTTCTACCCTATGCAACCTTATTCCTGTTATATAATACACTAGTTCTCCCGTATATAACATATTGTAACATTGTATGGGCTAATTGTGGTTCGACAAAAATCAATTTTATTTTTAAACTACAAAAGAGAGCAATACGTATTTGTACCAGATCGCATTTCTTAACTCACACTGACCCATTATTCCATAAACTTAAAACGCTAAAAATTTTCGACTTGAATACTATCCAAGTAGCTGTCATAATGTTCAAGTACATTAATAATCAACTTCCACCATCCTTTGATAACATGTTTAAGTTTAATAGTTCTGTTCATTCCTACCCTACTCGCATTTCTGGAAATTTCCATCTTACGAATCCCAAATTATCAATAACACACAAATCCTGTAAGACATTCTGGTCCGGACATTTGGAATAATCTTCCCGATAACATAAAATCTTGTTCAACCATCTACTCCTTAAAAGCTACACTTAAACGAAAGATACTACAATCATACGTGCCCACGCTTTAAATTAGTATTTACTATTTGCACCCGCACATGCAATTGCACTGCACCCACTTGATCACTCAGTTTTACCAAGAGAGTTATGTCGCCTAATCTTTTTTACGAGGCCGCCATCCATTTCCAGCCTAACCGCTCACGATGGCGGTCTCCTGCGTTCTAAATTACCTCTCTAGTTTATTGGAAAAAAATATTTACATAGGTCTATTATATTCCTTAATTTTGTTAGTATGTTTTGTCTTATGTTTATTATTGTATATTATTATTGCACATGACTTTTTACTTATGTAAACATTCGATTTATTGTATGTTTAGAACGCAGAAATAAAAGCAAACAAACAAACAAACAAACTTGGTCCCATATCTATTTCGGCTAAAACCAGTTGGTCTAATAACCAAATGGTCTAATCATCATTTCGTCTAATTATCATTTTGTCTAATCATCGTTTGGTCCAATTTTCAGTTCGTCTAATAACCGTTTGGTCTAATGTTCACTTGGTCTAATATCCATTTGGTTTAATATACAGACAAAATTATAGGTTAGCCAGTCATAGTTATATGTTTATTGCCACTTGTTCTACAGTCAGTTGGTCAAGTAGCCAATTGGTCTAACATTATTCGGTCTAATATCAGTTGGTCAAATAACTAATTGTCTAATCATCATTTCGTCCAATTACCATTTGGTCTAATAACCATTTGTTCCATTATCAATTGGTCTAAATGCCATTTCGTCTAATCATCAAATGGTCTAAACCCAATTGATCTGATACCCATATATGGGCTACACATCATTTGGTCCATTTGTCAGTTTATCTACCCTCAGTTGGTCTATCATCATTTAGTCAGTTAACACCCATTTAGTCTAATAATAATTTGGCCTTATTGTCATTTGGTTTAACTGTCATTTGGTCTAATAACCGTCTGGTCTAATTACCATTTCGTCTAATCATCGTTTCTTCTAATGACCAACTGGGATAATTTCTCGTTTATCCCCTACAATACTACTCAGGATGTAGGTTGCTTTAACTAAACAGTCACGTCTCGGTTCGGCGCACTGGCCAAACTTTCGAATTTTTTGCAGTAATAGACCGCTTCTGTGATGTATACACATTTATGAACATATATTCTCTGAGCACCTAGTGACGAGCTATTCCATTAACCTGCTTTTTATAAATGAGCCTAAATGCTTGGAATCCAGTTTGCATACATTATTTGTTGCTATGTTCGGCAAGCCTCCGGCAAACTTTCAGGTTGTCAAGAACAACCTATGTTTGAAAGGTATGTATAAAGTTTGCATACATTACCGAAGCGATCTATTGTATGTTAAGTAACATGGCATGAATTCCATGTGCTAAATTAATTATCTAGTAAATAAATTGATTAATCAATTAATCAATAAATATTTTAGTGAGTTTTCAATTATTCAATATGGCACGAAAAAGAAACATGAAAACGAAGCTTTTCGACCTGCACTCATCAGGTTATCATGCAGGTATGTAACAAATTACTCGAAATCAACTATATTATAGTCGATGAACCCGGACGCCGTAATTTCAGAACAATCGCAAAGCTTGGACGAACTCCTTTTGTCTACACAAAAGGGGTTGATGCGATTGAATGTAGGCGGCTTCCAGAAAGCGTAAATGCGCTAGTACGCTTCTGGCCCGGGACATAATTGAGAATTGATCGTCGGCATAGCTTTGTGCACAAGCTGGATTGTTCAGCATTGGCATGAATTACATGTGCTTAATTGTCTTTTTTTGCTTTTCATCTCTAATTTCGTTATTAGGTGGTTTGTCCATCCCACAGGTCACCTCTTATTTTCGTCAGAATTTTCTTATTTTATTTATTTTATTTTTTAGGACCCAATTTTGTCCCCACGATATCTCAAAATCGGCATGTCAATTTCCTTCAATTTCATGCCATGTTATGGAGTCTATCATGAACATGCCATGCGAACCTTTTTGAGGTCATCAGGCCGTCATGACGTCATCCAGGCGCCATTTTGTGAAATCACATTATTTTTCATATCTTCAGTCATCAGTCATCAAAAGTTAACCATATTTGACACACATGAGAACGTCAGGTCAAGCCTCAACATGACATGCAATAAAAATCCGCGCGAACATAATGACGCGCACGAACGCGCGGGTGAAAACTTAAAAATGCTCAAAATCACCCAAGGACCAAACGAGAGTATTTGCGTGCACACACGACCGTGCGCGCGTTTTGCGCGCGCACATCATGTATCTTAGAGAAAAACGCTGTTTTTTTGCATGGAATAGCTTTCTGATAGTTTTCTTGACGATTTCCGACAATTTTCATTCATCCTCGACGTTTAAAAATGGCGCACGAGCGCGTCAAACTTTAAAAAGTCTTCACCATTATCATCACCACCATTATCATCGCCATAATCATCATCGTCACAACCACCATTACCATCATCACCATCATCACCATCATCATCATCATCAATGTCATCACCATTATCATCATCATTATATCATCATCATAATCATCACCACTATCATAATCATCATCATCACCATTATCATCACCAATATTATCACCGTCACAATCACCATTACCATCATCACCATCATCATCATCAATGTCATCACCATTATCATCATCATTCTTTGTATTTTGTTCTTTATCGTTTTCATGATTCTATCATCTCCTAATTTCACAGTATGCATTATTTTCTCCCATCTTATCTTATATCATGTTTTACCATGCATATCTTTATATTTTACCTCAAACTCTCAACAAATTAGAAGATACGAACGACATCGCATGCACATCGTTCTGATACGATTGCAGTTCTAAATGTCATGATCATCATTATCAATATGTCATTATCGTCATTGTCATCACTTATATGAGCATCTTATCATCATTGTCTCTATCATTGTCTTCTATCATGTCTCTATTTTTCGTTTTGTTATTCCTTGCTTTTATTCTTTCATTTTTCCATCTTTCCTTTAGTTGTGTTATTCTCTAATGCCTTCTATCACCTTTCCATCTTTCTATATGTTAATCTTTATATTATTTCATCATCTTTCTCTTTCTCCATGTTTTTTCGCTCTTTATTCCTTGGTTTATATTTCTATTAATTTGCCTTTTTTTTTTTTGGTTCCTTTTTATCTCTAATTTCGTCATGTTATTTTTCTTTTTTTCTGCCTATTTTTTATAATCTTCTCTTAGATGAACTGATTATTAGACCAAGTTTAGACCATATAGGTTTCAGACGAATTGGCTGTCGACGAAGTGGTGATTATACGAAGTGATTAATAGACCAAATGGCTATTAGACGAATTGGTGATGGACGAAACGTTGTTAGATCGAATGATGTTCGACCATTTGTCAGAAAGGGGCCCGCTCGCTATTCATAAGGACCTCTATTCACAGAAAACCGCTATTCATTGAACAGGCGTTATGAATAGGGGTCCTTATGAATAGTTATGAATAGTGGTCCTTATGAATGGAGGTCCTTATTGAATAGAGAGGTAATTTGTCTATGGTTTGCTTGCTATTCAGAAGGACCGCTATCCATACAAAACCGCTATTCATTTAGTCACGCTTTATGGACAGCGGTCCTTATGACTAGCGAGGTTACCCCAACAGAAATTTGTCCTGCCATATTTTATGATAATGTAGAGCCCTCATCGTTCAGTGCGACGCAGTGTGTACAAAATGCATGGGAAATATTGCAAAGTGAACCTGCCTATCAAATAATCCTAGATGATTCGTAATATAAAATAAATTTTCAAATGACAAACATTTTGAAATAAATTCGATATATCTACAGCATTATTTTACTATATATATATATAAAAAAAAAATATATATATAAAAAAATATATATAAAAAATTCCTCCCCAGTCAAGCTTCTTCGTTTACTATATATATATATATATATATATATATATATAATTTGAAAGGAAATGAGAGAATAATGCTTGCGTAACTTAAATCAAAGTTTCCCAGAGCTGTCCTCAGGGGAACTTTGATTTGTCTTTGTCTTTGTCTTTGTTCAAAAATCACCTGCCCCCGACAAAGGAATTAATTAATAAGGTTGAATATTTGTCAATCTGTCGGTCAATTGAATCAAGTGTCGCCAAAACCACTGACCCGTCTCAGTGGTCTAGTGGTTAAGGCATTGACGTTCTAAGCCAACGACCCGGGTTCGATTCCCGGAGGAGACATTTTTTCAAACTTTGCAAAAATTCCAAAAAGGGAGGACAGCTGTGGGGAACTTTGATTTAAGTTACGCAACTATTATTCTCTCATTTCCTTTCCACGAGAGTTGCCAGAGCTGTTGTATATGTTATTTCCTTACAAATATATATATATGTATATATATTCCCGGCGGAGACATTTTTTCAGCCTTTGCAAAAAATTTCAAAAAGGGAGGACAGCTCTGGGGAACTTTGATTGAGCTACGCAACGTTATTCTCGCAATTTCTTTCACATTATATATTTATATATATATATATATATAAACGACTAATGGGTACATTAGGAGGACAGTTTTTGTTCTTTTCCTTTGTTCAACTGTCGACCTAATGTAGGGGTCGCTATTATGACGGAATAAACTGCATTGTTAGGTGTCGACTTAATGTACCCGTTAGTCAAATACATATATATATATACACATATATCAATAGCAGGTCGAATTTGCAAGTTTTTCCCCCGTGCCTTTTGTACACACCGCTTTGGAATAAGCGATGAGAGCTTTATATTCATCGTGCATTATACGCTGTCTGTTTTCGACGTATTTACCACTGACCTCTACGACCTGGACGGATCATCGCCCATTCCCGCGCGTGCGAGCACTTGAAGTGGGCGCGGCCATGTTACTCTTCCGAGAGTGATGTGGTTTATTACACGTTACGCACTGAACATCTGTACTTGCCTGCGCGTTTTGACCATGGGCGTCCGCATTATTGTACACAAATCTGTATTCCAGCTTTAATACTCGCGCGTTGATTTTTCAGAAGTGCAACATGGCGGACCACGACTTCACTTCTCTGAGCCAATGAAACGTCCAGGTCGTAAAGGTCAGTGGTATTTACCTGTGCTAGGTTTTCCGAAGTTGTGTCTGTTTTATCAATTTATAGATGGTACTGACGTATGAGGCGCCGTTTGTGAATTTCATTATTCAGTTCACTATAACAATTATTTATATATAATAACTTGAAAAAAGTAAGATTATTTGTAAATAATGATTTGTATTCTTTTCACTTCTTCGTTAATACTGATTTAATGACATCCATTATCTATAATAATGATTTCTTCATTATTTGTAGATAATAAAGGTATGTGAGTTCACTTATTCGTTATGTATAAATAATGAATAATATATGATCTACATTATTTATAAATCATGATTTCATATATTCTTCTGAAATAGATAACGAATTATACGATTTCCATTATTTATTAATAATGATTTCACAACATCCCTTATTTATATATCATAGGTAAACTACTAATGAAACAAAGAAGAAGCAACTCGCTATACAGTATAATTTGTAGCGTACGAGTCTAATATACAGTGCGTCCAAGAAAAACGAAACCCTAAAAGGGTTATTGTGACCACACTATGTACTCTATGACAATAATGATCTATTTTACATAAACTAGAAGTATTATGCTTTGAAATGATACATTGATGGCATCCATCTGTACATGCTTTATCGAGCAGCAGCTTTTGGAAAATGACATGTAAAAGTCAGTTGTGCCTGATTTGGGTAATAATAATAATAATAATATTGGATATTTATATCCACCATGAATGGTGCTCAAGGCGCTCCAATATTACCCCGACTCTAGCTAGGCTACCGATTTCGGTGCTCACAGCATTCAAGGAATTAATTCCTGCCGGTACCCATTTAACACCTGGGTGGAGAGTGGCAAATGTAGATTAATGTCTTGCCAAAGAACTGTAGTGCCGCGCCGGGGTTCGAACCCACGACCTTCCCATCTCCAGTCAAATGTTTAAACCACTCGACTAACATGACTCGACTAGCATGACTATTAAAACCCCATGAGAATCTGTTTCTTTCAATAATGAGGGCAAGGATAATGCCCTCATCATAAAATAAAGGATGTTCAATGTATCGTCTATGTTAGGGGTAAAGAAAGGCCTGTTTTTGTAGTAAAATGGTACATGCAATCGAAATGAAAAGCAAGTTTTTTCATTTTTCTGAACTGAATTTTCTTTTAAGAAAAAAAAACGGACAGAAAGGTGATATTTTTCGTATAGGTAAGTTAGTGGCACTTTCATTGTCATCAAATGGAAATGCAAGGTAGAAAGGGCACATCAGGCAGAAAAAATATCAAGACTGTGGCAATTTCCCACCTCAGAGGGGCACCTTTGCCATAACACGAAGGGCACTTTATCATCTCTGATTTTGGAAATTCTGGGGGTGTATGCCCCTACCACCATTGGAAATTGGTATTGACCGTGTTTTATGAATTTCTGATTGAATGCATGCTGTCACACAAAGGAATTTCACGTACCATTCTATCAAAGCTGGCATTTCCCTTTAGTCATTTTCGCAAGTGATACTAACGTCTTCACGTTTTAACAAAAATCCGGCACAACTGAGTTTTTACATGTCATTTTCAAAATGCTGCTGCTCGGTAAAGCATGAATGGATGGATGCCATTAAAGGACCTATAGAATGCAAGTACATGTTGATCTTTGATGATGTGTATTGTTCTGTACATCATAAAATATACAAACATTTGATCTGAATATGTGTCATATATTTTTTAAATATTTTTTGTAATTATTTTATTTTACCTGCTAAGCCCCGCCCCTGAACAATCAGTCAATCATCAGTCACCTAGAACAAGCCAAACAATAGACACTGGTATGTACCTATCCCTCAGTTTAGCACCTGCACACAATAGCATCGCATGTTTTAATAATACCAACTCATAAACTCTCAATCACAATAGCAGATGCTATGTCAGAAATGGCCCAGCATCACAGGAAAAGAAAGGTAGTGACAATCTGTTGTATGATGCGTGACCGTGGAAACCTAAACAAGTTACCATTGGAAAGCAAATGAATTACTCTTTCATACGATATGAAATTAAACGCCAGTAAATGTATAGTCCACTTGTAGGAAAAGTTTGGTTTCCTCTTTTTTTTAAACGCCCAGTATAATAGACTCGTACGCTACAAATTGTATGACGTGTTGCATATTTTTTTGTTTTATTTGTAGTTCCCTGTGATATATAGATAAGGAAAATAGTGATGAACATTATATAGATATATGAATAATGGAAATTGTGAAATCATTATTTATAACAATGGAAATCTTATCATTTATTATTTATATATAATCATTCGTATTTATGTATAACGAATAAGTGAAATCAGTATTTATCTTCATGTTTTCTAAAAGAATAATGCAAATGTGAAATCATTATTTAAATATAAGTGAAAAGAATAAAAATCATTACTTATACAAAAAATGTACTTTTTATGTGATCATAATTATATATATATAATTGTAATAGTGAGGTAAGTAATGAATTATTTGTAAATAATTGAGCTAATTAAATGGTAAATTTACAAATCATTACAAATCATACTGAAGACGATTACATTGTTGATGCACATGTTAATAAAGAACAATTATAGAATCATCAACAAGTTTTCTGCTCCATTCCTTTCATAGGACTATTCAAAACAAACCCCGTTTGATGGATATGGTCTATGAAATGTATCCTTAAATAAGTTTGCATGATTGCAGTGTACATTTGGGCCCCGTTTCATAAAATCTGGGTTTTAATGTTTCCTTTTTTTCTTGTCGGGAAAAAAGTTAAGTTTCCTTTTATAGATGATTTGAAAAATTTTCTTTTTTGACGAGGAAAATATGAAACTTTAGCAATATGACAGCTGTTTCCTCTTGTCAAAGTAGTGCAGAATTAGTAAAGAATATCCTCTCTCATTTTTCTAGTCTGCATAATTGTATGTATACTTAGTATACATAATTCAATTATGATAGACAATGAATTTACTCCAATTTTTTCTCTAAATGTGACTGGCTATATAGCTAGTGCAAGAAACTAAATACATAATCATGAACGTTTGTGAAGGGTAGAATTTCGTGTAATGAATTGTGTGCGTGACAGTATCAAGACAGGTTTTTGACATATGCCAGCATAAGAACAAATTACTCGATATATCATAGAGCGAGTTAGGTGTTACTGTTTGCCATGTGCAATCAATGGCGTCGTGTGTTCCGTTACTAATTGGACATGGGCCAACAAATCAGCTGTCAATTTCAGTTGAAGGCTTGCTACTCATTTCTACATAGAATTCTTTATTCTTCTGGCTTGTAGTTTCATTTGTGTTTCAAGCCGTTTCTGCTTCGGTTGTTCCATTAATGCTCCCATTTCTGTTTAGTCAGATTGTAAATCGGAGAAATAGACTCTTGGATTCATCAGTGATTACCCGCGTGCACCGTATGTCGAATCGATTTCATTTTTTGATAGCTCTTGTGGTCGTGCTCTGAAAAATATGTGGCTTTCCGCACTTCCTGTGGTCCTCTTGGGGATCATTGCCGTCACCGTCATGGGGAACATTTTCGTCGTGATTGCTTTCTTCCGCGATGCCCGCATAAGATCCACGGTGTCTAACTTCTTTATCCTGAACCTGGCATTCACAGACCTGTCCGTAGGTTCTGTAGTCATGACAGTTAATCTTATTGATATCATCATGGACCAATGGCTACTCGGAGAGACTTTTTGCAAGCTTTGGTCCACCTTTGAATTCACCATGACCTTGATGTCTACCCTCACCATGCTGATGATTAGCTGGGACCGTTACTGTCTGCTGACGATGGGTATGGCCTACAAGACCTACCAGACGCGAAAGCGCTTAGGAATAGTACTTTCTATTTGCTGGTCATCGTGCCTGATATTCTACGGGGCCCTTGCTTTTGGCTGGGAATATCTGTTTGCAAAAAGCAGCATCGACTACTCTGTAGAATGTGAGATGGAGTTTTTGACCAATCTCAATGCAACAATTGTTGTGAATGTCATAGAATTCGTACTTCCTTTTATGCTTCTCCTAATTCTAAACATACTTGTTTATAGCAAGATAAGAGGAAGATCTATTGGAGTGATTGGGATCAGTCAAGGCAACCAGCTGCCTTTAAAGTCCGTCAACAATGACATCAGCACTATCATAACACCTATTCGGGTACCTAAAGGTGAAGAAAACGAATCTCTTCCCCAAACGTCAAAGACATGTCTCTCACGTATAATTTCACAACAGCCAGGCTCTTCAGAAGAGCAAAGAGGAGACAAAGGAGATGTTTATGAAAATATGAAAAAAGTACATTTCCTGGAGCATTCAGAGACACGAGTTTCCAGAAGCATGCGATTGCCGATTGTAAATTGCAGGAGTGGAACCAGCAATACATCTCCTCTTTCCCATCCGACCTCATGTAAGGAGCAAACAACTGACAGCTCAGTCACGAACAAGGCAAAGGGAATCGTCTCAAAACATCGAAAAGCTGCACTAGTTCTTACCATACTTAGCTCCTGTTACTTTCTTTGTTATACCCCGTACAGCATATGCAGCACTGTGTATGCTATTTGTAATTTTGAATGCACCAATGATTTTGTTTGGGAAATCACTTCTTATCTCCTGTGGTGTAATTCAGCACTAAACCCGTTTATTTATGCGGCTACTAATGTTCACTTTAGAAGAAATTTCCGACAGTTTCTTTTGCTGGACAAATGGACTTGTGATTTAAAAAGTTGTCACGTGAAACGGCAAAGTGATAATATCGATAAGCCATCGATCGCTGAAACATAATAATGATAATCCGCAGTAATCTCGAGGTAATCATAATACTGACCTGAATAGTCCCTAAACGTACCTGAAATAAAAACGCTTAATAGTATACTGTTGGACTTTCACTCACAAGGAATTGACACTTGATTGACACGAATATGTTAAAAAAATGGAACTTTTGTTAAATTCTTTGTCCGCTCGTTTTGATATCTCTACAAATCAACGAATTTCTCTAGCTCTCTAGCTTACTCTCATTTATATCTAACGGTGATTATACAAAATGTTATCTATAAATTTGCTCGTTCTATTTAAAACCGTTCAAAAATATTGTTTTAATTTTTAAAACTCGATTTCTTTTGAAACATTATATTGAAACTGTGGCAAAAACATGTAGGTCACGGATTATTTTTTTTCTTGTTATAAAAGTTACGCGGAGTAATACAGACAGATTTGCATGAAACAAGAATGTTGGAGTTTTTATCGCCGGATAATACGTGAATTTGTCTTTCAGCTTGATGTACACGTTATTAGGCTTATGCCAAATTTGATGCCATGAAAATATAGAAATGCATGTATTCGCCGATTCGATTTGTTTAACCACGTAATATCAAGATAATCTCAGCCATTTTTTTCTTCTCAACTTATATATACTTGTATTCGAGGAATATAAACTAGGAACGATTTAAATGGTCAATTAAGTTGGGTTTTTTAATGTTGTTTCCATGTCACATTCGGCAAAGGGAAAGGTCAGAAGAATGAAAATATACAGTATAATTTTAGTTAATTTACATAAAATTCCAATATAATAAATTTTCGGAATTATTATCACATTGAAGAAAAGTCATTTTAAAATCAACAGGCTGTCAGATTATCCTAATCAGCTTCGCCCCTTATTCAAAACCTTTCACCAGACAAAAATATGTATGGTCCTTTGTAATTGCGTTTTATTTTTCACAGTTCGTCGTCGAAATGTGATCTGATAAATTGATTTTGTGGGTTTATCCGAACTGGACAGTCGCCCTCTATTTCGTGATGTGTCTCAGTGGAGAAATTGTGAAATGAATCTTGTTTTCCACAATAGTCATAACACTTTTAAATATGCATTTTACTTTGTTCTAGTTCATTTACTTCGGCGTCAAATGCGTAATATCTTACAACAACCGAATTCCATAATTTTTAGTCCTATATAATTATGTCAATGTCCATTTCATCTACCTAACAAGACTATCTCCCCCAATGACAACATTATCCCTTCATTGGCTCGACCTACGCTACTCAACTGGTAGTAACCCCTCCCACACCCATGCTCTAACCGAAGGCCTTATATCAAATCACATTTCAAACAACAACAACAACAACACAACACAAACAAAACAAAAAACAATACAAAAACAAAAGCAAACAAAACCCCATTAATGGCTGGAACCAAGCTACGCCATTGATCTTGCTGGTGTATCTTCATAAACTGACAATAACCCCCTCAGTGTAATGTTATAGGCATAACTATCCTATCCTTCGGCACCTATGAGAGTGAAATATTACCTCTTTTTAGCACCATTGTTACTGCATGGGGTGGGCACTGTAGTTCCCCTCAGTTAATAATGCAATAACAATAATTTATTTCTCAGTGCTTAAGTTTCACTTGTCTCCACCAAATAAAAGTAGAATTGAATTCGAAAAGTACGTGAAAGAATTCAACACATTCGTAAATTGTCTGTGACCCTGTCAACCACGGAGCTCGCTACCTCGTGACTTTCAGCTATTCTCTCATAGTACTTATATTTTGCTCATAGTATTTCTATTATCTACCTTAGGTCACATATCAACCATAATGATAACATACATGTGACCAGCACTTTATAACCGGTTCTATTAAATTAATTGTTCTATCGGTTCTTTGGCACATATATACACTAGGTTACAAGAAAGAACTTGAAAATTGAGGACGTCAAATTTATTCCAAATATTGGTCATAATATTTAATTTTATAGATTTTCCTTTTCGGCGCACAACAATCTGTGTTTTAGCAACAAAAAAAAAACAAAGAAGAAGAAGAAGAAGATCCAAACACAACACTACCATTGCGCATAGCAACTGAACTTCCCGCACATCTTTTGTAACACAGACTAATACATTATCTACGAAACTGGATAGCAAAGTGATGTTCAAAATGACAGGTTTAATTCACATTGGTATTGTTGTGTTCTGAATTAATTACTGATACACAGACATATCTTATTTCCTTGATTTATCAATATGTGAAAATATAATCATATATTCAGAAATATAATCTAAAATGGTTTATTAGGAGAAATAAGATCAAACTTAATGCAAATAAATCTGACTTTCTTCAACTTTACAAAGGGTAAACTTCAGTCTGATATAATTTGTAATTTAAAAGTGTCAGATATTGATGTTGCTACGAACAAATGAAGAACCTCCACAATAGGTGTTGAGTTACATCTAGAACAGAGTAGTAGTAGTTTAAAAAAGTTGTAATATTGTATCTGTTCAATATGCTTTACCTGATTTAACGACATTGTTATTTTTCAATAAAAGAGGATGTTTACCTTGCAATTCATACATTTGTTTGTAAGGCTGTTTTATCAGGATGTAAGGCATGGGCCATTTCGTGATGGACTGCGAAACACTATAGGATAAGGTCGTCCAGACATTAAGGGCGGCAGGAATCGGGGGGGGGGGGGGGGGGTTACTCGATGTATGTATTAACAAGACATGCATCGATTGGGGGAATGGTGGAGGAAGGGGCGTATAATCTTCTTTTCGTGTTCTATTTACCCCCTATTTCCTTTCTATATCCCCCCTCTCCTGCTTTTTCTCTCTTCCCTCATGTCTTTTCAGCTATACGATATTGGGGGACGGGACGTGCCCCATTCCTCCCTGTAGCCTAATCCACTGCGCGTACGTGCGCTATGCTCATAAGGATGGATCTATTTTTAGACGTTCTACAATCCAGCACATTGTTTTGGAATGCTCTACATCAAAATATATCAAATGACATAATTATTACCTTACACTTCGATCTCTTCATTTCGAATAAACACAAAACAATTCCATTTTTAATACAAGTCATTAGAAAAGTGTCATACTTTAAAATATCTTCAAACTCCATAGCAACTTTTATATTGTTTGCAAACAAGAAGGGTTGATCATCCTATGAAGAAAGCTTAATCTCTGCATAAACAATAAATTCAGCAAATATCAAAACAATGAGACCTATGCTTTGTAATAGATTAGTGGAGCAATTTATATATTTTTATTAGAGGTTATATTTTGAGTCCCTCAAATGAAAGATATTACATCCCATGTCCAGCTCATAATAGAGATGAATAAACATGATTGGTTACAGGTCATTAATACCACGTCATGTTGCCAAATCACACTCCCGACAAATATGAAAATAAGAAAAGAGAAAGGATGACAAGAGAGAAAAGAAGAAATAATCTTTCGTGACAATGGGTGAAGTCCTGAAAAGGACTGTAGACCAGATGAGATGAGATGAGAAGACTTGGTTGATGATCGATGGATGAGCAGCGATGGATTGAGTAGCGAAGGTTTGAGTAGATGAGGCTTGAGTAGGAGGTTACTCGACGTTTCGGACAGGTTGACTGTCCGTCATCTCATCTCATCTCATCTGGTCTACAGTCCTTTTCAGGACTTCACCCATTGTCACGAAAGATTATTGCTTCTTTTCTCTCTTGTCATCCTTTCTCGTCTATCCATTTCTAATTTCATTTTCCCTTTCCTCCTACCAACACACATGGTGAACCGTAAACCTTCTCCACGTTATATCTGCAGTAGTTTGGACATGTGACTAGATGAAAGAGTAGCTAGACAAACACTATCTTGCAATGAGAAAATGATGTCTTAGAACAAAGAGGGACAGGCTGACCAATACTGGGATTGATAACATCAAGTAGCGGACGGGGATGTCTTTTGAGCAGCTAACTAGAACAGCCGAACATAAAAAGTTATGGAGAACCTGAGTCTCATGATCCATCACATTGTTGCCCGAATGTAGAAAGATGACGTAACAAATCAATGGAAATCAACTTAATATCCATATAAGAAGTTGGTCATCAAATAAATGTGACCCGTCACATCCAAATGAGACAGAAGTCGCTGGGCTAGAACTCGAGAAAAAGGGGAAAATCGTGAAAATACCAAATTTTGGGAAATTATTATTCTTGATGTATTTGAATCTCCAATGTTTCATGAATGCCCTGTAAAAACTTCTAGTCCTAAATATTACTGGAAGAGGTAGAAAAATCAGTTTTCTGTGAGTGTTTTTTGGTCAAATCGTTAGAATTTGCGGACAGTGAGCGAGATCAATTGTATACATGCAAGGCCACGCCCTAGCTACGCGAGGCTTTCATTCATTAATTGGATGTTCCAGGTCACGCGATATTTTCGCCGAGTGGGCTATGCCTTCTCGCATGCCTACATGTATGAAAAAAGAAGACTTTGTTTTAAGGATTTTAGATTTTCCCTTCCGCTCCAAAACAAACAGATATCTACATGTAATATAAAACACCCAAGCACAAGTGAACGATCGATATATTGATGTTAGCCCTCTTTAACTGCTGTTAACACTGCGTGTTGTATAAACTAGCAAAATACAGCAAGTTATTATGTCAAGTCTAATAAGGGTGATTCATGGGGGGTCGGGGATCAATAATTGTCAGGACATGAACTCCATGCACTTAAGCACACCTTATAGGAAAGCTGCAACTGCAATTTGTATTGCTCTTTTGAACAAGTTTGGAGTTAACTTGCAGGATGAAAGAAAAATGTCAAACAAAAGATTTGTTTGCTGTAGCGTGGCTTGAAATGCTTCCTGGTCTTTTTACTGTATCATTAGACATGTTAGAAAAAAAACGGGAAAAGAAATTGGCTTTCAAAATGAGGGCAACAATCAGGAAAGTATATATTGTGTCAAGTTTCACTTTGTTGGGGGGGGGGGGGGGGTGTGATACAAAAGAGACTCAATAATTGCCATTTAAAACGCTGCGGGTATAGCTCGCATAATGAAATGAATATTATCAAACCAAACTTCAGTTCACCACGGCGCTATTTAAATGTATCCTGCTCTTTATATTGCATCATTAGAGACCAAGAAGAAAAGAAAATTGAGGTAAAATCATTGTATTGTATAACATTAATAATACTTTCATGGGGACTATAAACTTGATACATCACACCAACAGCCTTTGCTATTTTAATGTTATGATTGCCAATCTGAATTTGTATTACTGGATTATCTATTTTTTTATTAAAAAATCATATAAGGATTTTTTTTTCCAAATTAATTGTCAAACGGTTTGCTATAAACCACTTGTGAACAATCTGCAATTCAGTATTTACAATACTAACTGTTTCATTTATGTACTGACCTGAAATAAATAAATTAATGTCATCTGCGAACATAACTGAATGAAAATAATTACTAAGGTAGTATTTACATAAACTTTACGTGATATTTAATTTGATATTTAATTGAGAAAAAAACCCAATAAATATTTCTTACAATCAGAAAATGGACCTACAATTTCCTGGTTGAATGAAAGCAGATCTTTCCTGGAAATGTGGAATAATTAAGCAATCCAAGCCAATTTTTCATAAAAGGTCTATTTTCATTCAACTAGGAAATTGTAGGTCCATTTTCTATGTGGTATTAAAGATGAAAAAACGGAGGTCAACTTCGAAAGCGTCTTTCTCGAACAAATACTTTACCAGATCCCTACTATTCCCGAATTTCAAAATCTATAATCTCCACTAATACACATTCTCTAGAATTGACCTTTATATCAAATTAAAGCTTATGAACTGGACAATAATAATCGATAATGAAATCAAATTTGAAAAGAAATACGACTTCTGTCTTATTTTGACGTGACAGGTCACAAATGATAATAATGATGACATGTCACATCAATCATGGGAATTGAAATCATACATGAATATGGACCACCATGATAAAGACATTGTTACCAGAAAAGAAATTGTTCATCTTCTCCCTACCTGAGTTGGCTCATAATGACTAAGTTAAACCTTGTTCAGTTATTTATAGAGAAGTGTGGAACAATTTTTTTTTCTTTGTATGTTTTATTAAAACAAATCAGAAAATCACATATTTAGAAAATTCGATAAATTAGAAAAAACAAAAAACAAAAACAAAAACAAAGTAAATAAAAAAAGGGGAGGCAGACAAATGGGGGTATATACAGAAATAAAATATGAGGCAGCAAAACATTTGCAGATTAAAGTAGGACGGGGAAATACCCTGAGGACAAAAGCCACGCCACAAGCCGACCAAGCGCCCGAAGTGTGGAACTTATGATTCAGTACATATTGCTGTTATTCTATAACTTAGCTTATGAACGAAGTGACTGCAGTCATGAAATGAAAATGAACATTTTATTTCATATTGGAACATTTTCATTGTTTCTTCATTTAGCCGCAGAATTATGGTGGTTTTATGTTTTATGTGATGAGGAAGTCGACACTTGGTGCTCCATAAAGGGCTGGTCATATTTGTCCGATAACGATAACGACTATGACATTTTTCATTATTATGGCACACCCTAGAGCAGCCCTGCTATTATCATACACGTGCATATTCACAGGTATACTTACCTGTGAATAGGTGTACCTGTAATTGTGAATCTCGTTATCCTTAAATCACTTAAACCTGGACTAAATTTAGTACGCATTATGAATAACTGGTTTGTATAGCATGTGAAAGGAAACGTATCATATAGAGGAAATAAAATTTCATTCCTCCTACAGTTGATACTGATATCATAATGCGCTAAAGGCAGAAGAGATTCGTGAACTTCTACATGCCACTCAGCAGGAGACTGAACCAGGAAGAACAACATTTTTGCAATATGACCTATATTTTAAGCGTTTTTTTTTTTTTTTTTTCACAATCTGGCATATCTTAAGTACACATGGAATATGAAAAAAGGAAAATGCTTTCCCCGCCCCCCCCCCCCCTTTGTAAAGAAACGCACACAGGCACACACAAGTTGGTAATCAAATTTTCCAAATAGCATTTATTTGCATGAAAATGAAAGAGCGATGTAGATATATGCCTTGTTCAAGTGCCAAATGGCGAGGCCAATGAAAATCTATTCTTATTTTTCAGTCCCTCCCTTTTCCTTTTTTCACAGCCACCTTTTTGAGGTTTAATTGATTTCTATAATTTGACATGAAAAATAAGAATCCTACACAATCTAGACGATGAAGTAGCATCATGAAAGTCATTAAAGTAGGACAAGAAAATCTTGTTAACGGTCTCAGTAAAACATGCATTGATACAATTTAATGAAAGAAATTTGCTCCGGACGATCTACAGGATTTTGTGTATGTGGGGAAAAATGGAACTATCTTCTCGTTTTTGTCAAATCTGCATGAGAGTATACAGTGTTACTTGTCCTGTCAGGGAGGTGGTCTCTCTTCCACCTCCCTGGTTCTAAGTGTACTATAGTTATCTTGACCACTGAGTCCTTTGCTAACCTACAAACCCTATACCTGCTCCCTGTGCTTAACTTCCAGTTAATATTTAAGTCCAACTAGAAATAAATTCCTTCTTGGCTTTTCTTATGCATGAGAAAGCAGTTGTTTTGTTCCGAAACTCTGTTTTTTTATAAGATGATTGTTTGATTTGATATTGTTTTGTTGTATGCGTTGCAGTTGTAGTTGTTATTCTTGTTATTGATTCAGCTCCTATTGTTGTGTTGTATTTGTTTAAAGAGTATGGACAGACCCGTTGCCAGACCATTTTGAATAGGGGGTGTTAGACCAAACCATAATTATGGTAAATCGGATTTTCGAATTTCCGAAAAGCGAGAAAGCTTGAGGTCAGATTTCGATATTTGCTGACAGACGTTCACATTTCCCCCCAATATGCAACAGCCAAGTAATAAGTCACCATTTTTTTAAACATTTGCTGACAGCATTTAAAACTGCCCTCTTTGCCGAAAGAATTTTTTTAAAAAGTAGTAAGTGGTCAGGCATATAATGAACACCAGCCCCATCCAATACGCAGGTCGTTTACATGTGCAAGGATCTTCCATCCAACAGCCTTCTCTACTATCATGTCACCTTATACTGTAGCCCAATTTATGACTTCTGATCAGCCTGGTTCTAGCAACCATGGGGCGAATTGCTTCTCTGAATCACGTAGCCCGTCACTTCGGTATGTTACACGCCTCTGGCCGATGACGGATTAAGGTGGGGCACAACCGGACAATGTGCCCCATAAACCTAACTCGCATTCATTAACTATACAAAAAGAAAATGTGCCCCTTTCCTATTGCCATTTTGCCCCCACCATCTACAAAAAGGTACCTAACATTCTTTTTGCTTGTCAAAGATTTTTAAAGGACTCTGCTTCCCCTTCACTAAAGAAGCCTGAATCCGCCCCTCACTTGGGGATCTTTAAGTGTAAGACGTTATAGAAATGAACGCAACTCGGTGTTGCTGTGATGCTTAGTTCTTTACCTCCAGGAGTTTTTTCCTAGTTATGACCACGTTATGTTTACACCTGTGGATATCGTGACGGTTGTACGACAAATGCTTAAAATCTTACACTAACCGCATCCTAAACTCCAACCCTGGGCCAAACACTATAACAAACCCTAATCCTAAACCCAAAGCTAAACTTAAACTAAAATGCAGTTGCAACCTTAACCCTATAATTATCTTTGTCTATATAAAGCCGGGGGAAATTGTCGCAGGAGCAGATTGTCGGAGCACCATCTGTAGATCAAGCCAAGGCAGGTTTTGAAAAATCGATCAGTTATCATGGATTCGAGCAATGATAGATTTGACAGATTAAGATACCATAGCCTACATATTAGTGATGCGATATCCTAAGATTTGTCTATAAAACCCTGACACATTCACTCACATTTGACACCAAAATGTCTCGTGTAAACATTAATTTGTATGGAACCAGGATCGTTTGATGAAAAATATTAGAGAAACCGACTGTTCTTCGCATCTATCAGTTGGCATAATCTAACCAATAGCAACTACTATACATTAACATGATAACGTCGTTTTGTACATTTTCCAGCTAGTATGACGCCCAGACGGAAAAGTTACCGGTAGTTTCGAGTTGCTCTTTCGATTTTTAGAAAGTGCAGTATCACGTTATTTTTCTTGTTTTTCTCCGACAGCGCTCAGCCGGAAATTATTTTTTGTCGAGCATTATAGGAGGATTAATTGTACACTAATCAGGTAGTATTACACACCACAGCAGAAAAAAAACCCATAGTGGTATCAATGCTTGTTTAGTGTTCAACGACGCTACAGGAATAGAAACCATACCGATTATTTTCGCCTGGCAGGTGTAAATTGTGAGGAATTTGATGGATGATTCTATTTTCTATTTCCCTTTGACACTGGGCCATAGAGTTTGTCTAGGTTTTCCCTACGCGACCGGTTACTTACAGTGTTGATGAGAAACCGTTAACTCGCGCATCGAGTCGCTTCATAGGATTGGTTGGATTGTCTTTTACAGTAGATTGCGTGGATCTCGGATTACAAACTTTCTCCCATGATTGCCTTTGTTTACGAATAGGCCTATCATTTCTATTTTGGGATTAGAATTTGAGGTAGCAGTGGTGAGCTGAATGTGTTACCATTCGGAAATCCCGGACATCTGTACATATTGGAACGTTGAGATCTTTTCAACAGGACTTGAATCAATCTCA
The DNA here is from genome assembly GCA_025617745.1 of Heliocidaris erythrogramma. Lineage (NCBI taxonomy): Eukaryota > Metazoa > Echinodermata > Echinoidea > Camarodonta > Echinometridae > Heliocidaris > Heliocidaris erythrogramma. Next base: position 37,107,591 of record CM046873.1, on the reverse strand, counting down.
AAAAACACGGATAAAAAAATGTGACAACCTAAAGCAATGAGCAGGCTTAACAAACAATCAGCCGTCTCTAATGTGAAGTTCATATCTACCTACAAAAAAATCTGGTAATACTCATTCTCTGCTCTTAACGAAAGGAGAAAGGAGAAAGGGTACAAGTTATAACAAAGCAGGATAATTCATATTATGAAGAAGTCGCGCCAACCTACCAGATGTATCCTCGATGTGCAAATGTTTATCATTTGATAATTTAGCAAGCATAAATCAACTAGTATTCCGTCGAACTTGATGTTTTTTTCGCCGAGGAGAGTTTCGACTGAAAGCAAATAACTAAGAAGTCGACCATGGGAAAGCTGTCAACTCTTGTCACTTCTTTCACCCTGGTAAGATTTGCCTGTTTGTGCCCTCATAATGTTTATAAATGAAAGTCCAAGCTTCGTAGCTAGTTGCTCGGGAGGAAAGAAGGAAAATCAAGGGTCCGAAGGCGACTGGTGAAAGTTTGAACGAAATCAGACAAACACTAAGAAAATAAAGAATGTTTGAAAGTTGTAATTATTATTATATACGACCTGTTATGCCACTCTATCATTTGTTCCAGTACAAAATAAAAATGACTCAAATATGTGTTTCCCTTCAGTTTGTATGACTGAGTAGGTTCTTCGCGTATCCGGACAACTACTCCCAGGACAATTACCCCCCCCCCCCACGACAACTACCCCCTGGCCAACTTCCCCCTGGACAACTACCTCTTAGGTCAATTACCCCCTAGGACAACTACCCCGCACAATTAACTACACCAGGACCACTACCCCAGGACAATTACCGCCCGGACAACTACTCCCTGGATATTAACCCCCGGACAACTACCCCTGGACAACTACCTCCTAGGACAATTACCCCTAGGACAACTACCCCCGCACAATTAACTACCCCAGAGCCACTACCCCCAGGACAACTACTCCCTGGACATTACCTCCCCCGACAACTACCTCCTAGGACAATTACCCCCTAGGACAACTACCCCCCCCCCTCCCCGACATTTAACCATCTCAGGACCACTACCCCCAGGACACAACTACCCCGGATTCTGGGGTAGTTGTCTGGAGGGGGGGGGGGTAATTATTCAGGGGTACGTAGTCGTCCTGGGGCTAAAAATTTGTTCCCCGTGGGGGCGGGGGGTATCGGGGTAATCGTCATTTTAGGGGGAGTTTGTCTTGGGGGTAGTTGTCCAGGGGTATTTGTACGGGGGGGGGGGGGGGGGGGTAGGTATCCAGATGGTACTTGTCCTAGAATCATATCTGCGTAATCAGGTTAATCCAGTAATAGGTTATCATCGTTAGAAACCATTTCATGAGTGAATAGGCGGTTAGAAAATAGGTTTTGTGAAAGTAAGAGCCAGGCTTCGCGAAATTTGCTATGAATCGAAAGTACTTGTATTTAATACCAAGAGTATATTTCTTCGATACTTAAAGCCAATATGTCCGAATGACATCGCTGACCTTCAACAACTCTTCTGATGGTTATGAGGCCGACTTTATACCGTGGATTGTCGGTCTCGTTGGCTGTTGATCACGCAGAATATCAGTAAAAAGCAAAAACAATTGGCGGATTTCAGGTTTCGGGGTTACTAGCAACACGATATTTAAAACAAAGATATCTTCTATGATTTGGAATGTAAATGCATTTTATATATCAAAATTCCCCTACAAGTGTAATTTTCTGGGGTCGGGGGATCTCGGTGATTATTGTTATATATTTCTATCACTACCATGTTTGGAGAGAAATTATTGATATATTTCTAATTCTATGGAATGAATAATTAAACAGTAAAACTAGAATATGCCATCATTTGTGTTTTAAAGTGAGTATTAATAAGTTATTAATTCGAGTTTTTGTTATTCATGAGTAATTTTGATGTATTCTCATGTACCCAACATTTCCTGACAGGTCTCAATGGCATGCCTGCTCTGTGTCGTTGGGGAAAGCAACGTTATGAACTATGGTGGAACGCTCTTCGCGTTTAGTTTCTTGGCGGATGACAAACCTAACAAGCAAAGGGATCCACCGTGTATGATAGATCTCATCTCGGCCAATAATGAGAACTCGACCATTCATGTATCCATCCCTGGGATGTATTTTGAAACAACTTTAATCCTTCCACCTGGCCAAGTGCGCCGTGTGAATCTCAGCCTACGGATTGAAGACCTCTCCGAAAACAAACATGCGACTGTGATTGTAAATTCTACGCGAAGGATCGGAGTCGTAGCATTCATGGAGTTTTTGCGTCCTACTGCAGCATTTCATGTTATCCCAGCAGAGTATAGCGGGACACACCATGTGATAGCAAACAATTTTAATAGGAAAAACACCCAATTTACGATAACCTCCCTAAATGACGCCAATACTGTCCATGTTCAAAGTCCAGAGGAGATAGAATTTACATGTGACCAATTTGGGAATGCGACAACGTTTAATGATTCGGTCGTCTTGCAGAAGTACGAAACAATGTTCTGCAAAGGGAAGCGTGTAGATCTAACAGGCACCTTTGTGAATTCCACATACAATGTATCAGTCGTTGCTGGTGGGAGGGTTCAGTTCTACGGTAATAAGGAGAGGAAGGGGTATGTCTTAGAACAAATGCTACCCCTACGAGCCTGGGGGAACCACTTTGTAGTTGCACCCTTCGCAAGAATCAACGATTCGAACTACATACTCAAGTTTTTGACGGCACAAGGGGTAGAAGCAAACGTTACAATCAAAGGTCTAAACTGGACAGCCGATTATACTTTCGAAGGGCACAACCACATAGGATTTAACGACTCAAGAGCTTTTGATCAAGTCATTGAGATCTTTTCAAACGTGTCTATTTCAGTCGTGCAATATATGACAGAAGCCTCTGAAAATAGCACTAATGCTCGAAACGATCCAAGTATGTTTAATGTTCCCCCAGTGGCCCGAGCAAAGCGACGCCTTTTAATCGATGTTTTCCAGTCTGAAAATGAAAACATCATAAACATTATCGCCGAATGTGAGCATATAGATGGAATACAGTTGAACGGAACGGCTCTCAATCTGACCGACGATGTTATGCCCCTTGTGAACGGAACGACATATTGCGCCCTCTCCTACCAGCTTGAAGCTGGTCTTCACTGTGTGTCTCACAATAACCCTACGGCAGCGGTGCAAGTTATTCTATATTCCTGGAAAATGAAAGGAAACGGCAAGAATGCGTACGCCATGGAGGCAGCTCTTGACGTACTGCCGGAATATCCAACTTGCTTACCAGTCTATGGTGAGCATACACTGCCTATCGGGATTCTTGGTATACGATTAAATTTTTGCCCGGGTAAATAGGTACCTATACTTGTACAACCAAACAGCGCATCTATGCAATAAATGCGCATACAGTTGTTACTGGATATGCAAAATAAGACACATGCACGGCTGAAACTCTTCGACTTGTCAAAATAATCGTTTTACACACCCATACTTGTACCAAAATTTCCTGCACTTTAAACAGTCGTTATTATGTAAACTTTTTGCTGACCTCAATGCGATGCACATTCAATCGGCATTCTCTTTAAGATAAAGGCCTATAACATACCCTAGGAAGTTTTTATATTTTACACTTTTACATCTAATTATATCGCAATTTCGTGCAATGTCAGCAGTTGCATGGTATAGTGTGGGGTTTCTAAAGAAACTGTCTCAAAAGTGTAAAAGCGTGTGATTGGCGTGTTATTATTATTCATACTGGTTTGGAGATCTATAAATCTTCTTTATAAGCAAGGATAAGAAACATCCCCCCCCCCCCGCTCTCTCTCTCTCTCTCTCTTTCTCTCTCCCTCTTTCTCTCTCATCTCTCTCTCTCTCTCTTTCTCTATCTCTAATATCTCTCTCTCTCTCTCTTTATAGATATATAATACACACACGCACGCACTGAGCGTCCCAGAAGAAAACGAATGATATATACCAAGTTTACAATATAAATGAGCTACACAAGATATCGACCTGTTGCAATAATGGAAACAAATAAGGAAATAAATCTGTAGAAGTATTTAGCAAAATTATATGCACGACATTTGAACATGTCACCTCAGGTCGTTTCAAGTGTTTACAGAATACAGTATATACACTGTGAGGCTTACAAGACCACAAGCTACACACTGATTCAAGTCACCTTGAATCTTGATCTATTAGAACATAACGGGCTTGCCCAGCCTGCTTCCGTGTTATTAATTTATCTAATGGCTTGTGTATAAACGACGCACCAAATGGGATCCGGAAATGCATCGAGAGCTTTTCATCCAAAACGGTTATACCAATAAGTCTATAGCACGTATTATTGCCCATAGCTGTTATTACACACACAATGTTTAATCCTAAGCATTTAGCGAGTTAAACACATCAAATGTAATTAATTTGTCCTGTTGAGTCCTGTTCAGTCCTGCAAACTTATATTATACTGTTTCACAAAGTTTTACGGAGTTCAATACAAGTATCATAAAATACGTTTACAATGAATAAACGAACTATAAATAAAAATCAAACAGAATTAAATGTTGCAAAACGGCGTTGAAGAGAGACATACTGAAGCTTTTCGTCTTGCACTCTTCAGAGTATACCGCAATAATTTTCCTTTATGTCTGTTTAATATTTCGCGCACTTTGTTCCTTTAGCTTCCGGTTATATTGTTCCATTTCGGCTTTCCGTTCATTCTTGCGGTATACTCTGATGAGTGCAAGACGGAAAGCTTCAGTATGTCTCTCTTCAACGCCGTTTTCCGATTCTGTAGTACTAAACATCTGTTTAGAAATCAATGTTATTTGACTAATTTTGTCCCCCTGAGCTGCAGGATGAATTTACGACGTAAATTATTTTTAGTTACTCTTTTACAGTTTATAATTGATGTATCATGGAGGTGTCCACGAGCTGTTTTATATCCTTTCGGAAATTTTAAGAACGGAATTGCAATTAGCAAAACAGTTCAAAGTATCAAATCAGACATGATAAATCTGCTGCCTTAATATATTATAGAAGAATAACGAAGTGGAGATGCATTATTCGCCAAATAAATATTTTCGGAACGATTCACACGTTCCTTCTTCAGGGAAACGGATTACAATAACTTTCTGGTGTTTGCTACTTACCTCCCCATTGGTATTGATTTGGCAAATCTAGTTTTAAAAAGAAGAAAGTGCTTATGCAATATACTTTGTTTCAATATTTTGTATTCTATTATAAAGCTTTTACTGTTTAATCATTTATATTTCTCTATTAATTTGATTTATTCATATGCGAGAAAACAAAATCATGTATCATTCTGCTAAGTTCTTATTATGCAGGATTTTTTGTTCGAGGGCAATATAAGATTTCAACATTACAACACCATATGCCTCTTTAAATTCACTAATATGTCTTCTTAGTTTAGAGTGGTTGGGAATGACAAAAAGGATAAAGATGTATAAGTTTCGACCAATGTCATACAGTCATACGGCGCCATCTTCTACATACCCAATGATTTAGCTGTCGGTATACAAAGCCAATGTTACAAATGGTTGTCATTAAATTCTTACTTTTCCTTAACCCACTAACGACTTTGATAATAATCTGAACAAAATATACCGAGGTCAATCTTTGTGGATAATTTACGTATAATGCTTGAAGAACATTCATTCAAGCAAATTCTTTTTTTTCTCTCCACAATAATGAACCTCAACATCTACCTGGCTCTTAAAAGCAATAAATTTGTAATAATACGATACTCTGGGGTGCAGTTCAACTTCAACGAACTCTCCTGCGTTGTATTATGGACCAACCCGAAGAATTAAGGTTATCAAAATGAGCAAGTAATTATCAGAAGTTCGCAGGATACCGCACAATCTGAGTATTTTTATAGTTACTATGACGACTTTGGACAAATAACATGAATAATATGCCCTTTCTCGAGTGTTCAATTTGTAGCTTGGTAAAGGGATCGAAAGTTCGTTGTTAAATAAATAGTGTTCGTCTGTAAAATCTCCGCAATATCAAGCATCCTTAATAAAAACTTTGCTTTTTTTCTAACCATGTCTAAGACGACTGCAGAAAATATGACAGCTACAATGTAATCAGTATTTATCTACAAAATGGAATGAAGATGTGTTATATTATTTCATCATGTGCCTTCCTGAAGATTTCATGTATTCGAATAAAATACATGATATTTACTTTAAGCCTTGTGGCATTATTACTACAGATTACTATGATTGCATAATTGTGATAATATATTTTACCTTGTATTTTGTTTTCTTTTAACAGATACAAATCCAGCTAGCCAGGTAAATATCGTCACGTTTTTTCCCCTGTCAAATATTTTATCCTTTTCAGTTTATTTCATCAATTGATAAAGAAGACACAATTAACTCCCAAGTTACCATTAATTGCCTACAAGTTAATTAACAGTTAATTAATTGTCTTTGAAAAGAATTAACAGGCAAAAACAAAAATCATGTTAAAACATGTTACTTAAAATATATTTAGCATTTTGAATTTATTCTTTTAAGTTAAAAAAAAATAAAAGAAAAAAAATGTAATGAAAGACAACGGGTTATTGTTGTGGATTATATTCTATGAACATGCTTGAATTGATTTGTAGTTCATTTGAAATGAACATGGAAGTCTTTAAAGTGACAGTAAAGTAAAGCTTCTAAACAGCGCCATCTTTTAACATGATTTGAAAAGTGCCTCTCATTTCCCATCATGCCCCATTCTAGTTTGTATAAGCTTAGCATGAACCTGCAAGCAATTTCCCACATTGCAAGTCAGATTGATAGTTTGAAATATAAAATGTGCCTATTATCCAAACATGCTGTTTGTTAAACTTCAAAGTAAAACGCAATTAATTTTCAAATTATAATCTTTATTTAGCAATCACTGCAAGATGGTGCTGTACAAGTTCTACCAGTTTAATGCCACTTTAAATATGTTTAGTCTCTTCGTTGATTTGCCAGTCATGACGCTATCAAGTTTGAAAGAGATGCCAGTTGCACATGAAGCGCCTTTAATGATTTTAAAATGAACAGTGCCCAAACGTTGTTGAATTATGACTAATTTCCTTCACATGCTTGTAGCTGGCTTAAGTGTGTTTTTTTTTAATGATTTTGTTTTAAAGAACTGATCTTAGGTTAGTTGTCTACATTTTAGTGTCCTTTGTACGGAGTGGTTTGTGTAATATCAATGGTGGAATTCAATACAAATGTAGGTATTATCACTGTCAAACGTGTCTCTGAGATATTCATCACAACATTCCCCATTCTAGAAGGCGATAGAACAGAAAACATGTTTTTGTGTTGCCTAGTATATCCTTGACCTTATGTCATATACAAACGAATTCTCTTTATTTTTTGTGATCTACCACTGGGGTATCAAGACAACGTGATACTTTGATTTCTATAACATGTTTCACTTACTGCGGTAATACCATATTGACGTAAAGTGCAGTACTTTAGAACGACATTGAATTGAACACGAAATTGAAACGGATGGGAAAATATGAGGGTTGATATTCTTCGTGTATACGCATTGGCTCAGTTGATAGATATCAAGGGCAATGGAGGTTAAATAAAATTTACAAATCAGACGTAAACGGCATATACTATTCCAGGATCAAGGTGAACATCGATCCCCAATATCCGTAAAAAAATTGATGAAAAATCTATGCCATCACAATCTGGTGATACATTTTCAAATCGCGAAGAAAAGTGTTTATGATGTGACCTATCTGTTATTTATTCAAACGATCTATTTAGGAATTCAAAAGTATCAATAGAAATTCACATTTTTGAGTAAATAATGAAATCATCGTGGTGATCTTAAATATCTTTTCACTTTCCACTGTTAATCAGCGATTGACAATCTTCGTATAATAACTTCCAGGAAACTTAAAGGTATTGACAATGAAAATTTTGTGAGTGGCTGGAAAATCAACCTTGGTAGAATGTTTACTTAGCCAAAGATATTGGTAACGCTGTTCAGTTGTGGGAAGATTATTTGATGGTAGTTGTAAATTCTATTATGCCCGTTAATTACAGAAGAATTAAAAAGAGGTTCTCTCCATGGATGAATTTAATAAAAGAACGTGATCAAGCCAAAAGAAAAGTTTGGAAAAGAAAAGATAATGACACTATTGAATTGTTATCGAAAATTAAGAAAATTAAGAAATAAATTTCTGAAATAAGAAAAACTAAACGAAAGTAGCATGGTGATAAACTTTCCTCTGCAGTGGAGAAATCTACTGAGGTTTTAGACTGTTTTACCGACATCTCGTACTAAAAGTAACAGTACTGAAGCCGATGTAACTGAATCTCATATGAGAGCTAATGAGTTTAATCTATTTTTCTCTTCCATTGGTGCAGAATTAGCATTTAATTTTCATGATTCTCCTTCAATAAATGGTGATGGAGTTCGTGTTAACAGTAATGCTAAGTTTATGTTTCATTTAGTCACTGATGATGATTTTCAAATAGAGCTAATGAGCTAATGTGTGCCCCTGTTATTGTTCTGCATCTTACCCATAATAACTAATGGATCATTTCTCGAGAATAGATTTCCAAACCAAATGAAAAAGTCAAAAGTTATTCTTATCTATAATCGGGTAATAACATTTCACTAAATAATTTTCGACCAATTTAAATTTTACACACGGTATCAAAATTACTGGAAATATTTGTTCAGCGGCAGTTAGTATCATTTTTAGAAGAAAATAAACTTTTATCAACAGTATAATTTGGGTTTATGAGTAAACGCTTAACATTAACGTCTTTGGTTAAGATTACAGATGAATGGTTGAACGCCCTTGATCATGGAAAATATACAGGAGCAGTGTTCATTGATTTGAAAAAAAGCGTTCGATTGCGTTGATTCTAACTTGCTGCAAGTAAAATTACGCAATATCAGTATCTGTGAAAAAATGTTTGCAATAGTTCAATAATTATTTGCATAACAGGTTTATTTTAACATATATTGACTCAACTTTCTCAGCTCTATTACCCATTTCTGTTAGTGAACCACAGGGTTCCATTTTTGGGCCCTTGCTATTCATTATTTTCATCAATGATTTGCCTCAATAGACGATTTTTTTGTTAAATTCAGCTTTACACCGACGACACTGTTATTATACCCCCGCCAAACGAAGTTTGTAGGGGGGTATATAGGAATCAGTCAACGGTTGGGCGGTCGGTCGGTCCGTTGCAAATCTTTCGGATCGAACTACTTTCTCAGTTTTTTTTACCGAAAGTCATGAAATTTGGTACACACATTGGTCTTGGTGGCAAGATGTGCAAGACATATTTTTTGGATGTGTTGGAAGCTGCGTTGCCATGGAAACGGCATATCTTTGGCAGTAAATCAGGGAAAAATTTTGCGGATCGAAGTACTTCCTCAGTTTTCGACCAAGACATATGTTAAGTAAATGTAATACACTATAATGTAAATATTAATGATAAATATCTCGGATATATTATCGACAATAAGCTAAAGTGTCCATATTGATAACTTATGAAAGAGGGTTGGGAACTTATAAAGTGATTATATTGCCCCTTTTTGACTATGCGGATATTTTAATTGATTCGTGTGATCAAAATAAAATGAAAGTTAATCGATATGAATATATCTCTAATGCGCAAATTCAGATTTAAAATAGTCGTTTCTCGAAAATGCAGGCGTAAGAAAAAAATAAATGTATTTGCAGGGGTGGATCCAAGATTTAGTATAGGGGGGGGGGGGGCACAAATGCAGAGGGGACTACAATTTTTTTTTCGCCAGACCTCCAAAAATCGTTCAGTGGGGGGGGGGGGGGGGGGTTATGGGGTGCAGTTTCCCTCCATAATTCTCTGACAAGCCAAAAAAAAAAAAGGTTTTCATTCTAAAAGGGGGCACAATCGATAAAAGGGCGGATCCTCTATGGTCAAAATGCACATTTTTCTTCCAAAGGGGGGGGGGGGGGCACGGGCCGGAAGTTGCCCCCAACCCCGGATCCGCAAATGGTATTTGCCTTAAGTCAGTCCATGGTATGTTTTTCCACTAGTATGAATGATATATTTCAACTCCCTTCTCATAATTACTTTTTCCATAGTTCTGGTTACTTTGCCCCCCCCCCCACTAAGCCTAGAACTGAATACTGCCGACGAACTACTCAATATAGAGACTCAATCCAATATAATGCCCTTCCGCATACTACAACATTATTACAAAGTGTTAACACATTCAGAAAGGAGTTAAAAATATTATTCGAGCCTTTTTGTAGCTGATCAGGTATCTTATTTTCACATGTACGCTATTTTTAAAGCTTTCTCTCTTGTATATAGTAAATATTTTCTCTCTTTTTCCTGTTTTTACTACAATTCGTGTCTTTAACTATTGTAAGTTGATAACTTTTTTCCTGTTAATATATATTTACATGTTTTCTATGTCTATAGGGACCCTATGTAAACAGCCTTGTTACGGTAACAACGCTGAGTTGGGCCATCCCTCCGTCTTCTTTTTTTATGAATGTATTATTATTTGTTAAAATAAATACAATTCAATACAATACAATACAACACAACAACGGCTTGCCTAATTCAGTCATTTGATTAGACTAGAATTTTTCGAGAAAACAACAACCAACAATGACAATTGAAACATTTAACTACACTCTTTATTTTTATGAAGGGCATGATTCGTAACTAAAGTAATAGTTGCATGAAAATCACAATGCATTTCCAATCATATTTATTAATCTTATGGTTTCAGAGGCTTCAGGACTTTCCATGACCCCTCTTTAATCTAACAATCTGGTTTCATATGCATCACAATTAATAGGTTTGCACATTAGTCAAAATAACGTACCTGGTATTCTTCCTGCATATCAAATATCATAAATTATTTTCATACTTCATATGCTCAACTGTTTAGTCAGTTATAATACAATCATAGAAATCAGAACAAATTAGCATTTGAGTTTTATCAATATGTGTCTTTCGTAAAATATATATATAATATTATTATTTTCTATACATTATTAGTTTGAGCAGCTTCGAGCCAGTGTTGCTGATTTACAGGAAGATGATTTTTGCGGAAATGATACTGTAAGTACAAGTATATTTTGCCTTTAGCTTATAGATTGTATAAATGCACGCAAAACTAGGTTAGGTAAACTTTTGTCCAATATTTGATAAAAACGTACACTGCAAAAACCAGGGTGTTAATTTAACACCATCTCGGTATCTATATTGGGCTACACCAGATAAGTGTTAAAACAACACCAGTTTCGAATCAAACTGGCGTTGTTTTAACACTAACTGGTGTTGTTTTGACACTTATCTGGTGTAGACCAATATCAATCTGGTGGTGTTTTAACACTAACTGGTGTTGTTTTGACACTTATCTGGTGTAGCCCAATATGGATACCGAGATGGTGTTAAATTAACACCCTGGTTTTTGCAGTGTAGCGTGTTGGTTGGTTAGAATTGTACCCAATATCCGGTAAAATGCATGTTAGTTGGGAACATTTTAACCCACCATAGCATGATTGGGTAAATGTTACAAAAAAACTAGCATTTTCCTTTATTACCAAATATTGGGTAATTTTTTTACCCAGCCTGTAGTGTACTGTAATAAAAGTAATAATAATAATAATAATAATAATAATACGTCTTGTTTACCCAGGGTAGCCTCATCAGTACTAAATACTGTTCTCCCTGAAGGTTCTGCATATTATTACCCCGGCTTTAGCATGGCAACCGTAGCGCTCAGTGCTTTCAAGGAATAAATCCTACCAGGTACCCACTTACTACACCTGGGTCGAGTGTGGCAAATGTAGATTAATGTCTTGCCAAAGGACGTTAGTGCTTTGGCAGTGTGTCAGACACCTTATTATGTATCATTCGTTTATGCTTTCTTTCAGGGAGATGTTACTCTAAATGCGGAAAAATTACCTATATAAACCTATATGTATATACGTTTATTTGATGTTTGTATAAAAAAAATGCAGTGATACATGTAAATTCACTGTCAGAGTGCTATGTAAATACTATTATTGTAATGCATTGTATTTTCTCTGATATAAACGCCATGCTTTAATAAACACAACACGAAAAGTAAGTTCCCCCTAAATCAAAATGGCATAACTTTTTAACGAAAAGGTTTCGAACAAAATAACTTGGTCAGAGTGTTCCTACAGTTATTGACTAAGTTCTGTTTGAAAATGAAATTGATCCGTCGAGTCATGCATGAGTGAGCACACATTCATGGCAAAATTGTCACTTTTCAAAAGTCACAAAAGCCAATTTGGGGGTCATTTTGGCGAATTCTGTTTCTGGTTGTGCTGTAGTTGTTTATCATCCATCGTTTGACCCCTTCGCACCTATCCTGACACTTTTCGTGTTTTTGCACGGTTTGGTGAGCACAATTTTAGTGGAAAGTAGCAATGTTCAACCCTCTTAACTTTGAAATGGCAAAATCCATTCGGATTACTGGAAAAATTAACGTCAGATATTGCTACCAAAATGAGTTGTCAATTGTGTAACCACAAGAGGTAATTTTCTGGCTGGTTGAGTGAGCACACTTTAAAATTAAGAAAGAAATGCTAAAATTCACTGTTAATAATATGGCATAAAATATGACTCCTGTGACTTTTGAAAAGTGACAATTTTCCCTTTAATGTGTGCTCACTCATGCATGACTTGACAGATCAATTTCATTTTCACACAGAAGTTAGTCAATAAGTGTAGGAACACTCTTGCCAAGTTATTTTGCCTAAAACCTTTTCGTTAAAATGTTACGCCATTTTGCTTTAGGGTGAACTTACTTTTTGTGTTGTGTTTATATTTGCAATTTAACAAATCAAATCAAATCACACGAAATCATATTCTATTTCCCTATAATCAAAGACGTTTAACCGGCCTGCGGCTATCGCCATGGAAATTGAACAACTAGCCATGGATATGACAGCCAGAATGCTTGATGAAGGAGCATCAGACCTCTACAGAGATCTGGGAGTTGCAGGTCAGACTGCTATATCACCTCCACCGAGTGCCCAGTTCCAATTTTATTTCCTCTTCAATAAAAACGATCAATATGTAACAATAAAATATAGAAGCATACAAATTAATTGCAAATAAAAATAAAAGGCATACAAAGATGAAGGCAACACGAAAAGCGGAAAAATTATTGGATACAAGTACAAGAACTAAGTACAAGAACATAAAGTTAAAGGCAATACAACTAAGAGCTCAAAGAAACACTCAGAAATATATAGAATGTACAGTAAAAACTTATATTAATGTCCCGGATATTCTATCACAATATACGTCTACTGCGCAAGAATGAACTTTGAAAAAGAAAATGTGTAGAAGGTCTTACGCTACAACTTCAAACAGATATTAAAATGAAAAAAGGGCACAATATCTCAATATTTCACAATTAACACATTTCTTTTAACCATCATTGTGTTCAGGGTATATGTTGCATCTCTAGTACCATAACAGACAAAGAAAATAAAAGAACATAAAATGATTTTGGTCGGTGCAAATACGGATCACCTTCAGATTAAACAATCAGACAAGTTGCAAATTCATTCCAAAACGAGAGTACAAATATCATATTTTAGTGAACCATGTGTCTTTATTCTCAAAAAGGTATCTATTACATTTTACTATTTTAGTCTGACGTTATAACCTTTGGCATTTCCCGACTGACATTTCAGTTCTCATTATAGTCAATTCGTTTGTTTATTCAGGCCCACCACCCAAATTGCAGCTTTCAGAATTTATTTTTAGCTGACATATTCCTTGCTTTGCCATTAATTGATTTACAAAGACTTGTATCATAATAGTCGATCCCAAAGGGCATTATCTTGATCTGGTTACAGCTTGTTATTTTGAAAATAAAATGCAATCTGTCGATGCTTCCTAGAACCTAACTGAAAAATAACATTTTAGGGCGAACGGTCAGCGTATCAGATCAGATCCTTTAGGGCATTACGGTATATGAATAAACCCGTAGTCATGGTGATTCGAAATGTTTGGCACAAAAAGCAAGATAAGGAACATAAATCTAAAATGACTGTTTTCTCAGCTTCTTCATATAGTGCGGCATAGAGCCGGATGAAATGACAATATTTTTAGAAAGATCATGGATCCCAATTACACTTGAGTACCTTATTGAGATTTCAAATTCAAACACATTTATTTTCTTCTCATGATAAAATATGTACAAAAAGAAATTTGCATTGACAAGAGCATGGCGGAAGGAGGCGAGGTTTTCGGGAACATGTGGGGCTATTTCCTGTCACGGCCGGGGGAGGGGGAGTGGTGCGACTAGGCCTTTACCATTGGTTGCTGTACTAACTTCAACATTTCTGGCTGGAGGGGTCCCGCCGCAGCCCCCCCCCCCCCCCCCCCCCCCCAGGTTCGCCGCCCGTGCTCAGGAAGCACATTGCTCCGGTTCGGCTCGCCTTAATAATACACATTTCACATAATACATTACATTACAATTATAAGATAAATTTTAAAAAGGCACTAAAAAGAAGAAAAGAAAATGTGCAATATGTGCTACTTCATATATCGTACTATGTCTATATTTTTTCAGCACAAATAAATGTGTGGAGTGAGAGGCGTGTTTAAATGGAGCCATGTTGTTGCAGACTCTAGGACCAGTAAAAATAAAATGTTTGTTTGAAACGAAACTCTTCTGTGTCTAGGAATCAATAAAATCAATAGTCCAACTGTTTAACCGGTTAAATTAAACAGAGAAGTTGAAATGCTAACGTTTGCTTCAGGGAAAATGCAGTATGAATAGAGGTCCTCACAGGGTTGATAAGAAGGAATCAGAAGAATATTTTTTTCAATGTATTTCATGAGACAATAAATTAAAAGACCTGATTACCATGATTACTGCAAAGTATTATTGTCAATACCAATCTTTCCCCCACATGAATCCCACCTAAGACTGCCCTTAAATCGACATGAACACATTAGTTTATATCTACATAACTTTTTCCCAGTTGCGGAGAAAGAAAGTACATGCAATTAGAAAAAAAGTATAAGGTTCTTTTCAAAAGAGATGATTTTGGTGTCCAATTTTAATTCATTCAGACTCCCTTTTCATTTTCTAATGTAGAGCTTACCCCCTTGCACACTGGGATGGGGATCCTATCATAATTTTCTGATACTTTTATTTACAAAAAGTTATCCTATTATGTTACATTCTTATCATGCTCATCGTTAATTGAACTACTTGTTCAGTTAGAAGAGGTGTATATAACTATAGCCATGTAAGTAGCCTTTCTAACTTCTCTTATTTCTATTGCAATGATTTTGTCCCGTATAGTGATCGAAATCAAGAGAATCAACGCGTCCGCTTCAAATGCGTCAACAATAGTTTCGATCCCAAGCAATGACAACTCGACACTGCCTAAGACTAGAGGCCTGATCAGTATGGGGATACTACAAAAACAAAAAATCCAGGCTTTGATATCGATTGTCTTCCGGAACCTTGGGGAAAGAATCGACAATTGTTCCACATCAAATAATTCACGGTATGTATATTTATTAATGATATTTAATATAAGAAACGGACTTGGCAGTCAGTTTATTGTGTTATCTCTTCTTGTAGTTGCAATGTCAAAGAAACAGTCAATGAAGGTAGATTATGTAGAAAAAAGTATATTTCTTTGAGGGGGATCATACATTAGGGGATGTAGGAAGGGGGTTGTAGCGTCTTGTTTCTACTACACTGTAAAAACTTTAGGTTTTGGGCCCTTGAAGTTGCAAGTTATTGTCGTTATTACAATTTTACAGTCTTTTTCCTGTAAAACAACAGCAAGTTTGTTGGTTTAACGGAAATCAGCATATATTTACAATCGCCCGACAAAAAATACTGTTATAAAAAAAAAATTCTCATATTTTAACAAGTTACCCTGTTAAATGACAAATCGTATCCATGATTCTGTTTTAATAGACCTGTTTACTAAGTGATTCAAATGTATGGATGTTTCTTTCCTGGGGACCTAGTAACGAGGTATTCCATTAACCTGTTAATAATGAATGAACTACAATGAACTGGCAAGCTTTCAGGTTGTCAAGAACAACCTTTGTTTCAAAAGTATGCATAAAATTTGAATCACTTAGTAAACAGGCCTATTTATTTATCATATTTTAACAAGTTACCCTAAAATGAGAAAAACGTTTCCGTGGTTCCGTTTAATTTACATAGATTTTCCTGTTAGAAATCAAGTTTCTACTATTTGACAAAAATATGACTGTATGCTAACAGTTTCCTGTTAAGGAAACCTGTTATTTCGCCTGTTATTTTACATGTACTGTGGAAAAAAGGGCTTTCCCGGCATCCTGACTGCTAGGAATTTCCCGTGAAAAAGGGGCAAATTGTTTTACACTGTATCTCTTCCACACACTCCCTCATGCTCTCTTCTCTTTTCCTCATTTTCGTCATTCGATTGTGTCTTGTGTGCCCCCGACCTGTAGCTAATGTAGCTACACCACTGGGTGTAGGACCACCACTATTTGAATTTTTCTTTTCATTGTTATATATCAACGTACGTTTCCAACAGTGAATCAGTGAAACAGAATAGTCCCATCCTATTTTAATATAAACTCTTTCCTTTGAACAGTTCGGACCCTTCAGGCACACAGCAGATGGTGGGCAGTGAAGTCCTGAGTCTCAATCTCTACCCGTCCGTACCTTCAGAACTCAAGCTTTCATCTCCTGTAAGAATGGTGTTTCCCACGCAAGGCAGTTTAGTGAGTATTGGCACAATTAGGCTCTAGTAATACTACATTCAACCAGTTTACCAACTAGTAATACTATACGCAATCAATCACAAAGCTCAATTAATACTATACTCAAGCAAAAGTTCTTCCTGACTCTTTTTTTATATAACTCGAGATATACATGGATATTTATTAGATTTATTCATTCACAAGTCAAAGTGTGTAGAATTTCTGTAACCAAATTTTAATTGGTTATTTCTTAACAATTGATTATGTTTTACCAAGTGTTTTGCTTACTTTGATTTTTGAATGAATAAAATTTTAGAATGAAAGATTAAGGCGTTTTCTAAATTTGTGCTACAATGCATGTTTGGAAATCAATATTTCTCTTTCAGACACAAACCAGCAATCCCATTTGCAAACTGATCTGAATGAAAATTTGACAGATTCACAAATTAAAGGTAGGTGAATCTTTTACTCCATCTTTAAGCAGGGAGTCTTTGCGTTGCTATACTTCTATAAATAATTCAAGTTGAAAGTTCCGTAGTCTATTGGCAATTCAATTCATATCTATATAAAGTAGTGGGAATCGGGGAGCGTTTCATCAAGTGTCTTGTCAGTGATTTTTACAGACTAATTTGCTCTCAGCCAATCAGATGCAAGGATTTCAGTAGCTTATAACAGTTGTCGGTAAAAATCACTGACAAAACATTTCATGAAACGCTCCCCGATTCCCACTTCTTTATATAGATATGAATTCAATTGCCAATAGACGGAACTTTCAACTTGAATTATTTATAGAAGTATATCAACGCAAGACTCCCTGCTTAAAGATGGAGTGAAAGATTCACCTACCTTTGATTTCTATGAAACCCACATCTATCGTTTATCTCTTTCTAAGATGTGTATATCCTGTTGTTTTCTGGAATGATTGGCATGACACTAAGTCTATTTTTCATTTTTCGTCCTCATCTGGTCTGTCCTTTCCTTGCTCTTATTATGTCCATACTCCCCACCTTTCTCACCTTCACCTTCGCTCCCTAATTCTAGTGCTTTCATGATTTCTTTTTTCCCCATTTTGTGCTTAAAAGTGTGTATTAAGAAAACGATATGATATTGTGGTCATAAAGTATGTGTGTATTTCTACTTCTATAACGCAGACCCCTGTGGAAGACCAGTGTTTATAAACTCCGGTCAAGCGCTAATGGCAATCAATCGCTAAAATCCGTAACACAAAGCCCCCCCCCCCCCCCCCTTTCAATCAAAGGCTATTAGAGCATGATTCATAGCGATCAATCGTTATTAATTTTTGCAATGAATTCAAATAACACGTAACGACTTGTCTTGAGACTATGAAATTCCACATTTCCCCGCTGATATCGTTGAAACTAGTAAAAGCATGCCTGGCAAAATGAGGTAAGTACCTCCGTTTTATTCATATTATATGGCGATGTCAATATATTTTAATAAATAATGACAATAATTATGTAAAATTCTAATGTAAGTAGCATTCTATGACAATGAATTGTGCATATAGAGGTGTTGTGGATCAGTGGATAAGTCCCTGAACTGTGAACCACGAGGTCCAGGGTTCGAATCCCACCGCACCACTAGCGTCCTTTGGCAAGACGTTAATCTACATTTGCCACTCTCCACCCAGGTGTTGAATGGGTACCCCGTAGGATGCACTGTGCTGCTCTTGCTGGAATACTCCCCAGGGAGCGGATAAAGTGCACACATTGTGTGCGGGCATGTCAGAATCCGAGACCGGGGTAATAATAGTATTGTAATATGTAAAGCGCTTTGATATTAGTTTACTTCTGAAAAGCGCTATATAATAGACGTTATTATTATTATTATCATATATAAAGATGAAAGCTGATATTTTACCGGAATTAAGACGCCTTTTTATCCTATCGCGCAACCCTGTTTCAGTGGCAAGAAGCACACGCTGACGGAACAACCAAGGGTCCTTCGCCCGTGATCTCCGGCAGACCTCGCGTTGCTTGCCCGGTGGGTTGTGTACGGCAGAATTTTTTTCTGACTTGGACGATGCAAATTTCATTGTGCTTGTAAAACTAATTGTGTATTTGTTATGATGGGATTATTATGACCCATGTCTCTTATTTCTTAACACACTTGGGCAAACCCACAAAATAGGGGCCGGATTTTTTTCCAAGCTAGTATAAGGCCAACCAATAACAACATGATTGCAACAGGCAGGCCCAAATGTTTGGCCTGCCTGTTGCATGTTGTTATTAATATTATTACTGTTGTTAAACATAGTGGGCCTGCCTGTTGAATGTTGTTATTGGTTGGCCTTATAATAGCTTGGAAAAAATCCGGCCCCTATTTTGTGGGTTTGCCCAAGTGTGTTAAGAAATAGTAGGAGACATGGGTCATAATAATACCATCATAACAAATTAGTTTTACAAGCACAATGAAATTTGCATCGTCCAAGTCAGAAAAAAATTCTGCTGTACACAACCCACCGGGCAAGCAACGCAAGGTCTGCCGGAGATCACGGGCGAAGGACCCTTGGTTGTTCCGTCAGCGTGTGCTTCTTGCCACTGAAACAGGGTTGCGCGATAGGATAAAAAGGCGTCTTAATTCCGGTAAAATATCAGCTTTCATCTTTATATATGCACAATTCATTGTCATAGAATGCTACTTACATTAGATGTTATGATTTATTAAAAAATATTGACATCGTCATATAATATGAATAAAACGGAGGTACTTACCTCATTTTTCCAGTCATGCTTTCAGCGATATCAGCTAAACACTCTTTATGTTACGGGGCCCAGGTCACGCCAAACAAAAATAATAATAAATAAATAAATACAAAAATCCTAGCTATGCCACTTGCCCTTTCGTCCCCGTGTATTTTAATGCATAATTATTCAATTCTCCTATTTATTTTGCACAAATAATGATTTCCTTGTCAAAAGCTTTTTTTAAGATACTGTTTTATTATATTTTCTACATCTTAGACAAAAGAAAAACGAAAAAAACTAGCAAGAGTACATTTTTCAAAAACGTCTGTTACAAAAGTCTACTCAACACACCCATTCGAGAAAGCCCCCCCCCCCCCCGTTGTCTCGAAGTGGCGCGTTCATTGAACTTCTCGCTGGGAACGCGTCCATTCGAGATAACCGGGGGGGGGGGGGCTTGTCTCGAAAGGGTGTGCCCGTTCCCGCTCCCATCCCGCTCCCGCAACCCACCCATTCGAGACAAGCCCCAAGTAGTGACAATTTTTGTTCAGTGCTTGTATTGAGTTTCATAACAGGTATTTTCCACATTTACAAACGTCACCATACTCGCTGCATTAGCCCGAACTAGGTCCAAGAAAAGATTGACAACACATTAAAACAAGTTTCCACCCCTCCCCCGCAACCCAGCTACCCGTTTACACTTGAGCAAAGGCCCTACTTTAACAAATCATTGTATTGTCTTGGCATTAGCTGGTAGGCAATATGATTTGCTATCATGTTCTGAGTGGATCGATGTTTCTACGCCAATGTTGTCGCCATCTGCAAATTTGTACAGTAACAAGTTTTGACAAGCCATTAACTCTAGCAGGTCATGTATTATGGTTTCAGATAGTTCTGGAGAATAAAAACAGTTGGTATCAGCAGTGGCGTAGCTACAGAGACATGGGGGACGTTCCCCTACCCCCAGAAAAAGATTGAAAGAAAGAGAGAAAAGGGGGAAATGAAAGTAAGGGAAAGGGAGATGTGGAAAGGGACATGATAATAAAATGATAGGACCACCTTCGGCACCTCCCCCTATAAAATCAGTGGCCATGTACATACGCATTTCATTTTCTGAGTAAAACCAGTGCACCCCCTGCAATGTTGCAAGTGTCCCTTCAATGGCTGGCCTCACTATACGCCACTGGGTATCAACCAGACGTCCCAGATATTATTCGCATGTGACGATGGCTAAATTTAATTGTAAGAAGCATAATATTTGCAGATGATTTGTAAAAGGTAGAGTGTTATTGGCAGGATGGTCAGCATGTTCACCCAGACATATAGGTCACGCAGTCCTTGGACTCTGGATATTGAATGTCCTTAATTGTTGATTTGGTGCTCTGACAGTTGCGCCTAAGACACTTCCCTTAGGGCATTCTTTCGTCATAGATACATGGTTAGGGTAAGGGTTGAAACTGGGTTTAATAGCGTTTGGTTTAGGTTATTTGAAGTTAAGAATTTGACAAATTTAACCGTCGAGCAATTGTTGCCTGGACATGCATGTGCCATACAACTGTACATTTACGCATCGGGGCTGTTTGATGGTCTTGTTGAAGGCCTAGTGCAATAAACCAGTACATGTGTTCATTCAAGTACCTGTAAGGAAAGGGCAGTTTTGTCTCTGTTTTTTTTTTTTTTTTTTTTTTTAGTTTTCATGATTTAAGTGACCGACTGTAACTGATTTTACTGGCAAAACCAACACTGATTTCGGAGAGAGGATTATGTTGGCGAATTCGCACTGGTTTTGTTTTATCAATTCATGTGTTATCTGGTTAGTTCTCAGTTGACTTCTGGATTTATATATTCATAATTTTTTGTTTATTATTCGTTCGTTTTCTGCCAATAAAGTCCCTTTCTGAACACATTGCTAAGCTAATCGGGTAATATTCAATTGCAAATTCTCTTCTACACTGTGTCTTTAAGAAGTCGATACTTTGTGTGCACAGTCACGAATCGAAAGCTACAATGATACATGATGCCTACCCAATAATTGCATGCCTGTCGAGACGGTAAGTTTGATTGGCTCGTAAAGATGACATCATGGGATTGAACAATTTCTATAATTGTCACTTTTGCACTTTCAACTGTACTTTCAAAGAAGAAACCAAACAAGCCTTGACTTAACATACATCTCCTTGCTGCATTCTCTTGCTTTTTATAGACAAGGAAGTAAAAAGGAACGTATTTGCATGCATTCCCACCACAAGTTTCGCTTGACGAGTTTTCGCCTCCTGTTTTTTTTTATTGGTTACTCTACTCATCGTTATGTTACACATTTTAGGGGGTCGATGCAATATAATGCTATTGATCTACACATGTGCTATTCTGAGATAAAGGGAAGTTGAAAGCTAGTGTTATAACTCGTTCGGGATTATAATTTACTTCTCTTAATTTAACTTAATTGCCGCTTGACTTTGAATATAAAATCTCTATGAGTTGTAGAGTAATCATGGTAATGCAAGTAACTAATTTGTTTTTACATGAAAGTAAGAGTGTGCACTTTTTTACATTGAACCCCTCAATTATACTTTTCATAGAAGGAATAATGAGAATTGCGAGCCAATCAAAAAATAAGACCAAACGCTAGCTTAGTGCAAATAAAAAAGTTCCATTCTTTCTCAGTTACGAAACTCTGGGCCCTGTTTCATAAAACTATCAACAATTTCCACAGATCTATGACAAATTCGTCCTCATGCAATCAGATGCAAGTTTTTTTCAGTAGCTTAAAACTGTTATTGCAACTTGTTTACTATGGTTTACTATTCCTCACTGCTGAAGGTATCGATGAAACTCATTACTTACTTACTAATTTGGACCTTCCTTGCACACTTTTTCTTCATATTTTTTCTCTATTTCATCCTCTCTCTGTTCTTTCTCTCTCCTTCTGTCTGTCTTTCTCTCTCTCCCGTTCGTTTTCTTTCTCTCTTTCGTTCCTTCTCTCATTCATGTTTGTTCACATATGTTATTGTCATTTCCCACTCTTTCTCTTTGGTAATGTGATCACGTTGCCATGGATACAGCCTCCTCAATTCGCAGACGGTCTTGCCCTTTGCTCGTTCTGGGATAACACCCTAGGGTAAGTGTGATATTATTAATAAAATCTTCGGTGGAAAAAAGGTGAGTACCCCGCTGACTTGTGCCTGATATTTTTTTGTTAAATTGTTGTGTTATGATATCATGTTTGCTATCTATATATGGACATTAAGTCCTGCTTGATATGTGCTAACCTGAATTTGTAAGGATAATTTGATCATTACTCGTTTGCCAAAATATATTTCATTAGTCAGTAACATAATTACATAGGCCATGTCAGTAGAATTTACAGAAGAAATAAATATTTGACCTTTAAGACCAGCATATTTTTTAATTTATTATTTATTTATTTTTTTTGGGGGGGGGTCTAATTCCTCCTCAAAATCTAAGTGGCTGAAATTGAAATATTATATAAAATAGATTATAAGTTTTCATTTTCTTTTTTATTAATCACAGCGGATGGTCCCAGGAAGGATGTGAGGTAGAGTTTGTCAACTCGTCCCTAGTCATATGTGCCTGTAATCATCTCACAAACTTTGCTGTCCTCATGCAAATTAATGACTACGAGGTAAGTTCGGTGTTACTCTGTGAAGTACTGGAGTAAAAATGCGCTTTTATGAGGTTTGGAGTCGTTTTAGCCTTTTAGGGATCACTTTTTGGTGGGGTTGAATTGATGCTCATAACAGTAGAATCCACTTTCAAAAGAGTAATAATTTGTTAACCAATGCTATTGAATTAGATTGCGACTGTAAGCTTTTCAAGGCTTCAAAATAAGAAGGAAAATAATTTGACGAATTAAATGATATCTATCGCTTATTCATCCTTAACTTAATTAATGTACGGTACTGTGAAATATCGTAAATAGCTTTATGATCGTACAGTTACCGAAGTTATTGTAAATCATGTTTATATGATATGACTGTATTAAAATTTAGCTTATGGATGCAAAAATAAATATATTTTAACATATATATATATATATATATATATATATGCAAATATGTGCTGTACATAATACGGCAGTTTTACTTGAACTTCTTTTTCTTCTATTCTACAAGCAGCTCCCCCAAGCCCACGAGATTGCCGTGAATATGATCACATCAGTTGGGTGTGGCCTGTCCACAGCGGGCGCCTTCTTCACAATTTTGACATTCATTGTTCTTCGGTATGTGTAGGTGTGGCACTTTGGGCTTTCAATATCCTACTCTAACCAGATTCTTAACTTCAACCATGCATCAAACATTCTACCTAATCATAACGCTAACCCTAAACCTAATGTAAGACCCCAACCCCAACCCCAACCTTACATCTTGGACGAAATAAAACCCGAAGCAGTTGTCGCAGATCATGACTGTGTCAAAGGACATTAGCACTTTGTCTATCAGCCCTAGTCACACTACACTGTGGCGATGTCTGTTTAGCGGACCACAACGATCATGGCAGATTGTTCGGTTAAGATTATTACTGGAAAAGGCATTCAGAATTACAGCGATCTGTTTTTTGTGTTTTGTTTTGTTTTGTTTTATTTTTGTTTTTTGTTTGTTTGTTTGTTTGTTGTTGTTGTTTTTTTGGGGGGGGGCGGTAATCGCTGTTCACACTCCGATTCATTCTTATTGTATTTAGTTCTT
This sequence comes from Heliocidaris erythrogramma, assembly GCA_025617745.1. Taxonomy (NCBI): domain Eukaryota; kingdom Metazoa; phylum Echinodermata; class Echinoidea; order Camarodonta; family Echinometridae; genus Heliocidaris; species Heliocidaris erythrogramma. The sequence goes on along the minus strand of CM046873.1, from coordinate 37,083,426 downwards.
TTGTGTTCATTTATACAGTTGGTTTCTTCTTTCTTCATGTTCTTTCTTTTTTTAAATAAGACTAAGACAATTTTCACGAGATCAAGATCTTAATGTACAAACTTGGGTCCGTATTCTACTAATTCAGTTAAATCCAACTCAAGATTTAAAGTCTTGCTAAACAGAGGGAACCTTAAGTCACAATCTGTATAACTTTCTTTGTTAAACTTTATAGCGAGCTTTAAACCAGGGTCAGTTTTAGGACCGTATAGTTTAGCGTTTTCTGTCCTAATGAAATGTCAAGATTTTATACATGCCTAACTCAGTTAAATGCACAAATCAGTGTTATTGTTTTTCAACCCACGAAATGAAGTGTACGATTATTACAGTATATATACATATCAATCCTGCTGTAGATATAGTTGCAGACTAACTCCTTTTTCATATATAGAGTGAAATACTGGACAGTAAAAACACAATTATTATTGCGCTATTATCGGTTGTTACATTTTATTGCTAATCGCTCTGCCTTTGATATAACCAAATTCTGTTTTACGTTTTGAATTGTCGATCAAGAGACAAAATGATTTATTACGCTAGTCGTATTGAGCGTGAAGTGGCATTGGATGATCCTTAATTTTTTTTGTATTATTTATTTTTGATATATCTGGGGCAAATAAGAACCGAAATTGTAGTGAATGGGCTATTCATTATTCAGTCGTATATAAGTATTTTCCCCAATATTTTACCCTCCATTTTACTGATATTATTCCTAACAAATTAACAAACATGTTCAAGGTAAATCACATTTATAATGTAAATACATAATAGAATAATAATTCAAAATAATTCAAAATACAATTGTTTTTTGAACTGTCGGGTTCACAGAAGACAAACATAATATATTCAATAATGTATTCATGGAATCCATGAAGACAAGCGAAACAATATACAAACACATACATGTACCATCTTTTGAATATTGGGGTATAACTTGTTTTAACATCACTTGAGTCCTAAATATCAGCTAGAAACTCCACCTTTAAATTTAATATGCTATTCATGTGATATCTGATCTGACGACCATCCGTCAGCTTCAAATCTATACTGCCAGTACAATTCTCAAGATATGTCTAGTACTCTACACTCTTCTTTTTTCTCCTAGTCTCAAATCAGACCGTGTGATGATACATATCAACCTTGCAATTGCAGTTGGAATGGGGCAGATTATGATCCTGTTTTTAGACACGCCCACTACAAAGCAGGTTCGTTTGCATTGCCAAAATCAGTAGCTATTGACTGACAATCACGAAATATAGATGTAACTACTGTCAGTTCTAAAAATGTCCAAAATTGTCAAATTTATGATTATCATTTGTTTTTGTCACATTGGTACATTATATAATACATTGATCTTGTAATGAATGGCCGTAGCAGACATTTTAGATACACAATAAATGTCTAATAATAACAAGTCCAAGACTATGTAGAAGGATGCATTTAAAACAAATATCATAATTAGAGCGTTATGAATTTGAAGTTACAAAGTAATTACTATACACATATAAATTATTCATTAAATTAAGTCAAAGTATAATATAATTTACAGTTACACAATATAATTGGGTCAAGTTAATGTTTACTCTCGATTCTCCTTTATACAACGAGCTGTAATGAGCTAATATGTATATAACATTTGGTGAATTCTGCTAAATATCCTAATTTAGGTGGAGTGTACAGTCAAAGCATCGTTCCTCTATTACTTCTACATGTCAGCGTTCTGTTGGATGTTGATAGAGGGCGTAAATCTCTTTCTGCAAGCCGTCATCGTCTTCAGTAAACCAGGAAGCCGGATAAAGATCTATCTCGTGATTGGCTGGCGTAAGTCACGATGACAGTTTACTCGGTCATGACAATGTAATTTGTTTAGAAGCAGCATCCACAATTACAAACACGACGTAGAACAAACGTGTGATATTTGATTATTCATCAGTTATTAGAAAGTGATTCGCTTCGTCTTAATGTAATGCACCCTTTAATGAGGTCGCCCACTGAACAGTGCAAAAACATTAGCAATAAAGCACTCCTGATGACAATGTAAACGCATCATTTGTTTTGGTCGTCTACAATTCAGCAGTATTCGGTACATCATTCGTACCCCCTTTCAAATACTGTTGAATACTGTTTAAGATACTTGAGGTCTTCCGACCTGTTTCTCAAGACGAGTTAATGACGGTTATTTCAAGATGTCCCAACAAAAGTAGTAAATTGGACCCACTCCCAACTTGGTTAGTGAAAGACTATATTGATCATCTTCTCCCGATACTAACTGAACTTGTAAATTCTTCTTTGTCATGCTGTCTTTCCACAGAAGGCTCACCATGCAATCATAAGACCTCTTTTGAAAAATTCCTCTTTAGATAAAAACAATTTGAAGAATTATAGGCCAATTTATCGTTTGTTGGTAAACTTATCGAGAAAATTGCTTGCTCAAGACTGGTGGAACATATGGAGATTAATAATCTTGCTGATCCACACCAGTCTGCTTATAGACCCAAACATGGTACTGAATCTGCATTGATTAAGGTTAAAAACGATATTATGTTTTCATTGAACTCAAACAAAGTAGTTCTTGTGGTACTTGTAGATTTATCTGCAGCCTTCGATACGATTGGCCACAAAATTTGTATTTGTCGTTTGTCAAAGAGAATTGGTGTTAGGGGAACTGCGTTGAATTGGTTTCAGTCTTATCTTGATGGCTGGTCAGCACAAGTCGACATAGATGGGGAACTTTCAGATCCAACCATTTCTAGGTTTGGTTTACCCCAGGGCTCAGTTGTAGGTCCCATTGGTTTCACAGTTTATATTCTCCCAGTTGGCGACATCGCCCGGTACCATAATGTTTCATATCATGTTTATGCTGATGACATTCAGTTGTATGTAGCATTTGATCCTAAAATTCCTGGGGAACTGGATAAGGCCATGTTTTCACTACAATCTTGTATATCAGATATAAGGAACTGGCTGACAGCAAATAAGTTAAAACTCAATGATAGTAAAACTGAATTTTTCATTGCTGCATCACCATACAATTACAAAAATTTGCCAGATTTAACACTGTCAGTTGGTGAAGTTTATTGATCAAACTACTTGTCATCATGCTGTAAGGTCACTTATTCTTTCCAGACTAGACTATTGTAATGGGCTTCTTTCCTCTATACCAAAATCTCATGTAAACCGTCTACAGCGTCTGCAGAATTGGGCTGCACGTCTTGTTTTTGAGGTTGGCAGAAGTCATTCTTCCCAACCTTTACTTCGTTCCCTTCACTGGCTGCCCATTCAAAAACGCTTCATCTTCAAATTAGTTCTTTATGTTTATAAATCTCTCAATAACCAGGCTCCAGGGTACATATCTGAATGCTTAACTGTATATACACCTAGTAGAAATCTCAGATCCTCAAATCATAAACTTCAGCTCAGCTACCCAATGACCCGAAATTTGTCAGGTGATAGGACTTTCACAGTTACTGCATCGAGGCTATGGAATAATCTCCCCTTGACCATTAGACAGTCAGCATCCATAAAGACCTTTAAAAAAGCTGTGAAATCATATTTATTTTAAATCCGCTATTAAACTTTGTAACAGGTACATTCATTACATTTTGTCTCCACAAAACCACCTGGTAGTTTCCCACATTATAAAAAATATAATGTGTTCTATAATTTAAATATTTTGTAAACGCTCCGAGCCTTATGGGAAGGGCGTACTTAATGCTTATTGTATTGTACTTTATAATCTGTTGTAAATATGGGAGAAGGCTCTTGAATCTTGGAGGAGAGGTCCTGGAACGTTCATTGGTCAGTGCTTACATCCTCAGACAAGGGGTTGTAGCCACGTTTGTGCCTCTCGACCCATGTATACTCCGGTACCCGCTAATACTGTGGTAATAATAATTATAGGGCCTACAGGCAGCAGTCTTAATACTGATGAAGCTATCAACGATGTTTAGATAAGACAATATTTCAATCATATTATTATTCTTTCTGCAGTTTGTCCAGTAATTCCATTGGCTGCAACACTCGGATTTTACAAAGGAGTTCTTGGAGATGACGTCACTAATAAAACAATTGCTAATCCTGTGTAAGTAATGTTTCCAGGCAAATGTGATATAAACATAAAGAGAAATAAGAAATAAATAACATAACCAAAGACATTCTTTCTAAATCTTATAGCTGGATTGTGTAACTTGAATAAAATAATTTCTGTATACTTGTATAGCCCTTTAAAGTTGTTATGGTTATAGTTTATATCTTCTTTTTAATATTTTCATATTTATCTTTAATATCTTTCACAGATTGGAAGTCATTCTAAGTTTTCTCTCTATTGCTTCTTAAATATATTTCATAGTCTTCAAATTAAATCTTCTGTTACATGATTTCGTGTTGTTCTAATTCGTGTCTGCAAGTGACTGGCACATCCTTCATTAAGGACTAATTTCGCCCCCCCCCCCCCACTTCACTCAAAAAAGTGTACAGATTGTGCAGGTAGCATGTACAGAATCAACCACCTAAAACTTCAACTTGCATACAGTGAATGGGGGAACGATAAAGGTGTATGAAGAAAATACGGGATAAAAAAATACTCGCACGAAAAAAAAAAACATTCAGGCATGGATTCCGTGCAAGTGTGTGTGCGTTCGGGTGCGTCGAGTTGTCTATTTACGAGTCGCCTTTACCTTTATTGAGAGATTATTTAAATTTGCATACCCAGAATAGACAGGTTTCCCTAGTAAAAATGTATCTTGTTGGTTTTAGATGTTTTGTACGAATAGAAGACGACTCCATCTGGTTCTTTGTGGTTCCGATCTTGACCATCATAGCTCTCAACGTGTACTTCATATCGAGGGTCATCTTTGAGATCATCAAGTTGGCCGGGGGGCCTCATGTAGTCAACAACCGAGTCACTCAAGCAAAGTGAGTCAGATCACCCGTTGTTTTATTGTAAAATACACTGGTGGGTTTAAGGGAAAAAGCAGCCCGTGTCCCTTCTCCCTCTTTTGAAATTATTTATCCATTCTGCTTATTTGAACATGTTTTAGCTATTTCACAATATTTGTCTGGGGCTGCCATATTTTCAAGCAAACTGCTTATAATGGCAGTCCTTCTTCCGCTAATGATTTTATTTGTTATGAATTACAATAATTTGACAATTTATCATTTCGTGTTTGTTTTTGAAAAATAATTGTTACATATACATGTACTTGTTTATGATTCAGTATCAAAAAATACTCTTGTATTTTATTTTATATACATTACCGAAAAATGTTGTACTAATATGAATGCAGAAGAAAATCAAAAAAATCAAATCAAATTCAAATGACACCCCTTAAAAAGGGCCTACACGATTTCCTATTTTTTCTCATTAGAAATATTTCGGAATCGTGCCGCCTTGCCCCAATTACAAAATTCTGGATTCGCACCTCATGTAGCAGTAGTAGCAGTAGTAGTAGTAGTAGTAGTAGTGGTAGTTGTTTTTCTTGTAGTGATAGTAGAAGACGAAGTTGAAGTAGTAATAGCAGTATGGTCGTAGTAGTAGTAGTAGTAGTAGTTGTCGTTGTTGTACTAGTAGTTGAGTAGTAGTAGTACAGTATGAGTCAGAAAAAATGTTACACTTTTTATATTAAAAATGTGATAGAATATATCACAATTCTTGCACCACATTTGTGGGGAATCAGTGTCTGTGTGAAAACCAATTTGTGGCAACATGAAATATGAATGCCTTATTTGGATTACACAGCACAATGAGCAAGAAAGCCTGCGAGAAGACAGGCAAACACTTCTTAGGGCCATGGCAGCGATGCTCCATCGAGCTCAGAAATGCATCGAGAGAAACGGACGCCATGTGAAAGATTGAAAGTCGAAGTGCCCAAAATGACTACGAAACAGGACTTTTCAGTGAAGACCACTGAAAGTTATGATTTCTGGATTTATATATTCATTCATTTATTTATTGGTTCTCATGTTTATTTGTCTTGATGAAACATATGCATATACTGTACTCTGATTGTTGTGAATGTTGCTGTCTCTTCAGCAGGTAATCATACGACTTGGTGTTCAAACAATGGCTGCTGTGCACTCAACTGTAACAGCAACATTGAAACAAATGTGACCTTCCACCACAAAACGACCAATAAGTCGGAAAGTTGGGTTTTTAAATTTTGAAAGCTTAGATTCTAAGCTTTAAAATGAGATATAACACGTCTTGTATGGACTAAGCAAACCCTTGCAAATTACAATGAGAATGTCAACGTGTCAGACAGGCTAATGACCAAAACAATAGAGAAAACGGGCTGTAAAGATGAGTGACTATTTAAGAGCGCCTAATCTGTGTCCTGTTGTTTGTCGCACAAAAGGTTGAGTCAAAACTCCCTAGCACACTAGTGAAGTCCTAATTGGATTGGGTTGAAACTTTCCAAACCTTGAGATATATTTCTTTGTTTCTTTAGATTTTGAATATCAGACAGTGCATAGTTTTTAAGCTGTACCAGAAAAGCGATGTGAAGTTCAATCACAGCAAGTTGACACACAGAGTTTGAATGTCCAGGAAAACATGGTCATTTTGAGTGAGAGTAAAAACATATTTCAGCAAGGTATTTTAACCTGAAATTTTGTCCAATTGCCAAACAACAAAGGAATATATACTCCATCCAAAAACGCTAATACTATGTTAATCCCACATTTTAAAAACAATACTCAATTCAAAATGTGTAACATTTTTTCTGACTCACACTGTAGTTGTAGTAGTCGTAGTTGCTGTTTTTGTTGTAGTGATAGTAGTAGTTGTAGTAGTAGTAGTAGTGGCAGTAGTAAGTAGGTCATTCAGCAGTATGTCGGCCTGATATTCTTGAAAAAGGTGTGTGTCCGTCCATAGATCATATATATCAGCGGTTTCTTAGACTGGCATTATCAGTATTTTAATAATTATCATTATTAAACACCCTTATCATTGTCCTTTTCCACGTAGACATGGCGTCAAAGCCTGTGTGATTCTGCTACCGGTCATGGGGTTGACGTGGATATTCGGTGCAATGTGGCAAGACCAATCTACTTTGGTGTTCATGTACCTCTTCATCATCTTCAATTCACTCCAAGGATTCTTCATCTTCATTTTCCACTGTCTGCTAAATTCTGAGGTAAACAAATCCTATTAGAATAATTTCACTGCACAATTTGATTGACTAACAAATTGAAGCAATAATTATTCATTTTGGGAAATGTGTAAATCCCCCTTGACCTTTCCGTTTCCAAAATTTTATTACGTCGATGTTTCGATTTTTGTCCTTTGATGGAGATTGGCTGAATTTTGTTGTCTTAATGGTTCGAATTTTTTTCTCGATAAAAAAGAAAATATTTGTTTAGACTGTTTTTGTGGCTTTGGAAGCACACCTGTGAAATAAATCCTTAGCCGGTCAGTCCGTTGAATAATAAGAAACATGCCAACCACAGTCCGATTAGTACATTTTTTTAATTTTAAGACTTTCATCTGCTAATCATTTCTACTTATTCTGTTTTCTTCTTCCCATTCTTCTTTTCTTCTTCTTTCATTATTTCATCATATCTGTGTGTCTGCTAGGTCCGCCATACGTTCCAGAGAAAGAAATTGGAGTGGAGAAACTCCTTCTCAAGGCGAAGCTCGTTCAATCTCAAAGTTTTTCGAAGCGATGACTCCAAGAAGAAAAACACGGTAGATACTAACAGGCTTTCCGCCATTGCCACGCCCATCGGTTCCCATAGCAACCAGAATAAAGACCAGTGAAAGCGTGAAGCTTCACAAATTCTATTCAACTTTAGTTGAGTTTGATTTTGTATTCGCTTTGTATATGACTGCAATTTTATTTGTTCTTCTTCGGGAAAGGATTGACGGTTGAAATATTGCCAAAATGTGAATTTATCACATGGTACAGTTTTATTTTCACTATTTACCAGTGTTCATAGCTTATGAAGGTTGTGTGGAGGGATGTACATAAAATGAATAAATACTTTTTTTTTAATGTTTCTTTTCTATCGACAAAATATATTTCATGATAAAAATTCAACATGGAGGCTGGCTATATTATTACTATGAACATCGTCTCTCGCCTAACTACAACAACACTGTCCAAAAACCAATGCGTAAAATTTGTAGGTATGCCCACTAAATAATAATAATAATAATAATCAACATCTTCGCTTCTTAGAAGCGTTGTTCATTCAGTCGAGAGATCCGCTATTGTGCCGACAAAAGGAGTTTGTACAAGCGCTTCGATTATTCTAGCGTGCCCGGATCATACCCGGGTCGCTATACACACCCTTCCTTGACTTTTGTATTTTCTTGTATTCTCTCATTCCTGCGTTGTGACCCGATGAGTGCTGGTCGAAAAGCTTCGTCACTATGAATTTGTTAAATGTTATCTTTAGATAATAATAATAATAATAATACTGCTATTTCTGTAGCGCCTTTTCAGAGTATAGATACAAAGCGCTTTACATAATACAATTAACAAATAACAATGCTGCTTACAAGAATATGCATAAACCAGATTTGCATCAAACCTGATTGCATGAAAGAGGTTGATTACAAATTATAATACAAAAAGTAAGAGAGAACTATGACAAAAGATCCAAGACGAAAGCTGATAAGCGGGTATTACTGAAAAAGGTGTGTCTTAAGATGTTTCTTAAAAGTATCCAGTGATGCGTTATTTCTTATAAAATTGGGTAGATTGTTCCACGCTTTGGGGGCGGTGGCTACGAATGCTCGTTTACCAGCATTGGTACGACATCTTGGAATTTATATCATTGTTCTAGTGTTGGATCTAAGATAATACTGAGACTGTGTAACATGAAGAAGATTAGTGAGGTACAAGGGAGAGAGACCATTTGGAGTAGCGGTCTTAAAGTAGAGTCTTTGCTGAATCGGGAGCCAGTGAAGAGTATTCAGAAGGGGTGTGGTATGTGTGCTCTTAGGTTGCTTGAAAATGAGACGTGCAGAATGGTTCTGAAGGAGTTGAAGACGGTGCACATTCTTGGTTGTAGTACCACAGAGTAGACTGTTGCAATAATGCAGGCGTGACAGGACCAGGGCACGAACTGCAGCATGGGCAGTACCTTCATCTAGATACTTCCTTATCCTACTCAAGTTTCGGATGTGGAACTTGAGTAATAATCATGGCCCTTTAAACCCTGAATTATTTGTATATTTCGTGAGCTATACCTTGAATTATTTCATAAATTACGCATATTTCACTTATATCAAAAATACATCAAACTTTTTGAAAGATGACCACTTATACTCCATCGGCGCACTGACTATGATCTACCCCGCTTGTACCGGGCTGAAGTTGCATAGGTACCACTAAATCCACCAACGCAGCCCTGCAACCTCATCTTCCGTATCAATTTAATCCTCAAATTCACTATACTCTGACAATATTCTAAGTAATCAATGCCTTCCGCTGAATCTCCCATTAGTATTGCACGAGCGTCATTGGCTGTGCATGTTTTCCTTGCTTTTCTTTTTCGTCGATCAAAATTACGCCTGCAATATCACCTGATCAAAAACGGGGTCATGCAAACTTTCAAGCCGCGCTGGAAACCGGCCTTTCGGTAAACCGGCCTTTCAGATTATTTTACTTTCTCGACGCGGCCGGAAAAGCGGCCTTTCGGGTTCAAAGAGTTTCTATGAATGTTTTGTTTTTTTAAACTATTTCTTATATTCTGAGATGGTTCATGCACACACACTATACATAGTATTTTTCATAGATACCATGACGTGATTTTAATCAGATCTTAATCAGATGAGTTTTAAAAAACTCATCTGTTTTTTTTCAACTACCGTGGTTCTTTTACGTCTGATATGCATCAATATTAAGATTTAGCAGACGTAGCGTCTATGTTGGGTATTTCTGTTCTCCCGTCCTTTAATACTCTTACTATGTAAATACTGTATTTTTGAAATTTGTCATACTTTAATATTCTTATATATTTGTGTCAATGCTGCCTTGCTCCGGTAATAATTCAAGGAACAGCCTATATTCCCCGAAATTATATTAGGATCATGTTTTCTTCATTGAATGATATATTACACCTTGACAAAAATAACACTTCTCCTATACAAAATATATAGCGTGTATTAGCTGTAATTGTATCTGTTGTATCTGTAATTATATCTGTAATTGTGAGCGCTTTGGGCCACTATGGGAAAAGCGCGTTATAAATGCCAGGTATTATTATTATTATTATTATTGTATTATACTTGGTATCTCCCTTTTCAAGGTGACTGATGTTAATAATTATATTTTATGTAATGGTAAAACCAATATTTCTTAAACCCCATATCACTGTAGTTGCAGTTGTGTCATAACCACTTTACACCATAATTTATGGAAAAGTAAACATATAGAAAAAATAGCATTACGTAGTAGATTTATAGAATTATGAAACAAGCACAAAAGTTATTTTGTATAACATTTCGCTTTTCCTGAACACTGTTTAAAAAGAAAATCTGTGCGTGAATTAGATTCGATGATATATGTTAAATAAATATTTCACAGTTATAAAGAATAATTTTACTCAACTGGTTTTATTAGACCACTAAGGAAAATATCATTCATGAGGATAATTATTAAGAAGCCTAAAAGCGGAATAATTAGATTTCCAAGTAAACGTATTGTGGACTTTTTCTATTGAAAAGGAGGTTTATCGCGAAAGCTGTAGTTTGTATAATGGTAAATCGTGCAAAATTTTCAATAATAGGTTTCTTAAGCCAAAATAAAATTGTATAGTGACATCAGAAAATATATAAATATGAAATCCAATGTTGCTGCCTTTTTAACGCAATAATATGTATCACCAAAGTTTAAGAGCACTATTATTGCAATATTGATGGGAAATTATTCTTATGCAAATTTTCATTTGTAAATAGCTGGTCTATTTATGATAATGCAATATTATTGTTTTGTTCGACGAATTTATAAACGACTTTATCATACAATGATTATTACTTTAACACGTTTGTGTTGCATGAAATATTTGTACAGTAATGATCATTCTCAATTATGCACAGTCAAAACTGCTTAAATTACACTATGAAAAAAACCCTAAGGCCCGAATTCACAAAGGAGGTTTGGTTTAAACCATGGTTTAAACCCCCTCCTGGGTTTTTTAAGCGTACGTGCGCAATGAATCCGATCCAATCATATATTTTCTTTGAGCGCGCGCATGGGCAATGTACGCTTATTTACGCTTATTTTAGTACGCTTACGGAGGCTTAAACCTCCTTTGTGAATTCGGGCCTAAGTGATGCCTTTTCTTTAACGTTAAAAAAACTTGTAAAATGGTCTTAAGTTATACGCTTTAATCTCTTACTTCCTTCTGTTTACTCTTAGGAATAATTAGATCGAATAATGTGTTTATTCTCTGCTTTTTCAAAATGCTTTTTGATTGGTTGGAGAACTTGCGGTCAATCGCAAACCTTGTTTTAAGACAGGGCACAGAAGTTCAAAAGTGTTTGTTATTCAAGATTCACCAAAAATGCATCTTCACCCATCGATAATTTAGCTAGCAAGATTGTAAATACATGTACATCATATTGGGAAACGGTACAGAAATGAACATTAATTAAAAACTTTGAAATAATTCATGCTTTTCTGAAAATACACGTTGGTTTTATTTCTGATGCGTCATACGGACCTTAATCTTAGTTTGTTTTATTGTTATTTTTATTAACATTTTATGAATACAAAATTATCAAGTCTTTAAAAAATCTTTTAAGCAATCGATTGTTGTAATTACTTCAAGTTTCATAAAGACAAACACTTCCAATTCATAGATTTAGCTTGACGGAAGATCTACTGAACGAAGTGAAGGAAAAATGGGCAAGGCTTCTATATTTATCAAACTAAATTATTCTAAAAGAATAATATTCTCAACTCCTTTGGACCTTTACCATGTTTTAAATAGAAATGTTTTTGTGTTTGGGTATTGCAGTAAATGATATCCTTTGGTGTGAGGGTTTTAGTCTTTCGAGTGTGTAGAGATTTTTTTTTCCTTTATTTTTTGTTGTTGTTTGCAGAGTACAGTGGAAAATTGTTTGGGTTAAATCAAATGTTTTGTAATGCATTTCAAAATGAAAACAGGGCGGACATTAATATACGGAGTTTTTCTCTCTAACTACTGTTTTCCACCTTTTGAACCTAATAAAAATATGATATATACAAAATTACATGTGTTAAATTATATAATTATATGTCTGTGTCTTCGTGGGCAGTTTCAGCATGCGAATCCTTATAACTAACCTCCTTCACATATTACGTGTCAAACCGTCTTAAAAACAACCAAACAAATAAAAAACAAACAGACAAACAAACTTGCCTCTTTTAACTTGAATTTCCAAATTTATGAGAAAGAACGTTTATTTATTGTACATCTGATAACCATTGGACACTATACTAGTCTATTGTTGACATTCTCAGCTAGAAACGCTTAAAGGAGAATGAAACCCCCCCCCCCCAAAAAATAAAAGTATTTAATAGCAGACAAATCAAAGAAGCATATCAGTGAAAGGTTGAAAAAACGGACAACTAAGAAAAAAGTTATAAATATTTGAAATCCTAAAATCGCTAAATGAATGGAGATCTGAAATTGGCACTGTCCTTATTATGCTAATGAGATGATGTCATGTAAATGTGCTATACTTTCCAATTGCCTTATACAAATAATGTGTAAAAATCCACTTTCCTTGAATATTATTATCTTAGAAAATTTGATTTCTGTATTATAGGTGGTGTTCATAAATTTATACCTCACAATAGATTTCAAGCACAATGTTGATAATTTTGTTTGTTTAAAAGCTGAAATCTGATAATTTTCTTATTTATTACCCATAAAGAGAGAACACAAAAACGTCATAGCATCTCATTGGCGTAATGAGTATGTTGCCAATTTTATATAGCGATTTTTTAGGTTTTTAAAATCTTTTTTATTCTATATCCGTTTTTCCTCAAACTTTCAGTGATATGCTTCTAAGATTTTTCTGCTTCTGTTAAAGTGCATATAAGTTGGGGTTTCATTCTCCTTTAAACATTTCCCATATTAACATATTCCTTCACCGTATACATGCGTCTGTTATGTTTAGGCCTCCACAGCATAATGTTAAATCAAATCGCAATCTATCAATGACAAATATACCAAAAAGCCAATCTACTAATGTATAAACGATTGTTTCATAAAACTAAACAAGGAGTGCGTGAGAATTTAATTACTTGAATTAAGTGGATGCAGACATGCGGTAGATTTATTTCGTAATTATAATAACAATCAAATATGTTTTTGCATGGCATTCTCGTCGTCGCAACAGATTTGATTTCATGACGAATGAATGTTGGCAGAATGAAGATTTTAATGTTGATTAATAATGTAAACACCAGTGCATCAACAAGGTTAAACTGTACCTAAAATTAATAGATGTCTATTGCATCTTCAGGTTCGCCTCTATAATTACTTGAAACAAGTGGATGCAGTAGATTACCATTACAAATGTTTTCAACATGACATTCTCCTCTTTGTAATGAATTTGCATTCACGAAGAATAAATCGTCGGTCTTATGCCAAAAGGGCCTTACCACTGTTTAAAGTCTATTGCCTTAAGGCCCTTTTGGCATAAGGCTGACGAAATATTAGTAGAATGCAGATTTTTGTAATAAGTAACGAACAATTATCAACATGCCTATAACAATACCCCCCCCCCCCCCCCGAGAGAGAGGGAGAGAGAGAGGAAATGTACAAGATTGATGTTTTGAATCTTCGTCTCCTTAACAACTTTTTAATCATACTATAGATTAAAAATTTCGTTTCATAACATGGTACATTCATAAAACAAATTGCTGAGAATTTTTTATGTCTAATTCTCCTATTTTTGAAATATCATTTTTGGACTAGAATTTCGTCACACCGTACTTTTTAATGGGATAAAATATTCACGTTTTAAAGGTAATGTATGGTTTTGGTAAACCCTCAAGATTTTTCGTGAGGTTTCTTTGATTAAAGGGATACACCACCAGTTGGCCGTGGGGAAAGTTAGGATAGCGTAACCCCATTCACTCGTACACAAAGTTTGTGCGTCTAAACGCGTCCGTCTGACTGTTGTGATTACATTTCAAACTGCACGAAGCCGACCGAATCTCGCACGAGAGCTCGAGCTTAGGCGGAACGTGATTGTTGTGCGGCGACCAGTCTGTCAGGAGTTTGCGCCCCGCGGGGCAACGGCATGATCAGGTAACGATCTCGGTGCCCTCTCGCGGAATAAAACGTCCACAACCTGCGGTTGAGTATCCCTTTAATAGCAAGATACTACTAAAAATTAATGCTGTCATTTTTCTTCCTTCTCTAGTGGAATATCAAATAAATCAGAATCAAAATAATTTAGATACCCGTCCTGGGATATAAATTGCAACGTCAACGTGCACTACACAGAAGTGTGTTAAACCTTATGAGGGTTGTGTATATTATACGCGGCGGCAGCGGCGACAAAATCCAAAAGACGCGCTAATATTGTTATGCGGTGAGTTGTCGGGGTAGCTAGAAGCTAGGGTTCTAACGTAGGACAGTGTATGCCCGTGATCCAGAGCGTCCTTTTAAGATATTTATTCATGGAAAATCATAGATGATATATCAATTAATCTCGGACATGTGTCTTTTGATACAAGGAGAACAATGTGAGACTAGGCTATATTTAACCCTTTTCATGCCAATTTTATTTGTGCTACCAAAACTGTACGTACGCTTTAAAGCCACGCAGTCGTCATACAGTTTCCATAAGCATCCTATCACACATTTTGGTTGAATTAGCAATTAATTTGTGTGAGGTCTCCCGGGCAGGCAGCAAAACCAGGGAGATAGGTCTGACCATGGGTTAGTCTAGTTCTGGACGTTTTTAATTATTTCGTCCGTAAAACCATAAAGCTGTATGAGCTATACAAAACCCGTGTGTGTGTGCTCCCAGCAGAGAACGGTGCGAAGTCTACTGATTCACTCTCCCCACAAATTCACCTTTCATGGTTTTACGGACAAAATAATTAAAAACGTCCAGAACTAGACTAACCATGGGTCTGTCCCACTAGAGAATTGCTCCAGCAGCTGGGGGGGGGGGGGGGGGGGGGGGGGGGGTATGATGATAACATTCCTTACACTGAAGTATGAGGAGGGCACAATGCATTACATAAGTACTGCCTGTCATTAAAAGTGAAGTCCATTCTCGGTAACTGACAACACCTGTTACAGGTAAACACCCGAATGGACTCGTATTCCCCATGAGAAGCCACTATACCAAGGAGTTATCACAGACTATACTGAGTGACTTAAAAACAATCCAGGCGCCTTAAAAAAACTATTTTGGAGGGGGAGGCATTATTTTTATGCCTCTTTTAAATTATTAAATATGATAATTTATGGAAATTATGCGTAAATACACATTTTTTAGTGATATCAAGTAAAAGGCCCTGGATATAAACTTTCCATGCAAGAAGCTCTTTATTACCATTAAAGCATTATTATGAAAGTGATTTCAATTTCTTATGTATTCTATTGGTTACTAACTTATTATGTATTTCCTTATTTTTCAACTTTAACTTTTTTATGTTTGTTTTTTAAGTTTGCTGTTTCAGTGTGTTCTCTGAGTAACAGATGAAATGCGAAATTATAGGTGATAATGGAGAAATATGAGGAAATGTCAGAAATTCTCCGTTTTCGGGCTGACATGAGGTCATAAAAGGTCACGTGACGCAGTAACGGAATGACCGCTAATTTGGGTGTCAAAAAATGCGCAAGACTTGTCACACAAGTCAGAAAGTGGTGAGGTGCGAAATCTTCGAATTTCGCGGCGAAATTGTCTGGGAGGGGGGGGGGGGGTCCCAGTCCTTTTAGACTAGATTACTTGATCTGATCCACCAGACATGTAATAGGGCTCATTACAGTAAACTAATTTCTATTGTGTAGGAAAATCGAAGGTCAGTGTGTGATCACCATGCATGTCGTGCTGCCCTTTAATTAGACAATTTCCGGGCGTCTCTTCTGGAACAAGACTTATTTTAATGATTTGTTTGTATTTTCACGTGGGAATTCTCTTTTTTTTGTACAGATAGCGCATGTATCTACTGGATATTAGTACATTCATGCCTAAAGTTTAAAGAGTAGCAAATGACGGATATAGCATGTTTTAGAACCAAACTCTTTCAATGAATAAATTCAAATTTATATTCGTAGCTGTAAAAAAAAGTGTTACCATAACTTTGTAAATTTTAGTGGAAATGACCAAAACCCACGTGCTAAAGTCATTAACTTTTTCAACAAGTTAACATAGAGCCCTGTTCTTAGTCAGGGCCCGATTTGTTTGTTCTTTTCACCTCTTGCACTCTACTGTCACTTCTTGTCGATTCGAATGTTCTCTTTCAACGGCAACATATCCTGTGATGTCGATCAAACAAATAAAGAAATTTGCGCCTGAATCTCAGGTTTGTAAGTGCGTAAAGGAATGGGTTAATAGTAGAGTTACACCACAAGAGATAGTTGGTGATATCCCATGTCAAATCAAGTACACAGTCTCCGCAGAAGGCAAGCCGAATGCTGGTGAACTGGTAGGGGAGCCAGCAAAACATAAACACTCCGACAAATACCGCGAGAAAAAAGGCGGCTTTACGGTGATGCAAGTGCATTTTTACCTGCGCCCTGTATTCCGCGTTAAATCTTCTTCGCTTATTGCGCGTAGATATTTTGACGTCAGCTTCACTGTGTTTGGATTCTTCAGTGCTGCTTGAAGGCATCTGACTTGTGTCATAGGATGGCGTTGGCCTGACCGAGTCGGTTTGTATCTTAAAAGAACATACCGCGATGTACTGGATAGCTTGACCATCTGTGCTTGAAATTCTTCTCCGCTCTATCCCCTTCGGCCCTTTACGTATGTTCATGTACAAAACCGCGTTCAGGTAAACGATAATTAGCAGAGGTATGACAAATTCGACAGCGTTTACAGAAAGTGTCATGTAAAAAGAATAGCTGAATTCTAATTCACAGTCTTCGGCGTAGTCCACAAGGGGTTCTTCGCCAACTATTGTGGTCCATCCGAATGCAAGAAAAGCGTACAGAGATGTGCATGCGCACCACGTGCAAAGAATCGATACTATCACCCGGCGGCGTGTTTGAAAGCTGGTGTACTTCAGTTGCTTCTTCACTAGCCAGTAGCGGTCCAAACTTATCAATAAAACAGTCCACACAGACACCACGCATAGTGTGTAATCCAATACCAACCACAGCTTACACGCGATCTCACCAAAGGGCCACCTGTCCAAGGCTGAGTAGATTATATTCAACGGCAGAATAAAAAGCCCAATCAAGATGTCAGTTATAGAAAGGTTCAGAATGAGAATATTGGACGACTTGTCTCTGATTCGTTTATCTATGAAGAAGGCGGTGATGACGAAAGCATTACCAATGATCGTGACCAGCGAAATTACTGAGAGCAAAAGCGGCACTGTCGCGAACCACGCTACGGAATTTGGTGTTCCGTAGACATTGCTTTGGTTTACATCCATCAGTGCAAAGATGGGGACATCTGGTTCCATGATAACCGCTCTTCCTCTATGTATGATCCAAATGGTACATCAACCAAGATATAATTTCGTGCTTAATAATCGACGTAATCATGATAATAGAATCATTCGTATCGCGATGCACTCTACACAATGCATTAGATGAATTGTGAACACACGACTTGATGACTTGATTGCGATTACGGGGTTACAATGTCGTGGCACAATAAGCAAGCGAACATGTGGCATCGCAGCGTAGGCAAGCTGTTGGCATGTTCATAGCAGTTTAAGGGTTAAACTCCAAAATGCACCGTGCAGTATAATAATTGATAAATTCCTTGTCATTATCCTAAGGAAGTATCAAGGGTCATTGCTGCCTGGCAGAGGCAGAGTATGACATCATTATATTCCAATAATCTCCGGAGATGAATACTTTGGCGCCATGAAGCAAACATAAAATGTTTAATGATTCTATCCATAACATAGTTAATATTGTCCACAAAGAAGTATTCCGATGAACAAAGTAAAACCTAACTAATAGTTTAACTCAAAGCCTGGTTAGACGGCGGATGTATCACTTCATCACATTGTGAATGATAAAGCATCGGTTTATGTCTGAAACGCAATGCGGAGGATGAAATATCACTGAAGCAGGAGCATGGCAGTGAGCATGTAACATTTCGCTTTCATTACTAATAGGTGTGTCCAAGTCATTAAAGTAATAGACATACAAAGCGTGTGCTAAGTGATAACGCGATAAGTATAACGAGAGGAGTTATCATCAAAAGCGCTCACAATTTCCTCAATACTGACAAGGCCTCGCTGTCTAATCATTATCTATGAAGCTTGTAACATTGCAAATATTCATGTCACTTATCCAAGAGATGAAAACAATAAGTAAAACCTCTCCTATGGTTATGTGTTGAACACATTCCTCTAAAATCATTCAAATGAACATCATCCAAACGTGATGGGAGAAGACAGTATTGATTTCATATTGACATGATAATGAAGCGAAAATTATTGACAGTTACACTCTCGTGAAGTTTCCAACTGTAGCGAGAAATGTATCCTGGTTAAAGGTTAAACAAATCACTAGACGACTGAAAATCTGCCTTAAATAAGGAAAAATTGTAACATGAGATAGTGACGTTGCTTAGAAGTCAAAAGTCGAAAACTGGCTTTAGGCACGTGTCTGTTAAGAAGGAACTGGCTTACATCACTCAAAGAAGTGACGCGGAGCCTGTTAAGAAAGGTAGCAAGTGGTGTTTAACTAGACAGGTTCATTAATTAAAAGAAAACACGTCATTAAACGCTGTAATTAGGGCTGGTGGCTGACATCACAGACAGATTTCCGAATGGGCCTTGGCTTTAGGAGATACAAGAGACAATTATCACTTTACAGCTTAGCTTCGTCCCAATTTTTGCTCAGCAGATGACGGTTAACCATTTGTGCGTCAAGATGAATTAAACATGTTAAAGGTCCTCTGTCCTGCCTGTAATGATGATTGTCCTGACAAGGTCTTTTTTCATATAGTTGACGTCTCCTCCAGACTGGAAATAATCAGAAAAGAGTAAAATTAAATTTAGTAAAATATATTTGTAAGAAATCTTTGAAAAAGAAAGGCATGGATTAAAGAGATGAAATGGATTATCACGAATTTCTCTAGTAGGTATTATCAGAACATTTCTGCTTTAAAAGTAACAACCAATCTCACGCAGTGTCTTCATTTTCATGGTTTAACGCTGGAAGTCAGAATAAGGTATCAGGAGATTTAAAAAAAGGGGGGGGGGGCTCGCTATGCGTTATTCGCATGGAACCTTTAACCTTAAAGGTAAAGTCCACCCTGGTTACAAGTTGGTTTTAAAAGAAGCAGCCAAATTAAAGAAACAGTTCAGCGAATACTTCAGCAAACTACGATAAGAAATAAGACATTCATGAAGTTTTGAATTTAACATCAATCAAAAACAAATTGGCAACTCCGTGACCGTATCTTGCAAGTTCCCCTTCGATTTGCCCCTCCCCCAAAATCAATAATTTATATTTTTTCTAAAGAAAATTTCGTAATCATCCATGCACCTCAGATAACATCATTGCTCACATGTTGTTACACAAAACCTGTATAAAACAAATATATTCCTTCATCAACAATTAAGAAAATCAAAATTTATGAAATTGTCTATCTTGAGCAAATGGGAGAGGAGCTCGCAATATACGTTACGGAGTTGCCAGTATGTGTTTGATTGATTACTACTTCAAAAAATGCATAGCTTTCTTATTTCTTTTGCTGAAACCTCACTCATCTGTTTCTCACAATTTTTCTTCTTTGATTCAAATCAGTTGTATACCGGGGTGGACTTTCCTTTCAATAATAGGATAGGTTAGTATAGTACTCTTCCACTTGTTTTAAGTCGCATGCAGTATATATTGTTAGAAGTAACTTACAAGAGAAAGGGTAAACAGACGAAGAGGAGAGTAAATGTTCAGCCAATGAATGCCTCAATGAGAAGTGTCGAGGAATCTTAACCCCTCCCATGCCGTGGGCAGGAAATCCCGACCAACAATTAAAGCGCTGAACAAAATGTTTGTCTAAGAATTTCTATTTATTTCGTCATGATACAGGAATGGGTACCTGGACCTTTACTGTAAAGTTTACAATGCCTTATTCATATGAAAAAGAAAAAACATTTTAAGCCCGATTCAACGTTGAAACAAGGCATTTGAATTCAGAATTTGACACTTGAAAGTTAACTTTTGACATTTTCTTACAAAAGGACACCTTTCCACCCTCCAATGAGTCTTTTCTCTCCGTTTCTTCTCTTCTCCTCCAACTATGTATGTACCTTATGAATGTATATTTGTCATATCTTTGTTAAAAATACATGTACAATATTTTGTTCATTTATTACTTTGTACATTTATATTGAAAAGATGAAAATAAATATCATTAAATTGAACTGAATTGAAAAATATGGTGGCAGGGAAGGGATTAAAGATGTTTGATATACAGTACGACCAAGGTCTTTGGCAATGGTATGTTGTTGAAGGCTCTTGACATTATGTTCTTTAATCTCACGTCAGAGGTCTTAGGTTTGAGTTACGCACATGATTCAGGTGTATGAAATGGTTCAATGAAGGTACGGTGTATCTTCCCGGACGGATAAGGTTTTTTTTCTGGTACATTTCAGTATGCTTTCATTGTGCAGCAGCTCTCAATTTTCTATAGCAATGTCCTGCTTGTAGTTTTAAGATAAAAGATCAAAGGCACAATCAGTGAAATAAAAATTAAAAATATTGAGGGATATTATTTTCTTTCACAAATGAAAGGACATACGCTTTAATATGTCTTTAATCAAAATTACTATAATTATGACTTAGGGGATAACTCCCCCTTCCCCCCTTCCTTCAGTTCGTTCGAAATGCATAAGCTTTTTCCTAAAAACTGATTAGGACATTTCTTGAAACCTAGGCTCACAAAGCACGTTCTTAGAATCGAGCATTACCGATTATGCGATTTCAGATCATGACACGCGTGACATCCGGGTAGATTGACATTGGCCCCAAATAGGACGCTTCCACGTCGTCCTTGTTCTTTGTCGAACTTACACTCACAAATGACCATGATTTTGAACTAAAGTGAGATTTTACCACACGATGAGAAGTATCCACTACAAAGATAATGCTGGTACTAGCTGTTAAAGTGAATGAGCCAAGGTTATCAATGCCTCTCCGCATTAGACTGCGCTGGCGTAACTACAGAGGGCGCATGTCTCAGCCCCTTCCTTCTTCTACCCCATCCCAAGAAAAGAGGGGAAAACGGAAAGAAATGGGAGGCTGAAGGGGGTGAAAATATATTGTAATAACATTTTATTTCCTCAGTAGAATCGGTGCCCCTCCCTCCACATGACAAAGCTACGCCCGCACTACGCCCCTGTTTGACGGTCTTAATTACTTAGCAGTCTGTTTAGCAGTCTCGTTTCGAAGGACACTACACACGAATTGTAACAAATTAAACGTCAATATTATGCTCTAACGAGCTCGAGCAACTCGTTAATATAATTGCTAATTGCACAGTTTCCCATGCTAACCCTGAATGAACAGGATGATAGTCAAATTACATAAAATACTCCCCCCCCCCCCCCCCCCCCCCCAATGAAAATGGAAACAATGGTCGTGAAGTTTCGATTTCAATATAGGATTTTTTTTTCATTTAACAGCCCAAGTCCATAACTTTACCTATCCCCAATTCCCCTCCATGTCCCACTCCCTCCCCCCCCCCCTCTTTCTCTTTCTGTCTCTCACTGTCTTTCTTTCAATATCTCTTTTCTCTTTCTCTTTCTCTTACCCACACTTTCGGACCACCACTCTCCTTATATTTTTACTTACACACATTATCTCTTTAAACACCTTCTGTCGGATCCTCCCTCTCACTCTTTCTCTGCCGTAATTCCGAAGGTTTCGTATTGAAATTCTGAAGGTTCTCGATTCCGAAAATGAAAAAGAGTTTGTAATTCTGAAAATCCATTGCTAACTATTTATAAATCTGAAGGTTCGTATTCCGACAATTTTTGGAAAAACGAACCTTCAGAGTAATAAAACAAGTAATCTCGGAATTATGAACTTCCTGGTAGGCGAAATTCGTGTTTTTAACCTTTGGAAAAACGAGAGCCCCAACAAACATGTCCTCCATGCATCAACCTAGATGTATACCCAGGCAAGCACGACTTGTTTTCCTCCATTAAAACCTGACGGAAATACTGATTGGAATTAACATGATTAATGTTGGGGGAAGAAAGGGGATAAAGGATCGATTATAGTTAATCTAAATTTCGTTATATCGGTTGGCTGTTTTGTTGAGCATGATGAAACACCATGATGTAGACTAACTCCTCTTAATTTCATTTCACCTTGGGTCAATGAAGTGTAAAAAAGGGAAAAGGCTTGCTTCAGAGCCAAAGTTAATGTTTTATTTATTTACAGACTAGTGGAGCCAGCTCAAATAGATGGGAAAGCAGTCCAGGGCAAAATAGGCAGCTGACCCATGTCAAATATTTGCAGAAGCCACTTACTTCTGTTGCTGATAAAGTCCTCCCCACCCCAACTCCATCCCCCATCGGGGTCCGTTTGCTATTCATAAGGACCGCTATTCATAGAAAACTGCTATTCATTTAACACGGGTAATGAATCGCGGTCCCTATGAATGGTCCTTACGAATGGAGACCCTTATGAATAGCGAGGTAATTTGTCTATGGTTTGCTCGCTATTTTGAAGGACCGCTTTTCATAAAACCGCTATTCATTAAGTCACGCGGTATGGATAGCGGTCCTTATGAATAAGTGGTCCTTGTGAATAGCGGTCCTTATGACTAGCGTGGTCCCCCCCCCCCCCTTCTGATGCAACAATCACAGCAACAAGACCAATAATAGGCTAACACATTTTGGAAAGGAAAACAAGCACAAATGTATTATTTTATGCCTTTTCAACCACATCTTCTACATTTTCATTCGTGCGGAGATGCTTGAATAGACCTGTTCACAAACATATTCAAATTGTATGCATCCTTTTAAAACAAAGGTTGTTCTTGACAAACTGAAAGCTTGTCAGAGACCTGTAAGAGGCTTGTCAGACATAGCAACAAATAATGTATGCAAACTGGATTCCAAGTATTGTAATTCATTTATCAATAGCAGGTTAATGGAATACCTCGTTACTAGGTCCCCAGGAAAGAAACATCCATACATTTGAATAACTTTGTGAACATGTCTATTGGACCTTCTTCAATAGACCTGTTTACTATTTTATGCATACTTCTTGAACAAAAGTTTCTCTTGACGATTCAAAAGCTTGCTAGAGGCTTGCACGATATAGCAAAAACTAATGTTGCAAATTTATCCATGCATAGAGGTGCCATTATGCATAGCAGGTGCACTTAATAGTTGGTAACTAAGGATTCTGGAGAAAAACATGCATAAATCATGTAAATTGAATAAAAAAATCTATTGAAATAACTTTTTTTCAAGTACTTTCAGTGGTATAGCTTAAGATATGCTCTGAATCAGGTGGTGAGGTCAGTTAAGTTAATCAATTATCTTTTCTTAACAAACACCGCTTGCCCCCCCCCCCTCCCACACGCACACACACATACACAAACAAACACACGAAAGTGGTCTAAGGTGCATTCATCTGTAAGAGGAAAAGACCGCCGTCCTAGTGATTCAAATCTAAAATACTTTCGAAATTTACACACTACTTTCGAATGGAAGGTGGTATTAAGCCATCCATTTGTGAATCAAACATTTTATGGAAAAATACAGATTCAACCGTTTTTGTCAACTTGTCTGTACAAAAGATAACTGATAGTGTTTATTAATTGAAATGCATTGGCGATGAATCCCAGAGGTAAAGGAGTGCATAGCGACATCAAATCACAATCATGAATATTAGATTTATTACTTTAGAAGACAGTAAAATTTACATTGTACTTACATTTCTCATCCACTTAGTTATCCTGTGGACTATGAGATGCTTAGCTGAGCAGATCTTCCTCCATCACGTACACCTCTACTCTTGAGAATGAGAGTGTGATTAGGGTAAACTAATCACAACCGTCCTGGCTCGTCCATCGTTGTTTATAACGCTAAATATCAAATCATCAACATTTCCCTTAAAATTTATCTCCATTCTTTAGTAAAGAACCGGAAGATCATGGCTTTGGTTATATGCAAAGAAGATATCTTGAATAAAAAAGGGTGCCATCCGTCGCATTAGTAGCAGTCTGAGAGTTATAAGCGTAATACAATTGCTTGTAGCAAAGTGAGACTGAGATTTTCTTTATAATGTATCAATTTAGTTTCATCTATCACTTGCCTTTCACCTTCAAATCATAACACACTTGCTGGTAGTTTTACACGCTATAATGAGCCAGGGAGGCCAGGGAGGCGATTGTTTCTTTAGGAGTGGCATAACAAGTTAGCTCTTCACTTAGCGCCCTCTAGCGAGAGCTGTTCTCTATACTTGGCAACTGGGCGTTGTGGCGTGAGCCTGTAATCCAGCTAAAAGTGTAAGTTATAAACTGATTCAGCGGACCCAGGTTCGAGACTGAATCACGTCTTTCGGATGGTGACGTTAAAGGTCGGTCCCCAGACGTAAAAATTCATATCTGATTGATACACGTCTGTAAAAACCCAATTACACACACACGTACACACAGTCTTGTATTGATTTACTTCCGAGGACAAGTATTGTTCCTCTATTGTTCCTCCGTCCTCCACCCACACACACACACACAGATTATAAGTTTCCTGGGAAGCATGTTTTGATTTGTGGTAATCATTTTCTTCTCCCCCCCCCCCCCCCCCCCATCAATTTAATGACACTTCGGATTAATTTCGAAATAAGCCAGCTGGTCAATCAAATGAGAAAGAGCAAAGGGCTTCATAGAAACATCTAGTGGCGTACATGAGAGGAAGATGCACCAGGGAGGTGAAAAAGAGAGACACCTCCCTGAATGCACATAACATTATACATGTATTTGCCTTATCTGGCCCCCCTCTCTCTTTTTTTCTCTCTCTCATTCTCTCTCACTCTCTCTCTCTCTCTCTCTCTCTTTCTCTTTCTCCCCACCCACCCTCAGCACTGTAGCTGTCAAATGCTGCTATCAACCCCGTATACAATCCCGTTCATTGCTATTAACAATGCCATGTATACCCTTGCATTTCTTTTCCATTATTACCACACAGCCGCTAATAAGAGCATCCAATATTTACCCCATTAACTTCGGCATTTTTACACATGACAAGTCATGTTTTGTTCCTCACACCCTCATAACATGAAATGACTAAGATTTTCGACATCACTTATTTTTGTTTACGTTGTGTTCTTCATAGAAAAGATAACAGGCGGGAATAGGAGAAGAGAGGTGAATTGCATGTTCGGGGGAGATTTTGCAAGAAAACGCAAAAACGAAGCCGAAACGCAAACAGCTTAACCTCGCCCTTAACCATTTAGAGAATAAAGAGAAAATTAGATAGCAGTGAAAGGGATGCTGATGTAAGAGGGAGAGCAGTTGTGATCAGAAAGTTTATTGCAGTAATAGAAAAAAGGCAATGGATGATCTGTATTACTTTGAAAGATATGAGTGAAATAAATACATAATTCGTATTTTTCT
The DNA here is from genome assembly GCA_025617745.1 of Heliocidaris erythrogramma. NCBI lineage: Eukaryota > Metazoa > Echinodermata > Echinoidea > Camarodonta > Echinometridae > Heliocidaris > Heliocidaris erythrogramma. The sequence goes on along the minus strand of CM046873.1, from coordinate 37,057,658 downwards.
TTTGAGATCTATATTGTATGCCATGTCGGTATTGTTTTTATTTCAAGATTTTATAATATATCAATGATTATAACTGTTAATGAGCATTGGATATACAAGGTCCGTAGAATAAAAAAGGAAAATTGACACCCTTTTTGAATAATAATCATCCATTGTATGACTTGGCATACACTCTAAAAAACGTCTAGTCATTTTTTAACCGGATCGCCTTATCAAACTTTCTTTATCAGAGTTTTATCTGACTAGGACTATGTGCATTTTGACTAGGATTCTAATTTGATTTGATTTGATTTGTTTCCACGATCAGTTTACATAATGTAGTATGCACAATGAGAAAGCAAAATATAAGCATATCAATCATCAATCAAATGATATAATACAAAGAGCAATAAATATATAATAACAGAGCAGTATAGTAAATATTTTCCAGTAGTTATAGTAAACGCACGCAGTTTATACAGTAGTGGGGAAACTTATTAAGAGTGAGGCTTGTCGAGTTAGGTTGCCATTTTCAAAGAAAAGAAGCTGGAAAGTAGAATTGATGAGAAGAAACAAAGAAAGCATGGAAATCAGCACATGGAAACAGAATAGAACATAAAAAGAATAAATAATTATAAAGAGAGAAAGGGAGACATATATATATAGAGAGAGAGAGAGGGGAGAAGAGAGAGGGAGGGAGAGAGAGAGAGAGAGAAGCAAAGTGCAGATCGAGATCAGCAACTATGCAGCATTTTGAGGCGAAGCTGATCGTTTGGACTAGAATAGTGCAGGTGGCCGTGCGAATAGTTATTCTAGTCAAATCTGACTGGATTCTAGTCATATTTAACTATGCATAATCATATATTTGGGGAGAGCTAGTGTATTTTTTTTTACTAAAAGCAGTTAAAATGTCAACAAATTAATAAAATTAAATTTCCTTTGATCCGAGTTAGAAATACAAATTTCTGAACATTTATATTGTCTTATTGAATAGAGTATTAAAAAACAAAACAATCCTTAAAATTCTTCTAATATTATATTTCTAACATATATTTGCTTTTGTTGAATCTGTTCCTTTCTCAAGAACATGCTACTGGTGTTAATACATGTATAGTACCGTCACAGGTGCAGTGGTATTTTTTTTTAATTCAATCGCTTGTTCCTGAAGTCTGTTCACCCTACCCACCATTATACACCCTCAACCAATCTCTCTCTATATATCCCCCACATTCTCTCTCTCTCTCTCTCTCTCTTTCTCTCTCTTTTTTCTTTACTTCTTCTTTTCTGTGTCTTTTTTGGTTATATTTGTTTTTCGTGTGCAATTCAATCTTTTACCGCGCGTCTTTAAGTCATCATCCGCCCGTATTTGTTTACTTTTCTACATACCTGGCCATTGTGGTGGTGAACTTTGCGCGAGAGATAAGCATGAAAGAAGAAGAGCAAAGATGACAGAACCCACTCGATATGAAAGATAAGTTGTAGACTTCCTACTAGTCGCCTAGGCAAAACTAATGCAGCAACTGTCTTGAAATCTGCACTTAGAAAAAATATCAGACCTTTCAGAGATAACGGATCCTGACAACTCTCCCATTCCCCTCGATGTCCCGTTGATATTAGTTTAACTAAGTAGGCTGGTAGGAGTAGTTGACTGGGGCCCGTATAGTTGTTCGAGATGTCTAGAGGAAAGTAACTCGTAAAGCGATTGTAATATTTATAGTAATTAAGAATGCGTGCTTGATCGCCTTTTTTGTAAAAATGATATTTCAAATCAGAAAGCTATGGGAGCAGACAAACGTATATCACCGTGCACTTTTAGACTATAAAGCAATAGAATTGCTAATTGCTGTTCTCTCTTTAAGCCCCTTTGTACAGGATTAATGAGCATCCTTGTCGATTTGATTTTTATCATTTGAGGATATAAATATGGATAATCCGCAGTTATAAACCTTTCAAGGAATATTATGTATAAGGTGAAGAAAAATTCTCCACCACTAAATACCGGATGGGGCAAATGCGATCGTGCAATTGTTAAAACATCACTTTTTGTCCGTCATATATGTTACACTGGCTCCATTTTATATCTTGTTTTGTCAATACTCTTCCCGAGGGTCATTACGAACGAATCAAAACACCCAAAGCTTTACGCTGCACCAAACGCCTAAATGCAGTCTAGCAATTCAAGATTACAATGTGCACCTTGCTGGTGGAGTGAAGAAAATCTACAATGCCCACTTGAGAACAAAGCATTAGCAGTACCAGTAGTCTTGTGGCGAACAACGAATCAGGTATTGATATAAACCGCTTGTCGTACTGTAGTACGCTCCAATAAATAGGAACGATTTTGAACATGACATATTAATTCTTCAATCATCTGATTCGCCCCCTCCTCGGGGTCGAGAGGTCAGGAGGTCGTATTGCTCATATTCCAGGGATAAACATGGTTCGGGTTCATTCACTCGGGGAATGTCAAGGCAATATCACTTCAAAACAGGATGTGAAAACAGAAAGGTGCTTTGATTTGACAGAAGTCGAGATGGAATCATAGCTGCAGGGATGTTTTGAACTTGATTGCCTTTTGAAGTGCCAAGATCAGGTAAGAAACTTTGGGTTTATGCTAAAGTTTACGAAGGAAATTATTATGGCCTCAAATAATTCTACAGGACTTTGTAAAAACTGTAATCATTAGGAGAAAGCTAAGAGATTCTAGGGCCCTGGTTCTATAAAAGTTTTAGCACGGTCTAATCTGAAAATCAAAGTAACATATGCGATTCTTCTAAAAATCGATCAACCAATTCATTTGCCTGAATTATGGTCCGATTGACTGGAATAAAAAAAAATCGTTACGGGAATAAATGGTGGATCGGAGATCATGTGTTGAATAATTGCATTACATGTATCTGCAAATGCATTACTATTGGCATAATGCGTATGTAGATGCTCAATAATAAGGAACTTGACCAGACAATTGCGATATTAGGGCAGGTTTACAAAACAATAATTAGTACAGTAACGATACTTAATTATGCTTCTATCACACTGATATACTAAACATTGCGATATGCATACTAAAATGATTTCCGCTATGAATGCAAAAATACTTCTAATTCGGACCATTCTTACTATAGGATCTAGAGCTGTCCGGGGAAATCTCTTGTAGTATAACAACATTTATGCCAATTTGATAAAATCAAAGTTATCTTGCTTTACTTATACCGGTGTCTTCTGGAAGTCGCGTAGCTCTATTATAGTCAAAATAGATCTGTATGAAATAGCTATAAAAGTGCAACATCAAGCTATTTGTAGGTTTCTTGTTTATTTGGTCTTGGTTAATCATTGGACGTAAGCGTTGGCAACAGGTCATTAATTACACTTAAAATGCTTTGAAGACATGTCGTTTCCAGCCTAATTAGCAATTATAGCAGTGTCATAGGAGCGTGTAGGGCTACGCAGTGGTGAATATTCGATATGCATATCACAATTGTATTGCGGAATACGAAAAACATGAATCTGTACATGTATGGTGATACGGAGGGAGGGCAGGAAAAAAGCTAAGAAAACATAAATAAATCAAGTAGATTCATATGATTAAAATAACAATAAGAAATTATGAGATAAAATAAATCTAAAAGACATATAATACTTAATACATGATAAATATAAAAAAATAAGACAGATGTGACACCAATAATACATGATATGGATAATATTGGTAGACAAATGGGCAGAGATAACGAGGGTGATAGATAGAGAGATAGGGAATCGAAAAGAAGATAGATTTAAATGATTTCGCACTTTAGAATGAATCTTGTGTATTGTCGATACACATATACGCGAACTCTTGCAATAATATAGGTTTTCCCGCCCATTTTCGTCACCTATTCAAGCGATTTCATCAGCTTTTAATTCAATTTCGTCTGGCGAAGCGTACCGAGCTCAAACACGAGGATCGATTTCGTCCAAATGTCATTTAATTTCGTCTTTGGTCAACCAAATTCAACAATTTAGCATTCACATTCGTCAATTGTCACTGGATTTCGTCCCCACCGGCAAGCGAGTAAAAATGTTCAGATCAAATTCGTCCTCTTTTCAAACAAATTCACTTTATGGCTGTTCAAATTCGTCTTAAGTTATTTATTCCTCTCTATAGAGGATAAAAATGATTTGAAATTCAAAAAGGACTCTTTAAACGTTATATTTATTTATTTTTGCATATATATTCATATATTTATATTGATGTATAGCTACATGTAAGCATGATAGGCATTCTTTATTTATTCCAATCTGTGATTGCATCGTCAAGTGGATGTATCGATGCATTTTATGTTTACAGAACCTTATTATTCGACAACGAATATTGAAAATTTGTCTATATATCTATTTAAAAGTTTATTTATATCCCGAAAAAAACTTGTTTCAACTGCATCTTTTCTTTATCTTTATTTTGTTGTATTGTGTTGTTCATGTGAGAGTATTTCATCTGTGTGAAGTTAGATGATGTGATTTATTGATTGTTGCGAATTGAAATATGTTTTATCTACGATGAAAGTGGCATAATTGTGATCATGCAGGTGGTGAGTAAACGATATGATGAGCAAATGTAGATGCATCTTGCTGCAATGTAGTATAGAGGACGATTTTGCGTGAAAGTTTGACGAAAACGAATGCCAAAAGACGAATTTGATCTTATTGTTTTGGGCCCCACTACTGTGACCGACGAAATTGAATCGAAAGTGACGAAAGTCAGCGACAAATGACGAAATTGAATGGTAATGTTTTTAAATTGAATGATCAAAGACCAAATTGAAACAAGCATTCGCAAATTCCTGCGGGCCGGCGACGAAATTAAAAGATCATTGTTTGAAATTGATTGAAAAGGTGACGAAAATGGGCGGGAAAACCTATACTAAAATCAGTGTAATAAAAAAAAATGTGACAAATTTGAGAAAGTAAATATGTAACTAAGAGGTAGATAGATCAGTTTTATATATGTATATCGCTACTCAAAGAGCTAATTAGATCAGTGATGAGTGTATGTCGGAATATGATTGTAGGGGAGGCGTGTCATTCCGTTATTATCTACATTGTAATTCAACACAATCCCTGTATTGAAAGACTCTATAGAATGACAGGTAATTTGAATATTTCAAGCACTGATAATTGTTTAGTGCGTTTAAAGATAATTTATAATAATATAACAATAATATGTCCATTTGTATAGCGCAGATACTATACAAATATACTCTACTGCGCTTAATACAAAGTATCACATTATTACACCGGCTTTAGCCGAGCCGGCATGATAATTAAGCGCCAAGGCATTCAAGGAATTTCTTCATACCGGGTACCCATTTACTTCACCTGGGTGGAGAGTGGCAAAAGTAAATGAATGTCTTGCCAAAGGACATTAGCGCCACGGCGGGATTCGAACCGCGAACCATGTGATCCACAGTCCGGTGACGTGTCCACTTGACCACGAACCTCTACTCACTCATTCATATAGTTTTGGCTTGTTTTAAGTGCGTATACAAAATCAAATTCAAATTTATTGAAATAAAATCCTGACATGATAGAATTATCATCAAAACAAAACAAAACAAAACAAACAAAACTCAGCACAGGAATCTTGAATATATAGGAACCAAAGGTATATTATATCAAAACAAGGTTGTACATAATTATCAAAATTATAGTTGATATAAAAGTAATGTAGCTATCCTTAGAAACAAAACAAAACATGACGACAGCATATTAAATAGAAACAAAACCTCGACAAAACGTAAAACATTTTATCAGAACCAAAGCGCATGTGGGATTATACTCCACAGAAAGTAATGTTGATATCCTCCAAAACAAAACACTTTAACGAAATGATGAATAGAAGCAAAACCCCAATGAAACAAAGGTAAGTTATATCAAAGTGACAATAAATTGAAGCTCCTAATGGCGCCATCTTCAACAGGACCTGATAAGTGTCTGTGCCTCTAATTTTCCCATCATGCCCCATTCTAGTTTGTAGATGCTTATGATGTATCTGTAGGCAATTTGCCACATGTGCACCGTCAAAAATAATAGTTTTAAATATAAAATGTACCTATTTACTTAACAACTGTTTGTCGAAATTTAAGTTTAATGCCATTTTAAAACAAACTTGTATGCATCGTGTTATATACTCTACCGAAACAAGTGTTACTATCATTTGAAACAAACGAACAAAGAAAAACAAATAACAACGAAAAGCAGCAAAACAAACAAAAAGTATGCATGGTATACGAAACCCCCTCACAGGCTCTCCTCTACCCCCCCCCCCCCCCCCCCTCGACTCTTCGTATGTACAGTCCTGAAAATTTTCTTCAAACATGTTAAAGAAATATTGTCCCCACTGTTAATTTTTCCTTGGATAACATTGAAAACACTTGGGATAGAATTTCCTAGCATACCGAAAGTGAATTAATATACCTTTATAAAGGCAATGCTAAGTCTTATGTAGTTCAATGTAAATGTTACAACTTATAATATATTCCGATATTTGAACCTATACTCGCATGCCATTTATCGAAATATCATCAAAACATAAGGATCATGATGGTTTCTTAGAAACCTTCACATAAACAGGATAAGAACAGTAATTTTAGGTAGTATATTTGACACGTGTTTTATCTATACTGATCACATTCAAGCCCTTATCGGCAAAGTCATTGGCCGATAACGAAAAACATATTTGACTAGCTCTGATAACAGTGAATAATACACAAGTATAGTGTAGATAAAAGACTTATTCACACGAGGTATTTTTAGAACAAACTCTCAGATATATTATTAAAGTAGTCATGCTATTACCACCATCATTCTGCTTCACCAGAATGATTAGAAATTTGGATTAATAATGCCGGCCTAATTCTGTAAGAAAGGTTTGGAGATTTCCTTTAATACATCCCCCATAAAAACAAAATATAAATTCTTTTGAAATTACCTTGATAGAATAAAAGAGAAAGGTCTTATACAGACAAATGCATATATTCAAATCAGCTAAACTATGCGTACGATTACTTCTCTCTCTCTCTCTCTCTCTCTCTCTCATTATGAGTTCATCTAGTATTCAGCAGTATCTGAAACAAGTAACAGTTGGACGATAATCCCCAGGTAGGACTTTCGTATATCATAATACCCTGGACCCTTCTTATTTCTTGTATACCATAAGCATGTATGATAACCAAGAATCAAAGCTAAAGACCCACAAGACCGACAATGTCTGTCTTCTGAATCAAAAAGAAGTCAAAAGTCACTCGAGGCGATCTTCTGGTCTCGATAATTTTTTCCCCAACAATGCGGGTCTTGTGGGCTGTAGAGTTCATGGGCAGTAGTCATAAAAAAGACTTTGTATTTAGTTTCCCTGATATGTTTGGGTGTGTATGTAATGGCTTTACGCATTTCTCTGCTCCTTACAGATCACATCTTGAATGGACGATGGTGACCTACTGCCCAAAGGATTAACTAAGAGGTCTTCAATGACAGCAGAGCCAACCATGATGACAGAAGCGGTGAACCACGGCGCAGAAATCATCTTCAAATTCCCAAAGATACCTTGTCCTAAGTACACTGTCATGGGAAACTCTAAGATGCGAGTGAAACGGGAGCGAAGACACAGAGAGACAAATGAGCCTGTTTGGAGGGTACCCAAACTGGTACAGACTACTCTTGCCGCGAAAATACGCCGCGAAACTCCTTTAGACATGCCAAACACGGTGACCGGCGATGGGATATCAGATTCTGTAAAGCGTCGACATCCCTTTCGAAATCAAGCTGGTTTGAACTCCCATGATAGAGCAAGTCTCTATGCTGCGAGGTCTGAGGACAGTTTCAAAGGCCTTGGAGTTATGCACACTCCAAAGATGGTTACTCTAGTTGACGATAGTTTTAAGACTGAGAAGAGATATATCGCTAAGTTCTACCGTCAACGCAGCAGCGCTCTGTTGAGCCCTATCCAGAAGAAGCGCCCTTCCAGGACGGTCTCCATATCCTTGCCAAGCGTCGTCCAGGAATATGACCTTGCTGACCATCCTGATGCAACCAAAGTTACCCGACCTGGTCGCGTAGACGAAAAACGGCAATCCACCTTTCAACTGGACAAATATCACACTAAAGATTGCATTTTCTGCGATGTTGCGGGACAAAAATACTGCAGTGAGTGTAGACGAAAGCATCGCCATATTATGAAGATAAGAGAATCTAGTCCGAAGACTGTCAAATTTCCGAAGTTGCCATCTTGCCATGTCCAGAAAACGGACACCACTATATCCTCTGCCAACGAGATGTTGGTCAACAGAGAACAGGGGGCTGAAAAGTTTCAGCGATATCGCAATAAGGACTGGAGAAGCTCTTCTTCCTTTGAAGAGCCACCAGCTCACTTTAAGGGCAGTGTGAAAGGAAAAGGAAGGAAGACCAAAGCAAAATACACGATTCTTCCAAGGATCGATCTACCAGCAATCACAACCGATACCGATAACAGACATCTATAAAGGGACCAGTCCAATGTATATGGTCTTTCTGTGTCCCATGATAAGCCTTAACCCAATAAGGCTTATCATGGAATAATGTGCATAATTAGCATCCAAGTTACATTTGTGCTATAAACTTAATGCAATCGTCAGAATTACCAAGGAGTTATCACAGAACTGTGGTAACTCCTTGTTATAACATTAAAATCCGAAGTTGGTAACGTATGAAACACAATACATTGGTCATTTGCCCTGAGACTGGGTATAATGTAAGAGTCTTAGAGTCTGCGCTAAAAGAATTGGTCTGAGAGATGAGCACCTGAATTCCTTCCAATATGTGCTTTTCAAAATAAAATTCAAGTTTTAGCATTGGAAGGAAATCCTAATGCTCTAAAAGTTAGTGATCCCAGCTGGTAAATGAGCGAGTGACGAGCATTGATTAATGTCTTCTCGGAAGTGAAAATATTCATGATTTTTTTTTTGATGGGGGGCAAAGTTATTCTCGTTTTCCATAAATGCAAGGAAGAATGTGTTTTTAAGTCGTATCACCATGGCACAAGAAGACACAATGAAGTAAATTATAACAGGAGCATACCAAAGTAAAAGAGACAATGAGGAAGAAGGGAAAGGAGGAGGAGAAGAAGAAGAACAAGAAGAACAAGAAGAACAAGAAGAAGAAGAGGAGAAGAAAAAGAAGAAGAAGAACAAGAACAAGAAGAAGAAGAAAGCAGAAGAAAGAAGAAGGAGAAGAAGAAGAAGAAGAAGAAGGGATAGGGAAGATTAAAGAAAAAAAGAAGAAGAAGAAGAAGGGATAGGGAGGATTGAAAAAAAAATAAAGAAGAAGAAGAAGAAGAAGAAAAGTAGGAATATTAAGAAGGGATAGAAAAGAAGCAAAAGAAGAATAACAACCTACATGTCTGATCTTTTACTCCTATTATTTTGTCCGAAAACGAAAATATCTATTTCATGCATATGTCGCTAGGTGATTACCAATATAAATATTGCAGAAAATGCTGTAATAGAAAATGTTTTATATTATCAATTGCAACAATGTTCTATAATTACTGAATTGAAAACGACAATTATTTCGTTTAATAATCGTCTTCGGGTGTTTTTCACCACAGTAAGTGTTTGTATACGTCTTGTGCTGTAAAATATATCACTTTTCAATATGTCCAAAAAGTTAAGGATTGTGTATTATTTATGTATCTGTTGTCATTGTCAACTCTATCATCTGATGTCCTCTATTATGGAGCATAGGCTCACGAGGCGGGGCTGTAGCCACTAGCCAGTCATAATTACCAATACCAGCCAACAACCATTTTATATTACGGTAGCAAGGTGTGCTATCGGGCACACATAAGTAATTCATCCGCTCGCAATGCATGCCGGTGAGGCGGAGCAAAGATTATTTGAAATTAATTGATTATAAATATTCATATAAAATCGATTGATTGTCCTCAGTAAATTTAAAAAGCGTAAATGGTGTTTAATAGACATACTCTTTTCAATTTGACACCTTAGCCGAAGTTGGCTAGCTTTTTATTATTTTTAAAGGATTTATTTTATCACTGGTGCACTTCCACTGTTTCTATGTGCAAATAGGCTGAAATTTCGGCTAGCCTTGTTTCAGCCTAAATATCTTTTTTCAACGCCGGGAAAGTGCCCAAATTAGGTACTTTATTTAAGAGATATTTATATTTTGTCTCTATTCTGTGAATTTAAACGATTTCTACCGAGGGGTGTTCAAAATATGATTTATAGACAACCTTCGTTATAACACGTGAGTGAATGGGGCTGTGAATTACTTATGTGAGCCCTATCTTGCACTTTGGTAAATGTGAGACAGCGCCATCTAGATTGGATGTAGCGAGAATGAAAATGGGTGATTGAGATTTGAACGCTGAACGTCTTCGAGGATTTGCATTCTTTCAATAGACCGTTTCTGTAATGTATACCAATTTATGCACATATATTTTCTGAGCACCTAGTGACGAGCTATTCCATGAACCTGCTCTTTATAAATGAGCCTCAATGCTTAGAATCCAGTTTGCATACATTATTTGTAGCTACGTCCGGCAAGCCTCCGGCAAGCTTTCAGGTTGTCAAGAACAACCTTTGTTTGAAAGGTATGCATACATTACCGAAGCGGTCTATTGTGGAGTTTTAATTTCGTGAAATCTCATCTTCGGGCAAAAGTTCTGCGGGGTATGCCTTATGTAAAAAGCAATGAGAAAAGGCAACCTAAGGATAACAAGACATTAACAAGAATTAACCCGTTTTAAGAATAAGGTTGGCGTTAGTGGAACAAAAAAAAAATCTGAGCAAGAAATTAACGGGCAAAGAGTAAGAAAGTTGTATTTCTTGAATGTCAAAATCGCTTATAATTATAATTTTGTCTATCATCCTGTAAAAAATAGGCATAATCTTTCATTAAATTGACCCCCCCCCAAAAAAAAAAGAAGATATTTGTATATCTTAATAAGAGTGCAATGTTTTGGAATGACCTCTTGTTTAAACTAAATCTATTTACTATTTCGAGGAAAAAGGGATATCTGAGGTCATTTAGGGGTACAAAAACAAGTGGTGGGTAGTGATTTCATGACATCATAGGATATCACAGTCACATGAGTTGCCAATTTGAAATTTCCATAGAATTTTTTCTTTTGACTCCAATTTTTTAAATTCATAACTCTCTTATTCTTTGCCGGATTTTTCTCAAACTTTCACTAATCTATTTCTCTTATTGTTGTGCTTTTATTTAAAGGAACTTTTTTCTCTCATGAGTCTTTCCCTTTAAGCGCATCGAATTATAAAAAAAAATATTGTAATATACTTATCCCGCATTTTAGAATATATTTATTTTTCAATTTTCAATTTCAAGATCCCTTTCATTGGAACTCAACAGATAAAGTTTTCCTGACTTATGTTCACTGTGGGGTTGGAAAGATAGACATACTTGAGGTTTCATCATTATCAGTATGTCATCAATGGTATACAATATTATATCATACTATACAACAGATCGTCTTATATTTATGTACATTTCTCTAGGTTTTCTCTTAGCTCTTATGTCTTCTCCTCTAACCCCTCCCCTTCTTCGTTTTGTTCCTTTCTCCTCTTCCGTATCATCTTTCTTTTTCTCCCTCCACCGCTTTCTGAGTTCTCTCTCATTTTCCACCCACTTTTTTAATTTATGGTCCCCCCCCCCCTCTCTCTCTCTCTCTGTTTTTTTTAATATGAATATATGTCAACTTGTATATCAAATTGTATTTTACCTTGTATCTTCATGAATATATGTATTTTCCCTTTAATCAACTCTTGAGCTGCCTTATGGATTTTTCAAGAACTACCCATTTTCAATTCAATTCTATTCAATATCACATCACATCTTAATGACTGAACAGAACAATATTTGCACAAAGCTACAAAGTACGACATATAGGAAAGGATACACAAAATACATAACTTATCAGTGGCGGATCTAGCCTGGTAAGACACAATACATTCTAGGGGTCCGCTTTGTTTGTGCACAATGGCGGACCCCTAGAATGTATTGTGTCTTACCAGGCTAGATCCGCCACTGCTTATAAATCTTTTTCAATCCATACATAGGGGAAATTAATATACAGCCCTGGACAAAATTTTAGAACAGCTCCTTATAAAGGCCAATGTGGCAAGTGTTGTCTATCTCAGTAATTGAATATTCAGAATGATTTCTACAAGCTAACTCATAATGAGTGGATAAATACTCCCCAAAACAATTAGCTTGTGTAATAACTAATCCCTCGGACAATTACCGCCAGGGTAGATGCCCCTAAGACAATGAACCCTGGACAATTTTCGCTGAAGGACAATTACTTCTAAGGGCACCCCAACGGATAAAACTTTCAGAACAACTAACAGAATGTAAATATCCTAGATGCTAACTGCCTCAGGGATATTCTCCAGGGGTAGGGTTTTTCGAAAAAAATATCCTGACAGAAGTGGCCTGAGGATAATTGTCCAGATGCTTAATTTGCCTCATTTTCTCGTAAAGAAATGTCGACCCCTCTGGGGGCAGTTTGTTCAGTTCTTGGTGGAAAATTGCTACATTTGATGATAGCAGCCATGCCTTGTGGCATTCTGTCAACAAGGTGTTGCCCTTTTTCCCGTCACAGCGGCTCATTCATGCTTTTTTTTTTTTGTTTCATAAACTTAATTTTCTTATACCTTTGATTTTTATGTCACATGCACTTGTCTCAGTAGAATAATGAGAAGCCCTTGGTGCTCAGACCAAGAGTAGTAACACTTGAAATTCATCCTCTCAGATATTTATAGTCTATTAGGTGGTCCAAAAACTTTTTTCATGGGAAAAGGGGGGTTTTGTAATTGTCCGGGGAAATTTGCCCGGGACAATTTTTCCTGGCTGTAGTCGTCCTAGTGGTCGTCATAGGGGTAAAAAGTCATAGGGGTAATTGTTATAGTTGATAGTAGTACATTAATCATGCATTAGCTGTTGATAATCATTTTCCGACTTCTGTAGACAATGCATGGACTTACTACTCATATACCCCAACATGGAGCTGGGGGTGTTTCATAAAGCTGTTCGTAAAGTTACGAATGACTTTACGAACAACTGGAACATGTTCTTGGGTGCTATACTAATCAGATTCTCAATCATTTAGCACAAGGACTGATCACCAGTCGTTCGTAAAGTCGTGCGTAACTTACGAACAGCTTTATGAATCACTCCTGGTCTAATTATTATTTCCAGGGCTGTATATGGAAAAATGGTCATATAAATGTATAATATAAAATAATACATTTACGATTGTTTTTTTGATTTCATAACGTAATGTGGCAAGATACTACAGTTCTGACGAAGTCGGATATATATTATTCATATTTATTTCAGTAAGAGAAATTCAAAGAAATTACATTGATATACCCAGGTCCTCTGCCAGAAGAAGAGGAACATTTCCCCCTCAACTGGCAAGAGGCATGGTCACAAAATACAATAACATATACAAAAAAAGTATTAATGAGAACAAAAACGACGATTAGGCAACTAATGATAACGATAACTATAAAGGCGATAACATAATTATAGGCCAATAATGTATCAATATTATATATCTAATATTAATCAGTAATCAATAATTATAATTTGAGACAATTTAAAGAAAAATTATAGAATCTTATCATCAATGATAGTGTTATGAAGAATTAATTAACACATAATCTCTTACAAGATATCAAACAAATCAGGTGTCAAACATTATCAATTACATTTAGTGTGAATGGAAATAGAAACGGAAAACTGCGAGTCGATAATGGAAACGTTTGAAAAAAGAAAATTGATGCAGTAAGTCAAGGTATCGAGGGAAAATGGCCGTTAAGAAAATATGTAACGATAATTTCGTTTTAATAATAATAAAAAAGAAGGGTAAACTAGAGTGGAGTGGAGTGGAGTCAATTAAAATTAGTGGCATGTCCAAGATTTTCTCTGCTCGTGGGATTTCTGCGTGTCTATTTTTCAACAAATAATATCTGATATGAAAAAAAATCGTTATATTGTTTTAGTGCTTCACGTATCTATTTATTGTCCATAAAATATGGACACATTTGTTTTACATATTCGATCTGTACTTTATTCCAGATTGGATTTGGCAGAAAGCACGTTCCCCTTTGGACCCCCTCCCTGGTCCGCCACTGAAAAGGGTATAAAAAAAGAATACTCACTCAAGCATTTTCAAAACGTAATTAATGATTTGACTTGCTATTAAATTTCATGGCCGTCGTTTTCGCTGGTGTTTGTGAATGTGATAACAGTAGATAGGGAACAATACGAATCCATCATCTTTGTGCAGGAAATTATCATTAAGTAATTACACTGCACGCTACGTTCGTCAAATTGAATTAATAATTAAAGTAATATTGCATTATTTACCCAGGGTAGCCTTATCTGTATCAATGCTGCGTTTCATCCAGTGTTTTGTCGGTGATTTTTACCCAACAACTGTTATAAGCTACTGAAATCCTTGCATCTCATTGGCTGAGAGGAAATTTGTCGGTAAAAATCACTGACAAAACGCTGGAAGAAACACTCCCCTTGAGCGCTCTGAAATCATTATTGCCCAATCATTGCCAGGTAGTCATTTTATACAGCTGAATCGAGAGGGACATGTGGGTTAATGACCTCATCCAGCATGTCCAGGGAACCAAGCACCGATGGAGGATCGAACCCCCGACCTTTCGAATGAGAATCAAGGGCCTTTACCAATATACCTCAGTGCTCCCAAGACCTCATTCATAATACATAAGATCTACCCGCACCAGGGGCGGTGATTTTTGTTGCCACGGAAGATGCTTTCCAATCCACACATCCATTAAGAGATATCAAGCCCCCCCCCCCCTTTTTTTTTGGTGGTATGTTAGCGACTCATTATTTTGCAAGGTAGCACAGCGACCGAACGAGGAAGATGTGCACGTTGCGATTCGGAACTTTACACTTAATATAGCACTTTTGATCACACAGGGAAATCAAAGTGAGCAAATGTGTAAAACTACTTTTCTCTTTTCTCTGAATCATTCTATTAGGGCCAGGCAACGTTAGATATACACTTTCGTGATTTTCTAAATTCAGGGCCCGTATTCTGAACTCCGGTTTAACTTAATTTTAGTGTAAATCTGTGGTTTAACTATGTGTAGCCAAAAATGTCAAAACTTTGTTTACACTGTATGTTCCTTATGTTTACTGGACTCTGGTTCTCATGCTTTAATGGTTCTCATGCTTTAATGGTCAAGAAAACTATTGTATTTAATATCATTCCAAAACAGTTTTTAAAATTTTGAGTACCAAAAATGCTGATAAATTGAATATCTACTGTACGAGGTGTTATGGATCAGTGGATAAGTCCCCGGACTATGAACCACGAGGTCCGGGGTTCGAATCCCACCGCAGCACTAGCGTCTTTGGCAAGACGTTAATCTACATTTACCACTCCCCACCCAGGTGTTAAATGGGTACCCGGTAGGATGCGAAAGTTAATGTCGTTTGTTTAGCAATTTGATCGTCACTGTAATGCCCATTGCTGGACTACTCCCCAGGGAGCGGATAATGTGCATACATTGTGTGCGGGCATGCCAGAATCCGATGACCGGGGTAATAATATAGCTGTAAAGCGCTTAGACACATCATCACCAATGTATTAGGCGCTATATAAAAGCGGAATATTATTATTATTATTATTATTAGAGTTTTGTGCCACATTTGGCTGCCCATAGTTAAACCACATTAGACCATGGTTGAAGTTAAACCGGAGTTCAGAATTCGGGCCAAAGAAGTTAAACAATTTCTAGGGAGAGGGGTCCCCCAACCCTCAATTGAATTGCATTTATGATCATAGGTCCTATAGAAAAGTTTATCCTCTAGCTATGGAATATAAATACACAATGCCATATCTGGCTATGTCATGCATACGCTCTACGGATTTTCAGTAGCGTTTTGGAATTATATCTACATGTATTATATTTACGTGAGGGAGCACAAATATGAATTAATTCACGGTGAATCTTAGCATAAATGGGCACTTCAGAGTCTCAATTGGTGGTGCTCACTTCACTCATTATTTACTCTGTGTTTCGGGGCATTTATTATATATATTTTTAATTTTCTGATGATTTCGGATGACCTCTCCCCCCCCCCCCCCCCAAAAAAAAAACAGATGAAACGAATTCCCTATCACTCCTTTAATCGCCGCCGCTGACCGACATCAAAGCCTTGCTCGAATTTGTCAACGTAAATATAAACCATTTTACATGTAAACAAGTACATAGCAAGTGAAGTGAATAAATAGAGTGAGTAAGATAAAGAACTTCACACACAATCCTGTAGAAAGATCATTTAGTATCTTAGAAACAACATAGGCTAGGACCCCACTTGTGAACCTCATTGTTTCAAGAATACAAAGTTTCAAAACTACATAATGCAAAAAAAGAAAAATTACCTCGATTACTGCTCTCCTTCACAGAGTGAAATCTCTGACCACAAACGGGGCTTCTCTCGACAATTTCAAACATTTTTTTTTCTATTATACTGCACATTGCATTTTCTTTTACATAAAAATTTTGTGGAGAAGTACCCTCACAAAGCCTCACAAACGTCGCCCCGATTGGCATGTTGGGAAGCCGACCCCCTCCCCTTCTAAAAAAAAATACATATTTAGGTTTGACCAGTAGCATTTCATTTCCAGCACTATAAGGTCACTGCTGAGTATCATATTCTGTATCAGCCAGTGATGCGTTGTCTTGATTACTATGATGCCATTTCATCTTGCATCTCCTCAGATCACAGCTCCACCTGTCTAGGAGGAGGAAGTGTCGGAAATTTCTTCTGAAGTGGACATTGGTTGCCGCATAGATAACCGGGTTGATCGTGGAGTTACACCACAAGAGATAAGCAGTGATATCCCAGATGAGATCATTGGTGCACTCGAATTTACAGATGGCAAATATGATACTACAGATGTTGTAAGGAAGGTAACAAATAAAGTAACAACTGCTGAGGATTGTAAGAACAATGGCAGCTTTGCGGTGTTTCGCCAAGACTCGTTTAGCCTTATTTAGAGGCGGTCTGCTCTTCTGCTGCCCTTCCCTTGCAACCGTTTTTGACGTTGGAGCTCTCATGACTTCAGTGTCTCCACTTGAAATCCGAGGTCCGATGCCTACCGCTCTCCGTGGTCCTTCAAATAGGTGAGCTTGATGAGTATTGTTCTCAGGAAGTGCAACTGGAGGCCTTCCATGACGATCCCATGTATTTCCTCTGCATCCTTCAGAAGTTCCCTGTTGATTAGGGATGACTACTCCACTCTGGTTAAAATGGACTTTAGACATGGTGGAACTTTCAGCTACAGGCCAGTTCCCTTCCCAATCATTTCTCTTCAGAGGAATGGGTACAGTGATTATTTTATTTCCAACAGCAGGATCTCCAGGTGCTGGGTCACCCGGGCTCTGGCCGACTGCTCTGAGGGATCGTCCTTTTATTTTGTTATAAACGAGTACGTTTAAAACTAGAAGAAGAGTAAACGGGATTACAAATTCTATGACATTAACGACGACCGTTGCCGTTAGGTTGGTCAGAAATTCCATCTCACAATTCACAGTGAAATCGATGTTGCTTCTTCCAAAGAGGTATTTCCAGCCGAAAGCTAGTGTCGTATAGAACACCAGACATGCTACCCACAAGATAGACAGGGCGATTCCGATTCGTTTTCGCGTCTGGTAGGTCTTGTAGGCCATACCCAGCGTCAGCAGACAGTAACGGTCCCAGCTAATCATCAGCATGGTAAGTGTAGACATCAAGGTAAGGGTGAAGTCCACAGTTGTCAGAATCTTGCAAAAGGTTTCCCCGAAGAGCCACTCACCTACGATGAGCTCTGTAAAATACATCGTCACTACGGTCGAACCTACGAGAAGGTCAGTGATGGCCAGGTTAAGGATGAAGAGATTAGCGACCGTGGATCGAATGCGGTCGTCGCGGAAGAAAGCGATCACGACAAAGACGTTCCCGACGACGGTGAATGCAATGATCACGGAGAGTATCAACGGAACAGTGGAAAGCCAAACCTTCGTATGAGAATAACCACCCGAAACGTCAACTGGTAAGATGAAGTCAATACTTGCTTTATTGGCCGTTATTGATACATCAGTGTTGAGGCTTTCATGACTTTGGCCCAAGTCTGCCATGTCAGCAAATGACTAGAAACGAAGATCGAATACACTTATGTAGGCGAGACTGGGTTCATGAAAACGACGTCTTTTATAATAAAATGCTTTTCCGTGTGTAAAATGTCACACTATATTTTAACAATGTTGGAAGGCAGAATGTCAACCTGTAAACTTTCTTAACTAAACACGCGGAATCAGACAGCAAACAACCGAAATGTGCCTACTCCCAGCGAAACACCATCCCTTGTGTTTAATATTTCGAGCTTTACGCACCTTTGTCACGAACGAATCCTTACACTTTCCACGTATATACTTTAATCTAATAAAGCATATTGCTAGAGAGCGTACAATTTACTTCCGAGTCAACCAATCGTATTAGTACTTCCATTAGCCTTGGTTATCGATAAAGGAATGCAATGATACTTTCATCTCTTCAAGGTATTGAATAACTTCATGTATGCCATGTCAGCTTCCAAAAAGAACAAAGGCCAGGGTTTTTAAATTAATGAAATATTGGTCCTACAGGCAATTTCCTTCAGAGCCATCAAATTGCATCCAAATCATTCAAGCATCATGCAGAACCATTTTTTAAAATAAATAATCATTCGAGAGTTACTCCATAGCCCTTTTTTAATCATACATAACTGATGGTATTTAATCAAATCATGAATAATTCATCATGAATTTCATCATACTTAAAGGAGAATTATGCTCAAAAATAAAGACGATAGTGTTCAAAGGTGTTATTTATTCCTACTTGTTAGACTATATGGCTTCGCGTCAAAATATACGAGATCGATACGAATCAAATTTTTCTGAGCAAAATTTACCATCTGCTAGCAATATGTATCGTCTGCTAGCAGCACATGGGGGCTGCCATTTTGTTTATGTGTACAAGAAGATTTTCTTAATCCAAATGCTCAATTGCCTTTTTCAAAATTAAAAACCCATTTGAGATTAAAGATATATAGAATAGATATGTCAATTTATTTTTAAACTGAAGATTTCCTTATATATTTCTGTTGAAAATCGATATTCGCTTAATAGAAATCTATTTTCTCGATACTGGACGTATGGGACGGAGCAAATTAATTCAAATTTTATGGATGCTTCTTCCCTGAGCATCTATAGCGGCAAACTATGCATTCACCTGCTTTCGGATAATGGACTTGAAAAGTCAGAATGCATGCTGCATATATTATGTTCTGCTCTGTTTGGCAAACCCAAGAAAATAGATTTTTGTTAAGCAAAACCAGACAATTTAAAAGTATCATTATAAAGATTTAATTTTTATAATACATGTACACACCTACTTTATATTTTCCGTCACATATGGGATTTTAGGTAATGAAGAAAATCAATTTAGGATTTGGATTCAAAATATCTTCCAGACTGGAACATTTCTCAATGGTTCATGTACAACTCCAAATCAGCAAGAAAATGGCAGCCCCAATGTAAATGAGTAGGAGACGATACTGGGTGTTGGACTATCTTTATTTATACACTTTTCTGATATCTTATTAGAAAATGATTTAGGCCAATAAGTAGGAATATATTACACCTTCAAATATAAGTAAATTTGTAATCAGGGCTTAATTCTCCTTTAATAGCATAATGGTGGTCTATCAGTGATGGAGTAATTTTAGTGTTATCCATGTCAACATACAGTACTACTTGTTTGTACATCGGATCCGTTCAAGGGTACCAAAACACGTTTCAAGTTAGAATAGAAGGTCTTACAATTACCCTTCTAAATTTTATTTCGGTTTTTTCTTATTAGAAGGAGACCGAATTTGCCGATGAGGCGGCTGAAAATTCTTCAAGACGCCATTGAATAAAGATATAGATACATTGACCAATTAGTTAATTAAATAAATAGTCAATGGAAAAATAAATGGTCATCAAATCTTCGAATTTGCTGACAAGTTAAACACGGATCGTCAGATTTCCTGATTGGCCGACAGCAGTCAAAAAAGAGAAAGTTCATTAGATTAATAAACTTGCAGACACAAATTGACAGACCGATTTTTTTTCAACGGGCTGCCCCCCCCCCCCCCTATTCTGAAGCCCCTCTCTTTCTTGTTTAGGCAATGTTTTGTTGTGGGGGTGTTCTTTCTTTCTGTTTTTTAGTGTCTAGATTTAAAAAAAAACATACAAGCCCTTCAAATTTAATAAATGTATAAATGGTAATGGATAGGTCACCGGACTATAGAGCACAAGGTATGGGGTTCGATCCCAGCCTGACACTAACGTCCTTTGGCAAGATATTAATTTACATTTGCCACTCTCGACCCAGGTGTAGTAAATGGGGGTACCAGTAGGAATTTATTCCTTGAAGCTTCAGCAGCTAGGCATAGCCCGGTAATAATCAAAATCTATTTGGAAGCGTATGGAGACATAGATAAATATGTGATATGCGCTATACAAGAACTACGTATTATTATGAACTATTATTATTTGATGATGTGAAAGTCTATTTTATATGTTGCTAGTTTTCATAGGCTGGTATACTTAACTCGTTATTGTGGGGTTTTTTAAAATTTGTTTTACACGAAGCAATGAGTGAGTGTTTTATTGCATTATTTTGATTCACCTCTTGTCTTATTCTCTCAATCAAGTTTTGCAGTTACACCATCCATGTTATTCTTCACTGTCCCCCCCCCCCCCCCCCCCCCACACACACACTTTTTTTGTCTTCTCTCCCAATCCAACTATTTTTTTGTTTTAATTTCTTGTTATGTGGTCCTTTTTCTCATTATCATGTGTTTACTCTTTCCTTCCATACACCCCTTAATGTCTTCACTTCATGGATGTCATTACCCACTTCCCCTTCCCCTCTTTCTTCTCCTCCCTTTCAATTAACTCTCTCTTACAAGCCGTGACAAATATGGGATAGCGCCATCTAGCGATAAATAACATTTGTTGCCATCTGATTTCTTTGCCTGAATGGAGTATTGACAGAAGATGTGTTTCAAATAAAATAAAATTCCCTGAATGAGTTGTTTGATGTAACTAGTAGCCCGCGGACCATCACCCCGGATAACTACCCCGGAAAACTATGTCCCCTAGGACAACTACCTCTAAATACACGTAACACTACATGGTCTAGGTCATTATCTTACCGTAATCATGCTAATTGGGGTAACTGTTATTTATAGTTGTAATCGTACACATGGCATGTGATGTTTAGATATAAGTATGTAAATTTCATTTGCAGATGTTGAGTGTGCATCAAGCAGAAGGCTGAGATAAAGGTTAGGCCAATCTTTCAGGCTTTGCTCACAATGTCATGTACCGTTAATTTTAACTTATTTATTCATACCACCACAAATGCAGCCAAAGCACGAAAAGGTCCCTATAGGGATAATAGACAGACTTTCAATATTTTTAATTAAATAGTCCAATTAACTAAAATAAAACAGAACATAGCTAGCCACAGCGGTTCATTATTAACCAATGGATCATTCATCAAACTAATAGATAATTTCATCAAAAAAGAATGAAAGTGTGAGTAAGGAAGGGATGTAATGGAAATTGAATAATGTTCTTTTAACCATTTAGAGTAGGGATTGACAAGTTGATTTAATTTGATTTTGATTTATTTTGTAATTCAGTCGGCATATATAAACATTATTCAACAACAATTAAACAAATTTTCAAAAATTCCTCTTAAGGTATGAAGTATTGACAACAAAGTAATGTATACATTCGACTAACGATCAATTCAAGTTGATAAAAATGTTCATATGTGCTACAATCAGAGCTGAACAAGTTTTCACCAAGAAAAGACTTCTTAGTTCTATATATGCGTATGCGTATGCGTATATGCGTATGTTTGTTTGTTTGTTTGGGTTTTTTTTTTGAGGGTATATAATTTTCAGAATATTTTGATTCGGATATTGCTGGTGCAAAGGAAAAGAAGGTATTATATATATATATATATATATATATATATATATATATATATATAAAATAAGTGTCCTGCGTCGGTTGATGAAAAATACACAAAAGTCAATGATGAATAAGACAACCGTTAAGAGATGAAAGAATTCAAATTTTCGCCCATAGGGCTTCATCAGGAATACATATATATATATTTCATAGTCCATTTCTTTCGCTGTATTCCATTCCAAAACTATGAGTGACCGCCAGTGTTTTGCTCTCGGGAAATTTCTTCCACTATATATATATCAGGAACTCATGCAGCGCAGTAGAATATATACAAATTGTTGGATAGTTACTGCGCTTTATAAATGTATTATTATTATTATTATTATATATATATACAAAAAGTTCAGCTCGGAGATATTTCAAAAAGAGAAGTAAATAAAACTCCGTGACATCGAGATTTGAGAATTTTCGCCCATAGGGCTTTGTCAAGTTATGACAAGACTATATATATTCAAGAAATTCCGACAAAGATGGATAGCCATAATTGTTCTTGGTAAGGGACGTTATCAATCAGATATCTTCATTGATTTATTCTGATGAGTGAGGGTCTATGACTGCGCTTCCTCATGAAAATCCTGCAGTCAGATTACAGCAATCATTCTCTTCCTAGAAACAGGCCAAGTCAGTTCCATTGATTGATTTCAGAATAATATGACTAGAATGTATGCATATGAAAGAGGCATGCTTCTGATGTAGGTCAGTTGCACTTACCGAGAAAATTATATAAACCTGAAGGGGCCAATTTGGCGTTCTCCATTTTCAATGATTTGTTTACAAGTCGTCCCATTTAATTTGATTTTCCATTCTACATGTTACCCGTATATACCCCGTTCTATTTTTCATTTATTTATTTATATTTATTTTTATTATTTGCATTTTGAAGATTATCTCTTGGTTACTTGAAAGTTTTTCAGCTTTTCTTCTGAACTGCTTTTCGTTTTTACTGATGGTTTCACCAGCTCCGTAGAATCTATTAAAAAGAATGAAAAACAAAACAATGGCTTTATAGTTCATCTTATATAACGTCAACAATGTGATCAGAAGATTCATCATATTTTAGTTGACGGTTCGTAGTTGTACGTTCAAATTTCTTGTTCCTACTCCACTGTCTACCTATATCCATCAATTGCCACTCCTCCCTCTCCTCATCTTAATTCCCATCGGTTCATTAGATATACCATCAAGAAATGATCCCCATTTAGGTCAACAAATTCCTTCCAATCTATTTTCCCGCTATATGTCTAATAACGAGCTACCACCGATCTCCCTGTTACATCCTCCGTATTCGAAATTATCCTGCTTATTATGGGTAGTCCACAACAGAGAGCAAACAATTCTTCGAAAGAAAAACCTCCTACTCCTCACCTGTTGTAATGTAACCTGCATGACTTGTGACCTTTACAACGCCCCACAATTGAACAGTGAGGAAAAAAACGAGGAGGAAAAAGGGAAAGAGAGCAGGAGAGATCCAATATTTTGATGAATTTGGGGGGGGGGGGGGGGGGGCTAGCAAAAAAAGAAAACAAGAAGAAGAAGGAGAATAGGTTTATATCAGGCAAAAAGGGTGTCCTTTTCCCAAAAATCTCTGACAAGGAAAAACGGGGGTACACAACCCCTTGAGCCCAACACCCCCCCCCCCCCTCCCGATCCTCTCCTTGGGAGGCAATATGGGAGGAATATGATTTGAACCCCTCCACACTCTCACCCGATGGTCTTGTTTCCTCGCACTTCATCAACCTCAATAGGCCAGTGCCAGCCATTGTTGCATGGATACCAGTAACCCCCTTAATAGAATCACCCACGCTACACCCCTGGCAATACTTGATGCGAAATAATGTCCATCATTATCAAGCGGCGGACTGCGAAGATGAGGTCTGAAGAATGTGTTTTACTCTTCCGAGAAGGCACGCGTAGAATGATCACCACATCTAAACACATCGGGTCACAAAAGCCAGATCAAACGGATAGCGAGGATAGTTAGGAAAGTTATTAACAATAGTGAACATTCCTCTCCTGCAATGGATTCTGACTGTATGCAAGAATCATAACTGGTGACAGAACATGGATCGAACCAAATGAAATGCTTCAGTTTCGGGGATTTGGATTTCGGAAAAAAAGAAGGAAATGGTCACCAACATAGCCCGACATCCCACTGAAACCCTTGAAGTATTTGACGCAGGAAATATAACTTGATTTTCTTTTTGTTTTAGGTAATTACGGTTAATTTTAATTCAAAATCAAGTTCAGAGTCCATTTCAGTACATTTCTTATTGAACGGTCAGCCCCAACTTCGGAAAACCGAGCACGGGTATATTCTCCGAAAACGGCGTATAAATATGGAGCCCTGGCGTTTCGTGCGAGGCAGTGTGTGCAAAAGGCATGGGGGAAATCTTGCAAAGTCAACCTGCCAACGATATACACTAAAGGAAAAAAGAAACTTATAAAAGTTCAAGAGATCACCAAATTAAATTCTCTGCATGGAAATGTACCAAATTTGGATATAATGTTGATTCAATGCATGGCTTTAAATGACAGTCAATAACAAAAAGTTTTCTTCAATGCCACAAAAGAAATGTGCACTGAAACAAAGGACTCTCTAATCCCAAAGTCACAAAGATAAACTGCAGCCTTGTACACCATATGCATGTCAATGAATGAAACAAAAGAATTTCAAAAGGATTTGCACCCCTTGAGCAAGAGGATATTGATGTTCTGCCATGGTGCGCCCGTTCACCAGACCTTTCCCCAATTGAACATCTCTGGAAGAGCTTGGTCGACGTGTGTCAAGGCGTGACAATCAACCCATCAATAGGGAGACGCTCATTGCAGCACTGCAAGAGGAATGGAACAATGTTCCCCAGGCTACCATCGCGAATCTGATCGGAAGCATGCGAAGACGGTGTACAGCTTGCCAGCAAGCTAGAGGTGGACATACTGGCTATTAATCTGTTTGGATATGAACTTGCAAATCCCTTTTGAAATTCTTTTGTTTCATTCATTGACATGCATATGGTGTACAAGGCTGCAGTTTATCTTTGTGACTTGGGATTAGAGAGTCCTTTGTTTCAGTGCACATTTCTTTTGTGGCATTGAAGAAAACTTTTTGTTATTGACTGTCATTTAAAGCCATGCATTGAATCAACATTATATCCAAATTTGGTACATTTCCATGCAGAGAATTTAATTTGGTGATCTCTTGAACTTTTATAAGTTTCTTTTTTCCTTTAGTGTATGTGAGAAATCAATTGAATTGATTGAGAGAAATAATTTGCGTTGCTAAATTCACTGTTCCTCCTTACTGACTTCCTTTCTGTGGAAATAACTGCAGGGTTTGCAAAAACTGTGTCCGCCGGGAGTCGAACCCGGGTCTTTGGCAGTGCACGCCAAACGCCTTAACCACTAGACCACGGAGGCGGGTTGAGTGGTTTTCGGCTACACCAGGCACAAACACCGACAGGCAGCCCCTGCAACCCTTAGCAGTTAATTTATTCCTTTTCTTTGTGTTCTACTTGTTATATATGGGTATATATATATAAAGGAATTAATTAATAAGGTTGAGGATTTGTCAATCTGTCGGTCAATTGAATCTGGTGTCGCCGAAACCACGAACCCGTCTCCGTGGTCTAGTGGTTAAGGCATTGGCGTTCTAAGCCAACGACCCGGGTTCGATTCCCGGCGGAGACATTTTTTCAGCCTTTGCAAAAATTTCAAAAAGGGAGGACAGCTCTGGGGAACTTTGATTGAGCTACACAACGTTATTCTCGCAATTTCTTTCACATATATATATATATATATATATATTCTTAAAAAGAATGCTGCGTGTTAATTACCTTCAAAATCCGTGCTCATGCTCAGTGCACTGATCTTGCTCAGTGCCATCCATACATAGAGTTTGGCCAACTGTGCTCCAGTGGGTAACAATATGGCAGCATGTTGCATTGTAAGGCAAGCATGTAACAAAGGAATATACGCCATACTGTGCCCAACTGAAACCGAGTTGGCCTGGCCAAACTCTATGTATGGAAGGCTCTGATCTTGCTCTATACGCCGTTTTCGGAGTATGAACCTGTGCTCGGCTTTCCGAAGTTGGGTCTGATTGTTGAAGAGAAAATGTATTGATTCATTGGAAGTTACAGGAAGCAGTTATGAAAGTGCATTTGCACTATATGGACGAAAAAAGATTTTCTACACTGTAAAAAACAACTGTAAAACTACAGGTTTTATGCCCTTGAAATTATAAGTTCAAATTCAAATTCAATTCGTATTTATTTCATTTCCAACAGAAAAAGAGACAATGGCATTGTTACAGAAAATAGGAAAAATATATGTACATAGTCAATTTACCTTGATAAGTGTAGAAGTAAACTGTACATATAAATAAATTACTTAATGATTAATAGAGATTCTTAATTTCTGAGGAAATGTGGGGGGTCCACTAAAAAGCTGTGCTTGTAATTTGTGGATCCACCAGGGAAAGTAAAATTGTTTCAAATTGTGCCTACGAAGACTTGGAAAACACAAAAAAGTGTTACAGAACAACAAACAAACGCGAAACGACAAGGAAAAGGAAAAGAGATAAAAGAAAAAAATAACAGGAAAAAGGGACAATGGGACAATTTATGAACGGCTGACGTCAAGATGAATTTCCAAAGATGTTTTACCCTTGCTTGAAGGTATACACCGAATGATCCCGACATCTCTAAACATAATGGGTCACAAAGCTATGTTCAAAGGTACTCGCAGAGAGTTACTTAAGATAGACAACATTCCTTGTTCGTGCTAATAAATCCTGAACAAATGCAATTATTGATGACAGTGCATGGATTGCATCAACTGAAATGTTTCACGTTTTAGGATTCGGAAACGACAATTATTGAAAGGTCAACTACATCGACCTATATTTGATCATGCTGATTAAGACATGGACCTACTTCGTAGTAGGTCCATGATTAAAGTCCCGAAGTGTTGCATGCAGTGCAGTCTGACTTGATTATTCATTTTTGTTTTCGGAGAATTCAAATTTCACTTCAAAATCAAATTCAACATTCTCTTTTGGAGAGTGAGTGAATAACTTTGATAAAAGACTGCCGGAAAAAAATATGAAGATAAGTTTTCAGCGAAACAAATTTAGAAAGTACAATTCTTTGAAAGAGTATTCAAAATGAGAGAAAGAGGGTGAACGAACAGGAGTAAAAGACAGTGGTATAAAATGTCTCCAAAAAAGGAATATTAGAGAAAAGAATATTAAAAGGAACCATATGATAAATGTCGTGGAG
This sequence comes from Heliocidaris erythrogramma, assembly GCA_025617745.1. NCBI lineage: Eukaryota > Metazoa > Echinodermata > Echinoidea > Camarodonta > Echinometridae > Heliocidaris > Heliocidaris erythrogramma. The sequence goes on along the minus strand of CM046873.1, from coordinate 37,030,246 downwards.
AAAGAATCTTATTTAAACCGATCCATATTCGAACTTATCAAACAAAGGAATACGTATATCGGACAAGAGCATGCCGAGCATGATGAGAGGGGAAACTTGTCTATATTATTGAAACAAAGAGGGATTAATTCATGATGTAATGTTGAAACGTAGATAGAGTATACGTGCTTATTTTTTTCACATGATGAAACTCTGAACTCTGAATCCATACAGACTATTATATTTATTTATTTATTTATTCATTCATTATCCATTTGGCAACAGACATGAAGATGAAATATTCCGTCGTACATAAAAGAAAAATAATTGATTGAAAATACTCTTTACGCCAGCTAGGCTGCCTGGGTATGGAAAGCTAAGGGCTAACTTAATAACCATGACCCGCAGGTCTCCCTGCTGCCCACAGACAGAGACTGCATGACAATGCTAGGCCAGGCTAGGCTCAAGAATTTATGAAATTGTGTTTAAGTCTCAAATCAGAGCTTGTAAATTCAGACTATCAAACATTACCGTTAATAAATATAAGGCGCTTGATAGACATACTTATAGAGTATACAGTCTAATAGTTCAGACACTTCGATGTGTTATGACTGAAAAACCGTCTGTTCCTGCAGGTTCACCCCCCCCCCCCCTTCCTCCTCCCTTCCTCCCAGCCGTTCGCCATGTACCCTGACCATGAATATGTCAGAAAAAGAACCCAGCATCGGTCAGGGAAGGAGCAATTGAGCGAATAAAGGGGAAAACATCCGGAAAAATCGATAGCATTCGAAATGTCAGAGGAACTACGATGACATCATAGTCGTAAGCTCTTCGGATAATCTTTCAGATCGAAGAGAGGGAAAAAGAGAGAGAGAAAAAGAGACAGAGAAGGAGGCAGATACTGTAGACGGAGATAGAGAAAGGGGCAAAGAGATAAATAAACGATCAGAGAGAGGGAGACAGACAGACAAACGGAAATCAACCGAAGGACAAGGATTCAAAGTCGACGATATACCGTGAGAGAGAGAGAGAGAGAGAGATATTGTTAAAATGAGAGGAGGTGGAAAAAGAAACAGAGAGGTATTAGGAGTGACAAACAAAAAAGACTGATAGTGGAAGAAGGACATGGATACAGATAGACAAATAAAGTGAGACAGGCAGAGTTTAGGCAAAAAAAGGGGGGAACGTTTTTTTTCTCTTTTTTTTTTGACAAAGTGCAGCAGAATTTGTGTAATGACTACACATGCATTGTCATCATCATATTCGTCATTGATCTTCAGTACGCCCACTATATATACATGTATATCGTTCTTGACATGATTGATGATTAAGAATGATGTCTTCTGTAATACTTCTTCCCCCTTTAAAGGGGAAGTCTGGTTTGGTTTGGTTTGGTTTTATTCACGATCATAAAAATATACAGATTAAAATATAAACATGAAATTATATAACAGTATAAATATAGTATTGATATTAACATGCAATACAAAAGAAATTAAATTAAGATCGAGGGATGACCCGCTTCAGATTAACTAACATAGCTAACCTGTTCTTCCTCGGGGTCCCTTATATAAATGATTATATGAACATAATAATACTACATCAAAATAACTTTATAGAAAAGAAAAATCATAAATTGAAAAATAGAAATTAATGTAATTTTCAGTAGAAAGCGAATGGGAAAGAAACGAAAAGTCTACTCAGATGTAAGTTGTTTTTTAAACAAGAGATAACATAGTACTTAAATAATTAAGGAAAATACAATATAGAGAATAAGATATTAAATTTTATTGATGAAATTTTAATTGACCAAACACAAATTTCCCATTCGCTTTTTACTGAAAATTACATTAAATCTATTTTCTGTTTATTGACGAAGAATTAGATCTATCCCTTAAAATGCTATGCAAAAGCATGTCTTCAATGATATTTCTCGGGAACAGCTTTCATATATTTTTTTTTTCTTTTTTAATTGGAAATATAAATAACTTATTCCTTATCTTTCAGTGTTCTGCTTTTCTCATTATAAAGCTTGTTCAAGCCAACTTAAAGGGTACCGAGAAAAAAGTTCCGGGCCAACAGGTTCTCGGGATCGCGCCATCACTGGACTTGACGCGTACAGTGCCGTTTAGCAGCTGCTTTGGCGAATAAAAAATATCATAAAAATAGTCCAGAATATAGATTTAACTAAACTCGGAGTTCGGTTCCGCGCGAGCATTTTCATGTTATTCTTTATTTCCTTCATACTCCTTAACTGTTGACCACTAGAATGCCAGGTAAAGTTCTTCGAGATTATACTTTCTAGCTGTACACAAATTATGTTTTCAGGTGATTGGTACACTTTAAAGTGATAATCAACCGCAGATTGTGGACGTATTGATGCCGTGAAAGGGCACCGTGATCGTTACCTGATCGTGCCGTTTCCCCTTGGGGCGCATTTCGGACAGACTGGTCGCCGCACAACATGCACGCTCCGCCTGAGCTCGAGCTCTCGTGCGAGATTCGGTCGGCTTCGTGCAGTCCGATATGTAATCCCAGTAGTCCAACGGACGCGTTCGAGTGAATAGGACTTACGCAATCCTGACTTTCCCCACGGCCGCCTGGTGGCGTTTCCCTTTAATGCCAGAGTGCAATAAGCCAGTTCGGGGTTAGCGCATGGTACAAATGACCCCAAATATCCACAGATATTTTAGACATGGAGGGTCCCTTTATGTGCACTTCAGCCTGAAAATAACTCTGGGAGTGATAGAGGTGCCTCATGAATAGCTTTTGTTTCCCCCTTTAAAAAGAATACTTCCACCTGGATATCATGGAATGCACCATTAGTGCATAATTGAATAATGATTACATGACATTCATGAGCACATATCGAATATTAGTGTCAGTGGGTTTTAGAATTTGGTACAGATGACCTTTATCTGCTCATGCTCAGATTGCATCTCCGAAGTGGCTTATATTTGCAGGGCGTCAAGGATTAGTCTTTGATTCTACATATGGTTCCTATATTTATAAATAGAGGTCTTTCAATATGAAACTATAGTAAACAGTGGTCATAAGTATGAGAAATACAACATGGTTGTTTTGTGTCTCTGATACACTTCAGCCTATTAACACCCAATCAGTGTTTCGTGTTGACTTCTTTTGTTAAAAGAAGTATTTCCATGAGAAGTTAATCAGTGCGCTTCACTACTCCAAGCTCCCCGATCCCGGCACTCTTTGGGTGACCACAGCGTTTCCCACGCTGGCCCCTCTCTCTGGAACGATCTCCCCCTTCTTCTCCGCCAGGCTTCCTCCACTAGTTCTGTATCTGGACTGATTTCAAATGATTTCATCTGATGGGTGGCAATGAATGCCACTGTTATCAAAACCATCTTGATAGTCATGCTTGATATCAGAGTTGACTTTTCCTTACTTCTTTATTATGCCCCCCCCCCCCCTCTCTCTCTCTCTTTCTCTCCCTCTATTGATAATTGCTTCCGGTATTGGCATCTATTTAGTTTCTTGTAAGATGTAACAGCATCCTTCAGTGTGCCATATTCATCATCACCCATAGCTACTGTAACTAAGACGGGATTACCCGACATCTTATCGCTTTCTTCCTCACAAAACTGATTATGGCGAAAGAAGGGTTGAAACTGAATTCGGAAGGCTCTGATACATATTTTACTTGTATTTCTCGTCTAAGGGCGCTTACGTATTGAGCAAACGTTTAAAGGTGAGATTGAGCATAAACTATATTCTAAATGGTAGGCTATAAAAATAAATAGGTATTATGAAATTTCAATTTAAGAAAGCATGTGTATGTTTGCAAGTAAGAAACCAGTGGACCGACGGTTTTATGTCCTCTCCGAGGGACTTGGTAATGAGGATTAATGCCTTACCAAAGGGCACCAGCGCATCCATTTGGTTTCGAACCCGGATCCTCCAGTTACGAGACCATCGCTCTACCACTGATCCATGTAATAAATGAAAAACATGATGTACATGTATTTTGAAAAAAAATATGACAAAATATACATTTACCATAGTACATACAGTACATAGTTGGAAGACACACCTCTAAAAGCAATAGCTTGGGGCGAGTGTGCCCTTATGCGTTTGAGTACATAATATATATGAAGAAAACCAAAATCGGCATCGATATATATAACATTCTTAAACCGCTGAGCTTGATTGGAAAGAACAAAAAGGGAGAAAGAATAGGAAGTGCAAAAGAAAAGGAGTACAACAGAAAAGAGAAATTTACGAATAAACGTAGAGAAGAAACAGAGATAAAGACCCGAGGGAGGATGGGGAATGTGTTAAACCATGTTACTGGTAAGATCCTGAAATCAGCAAAATCTTACCAACTGAAATTGACCAAACTTTGCTGAAATCACAGGCGCTGGAAATATGAAGCACTGACCACTGATGTAGGTTTATATGACTAGACACGTGGCATCAATACATTGTTAAAAATCACTTCAAGCCAGATTTGAAATACAAGAGCATTTCGAGAGCAATTCAATTCAATTCAATTCAATTCAATTTTATTTTCATTTCATCAGAATCATACAATATTTTATAAAGTATATAACAGAGTAAGATACGAGAATGACTTTTTGTCACGAAATTCATTATGTAGAATTATTGTACAAGAAATCAAAAGATTGTACCCTGTTGAAAATTTTCTGAAGAAATGGAGGGATCCACTGAAAAGCATTGCTTGTAGATTGTGGAACCCTCTGAATAATATTACCTTTAATACTAAACATAGTAAAAAAAACGACTATTATATCTAAACTACAGTCAGTGCCACAGTGATATGTATTCTCATTCACGATTTTATCAGTAGTCAGCCATCCCTCTTAACAAAATGGTGTTCAAAATGTGTTCCGCCAAAATGTAGATTTCCTCCTTTAATGATACTGGAATTTTACAACACCACCAGGGAAAAATCAGGTAATCAGGTTTACATGAAATGCTGGGAATCCTGCTTGACAGAATGTACATTAAAGATAAAGTTGAGTTCTGGTCATGAGATTGAATCGTGAAAAAAAATTGGGAAAGGTTAATCATATAGAAAATATGCTGTAAGGTTTTGGAATCACCAAAATGATAAGAAATTGACTCAATCATTCTGAGAGTCATATGCACTGCACACCGAAATGTGTATATGGGACTGCACACAAATATTCGGTCCGAACATTTCAGATGTTTCTTGTCATATTTTGAATGTGAGAGCATTTAAAGAGCAATCGTTTTCAGGGGACATATCTACTATGATAATCTTCCAAACTAACATAAAACGAATTTAAAAAGCTCACAAATTATTGTTTACCTTTTCCAGAACTCAAGCTTCCCTTTAACGGGATTTGAATAGTTTTAGAGTGTCAGTAGTTTTGCGTTTATCCCTTTTCCAAGTCGTATCCTGAACAATCCATATTTTAACCGAGATATCACCTATATAATATATAGCGTATATTTTCATGGGACAGACAATTGCTAGCTGTCCTACCCAATCAAGTTAGTTCTTGTTAAGAAATAAAAGAATAGGCAATGTGATTTTCGCTGTTGCTGCTATTGTTAGAACTGAAGCTCCCTTCTTTCAGTATTATTTTTTGTAGTAATCATATCTAACATGTCTAAAACAATTAACTGTTTTTTGTTGTTTTTTGTTTGTTTGTTTGTTCTTAGGGGGGGGGGTTTGGGGAGGGGGAGGCATTTCAATCCCTCCCTAAGACATTTCTTTCTTCTTATTTTTTGATCAAAAATATTTGTTCTTCTTTGTTTTCAGATAAAACAGGCATTCGGCGTTATATCTTTATGGCATCAATTGCAATCCATCATCCTCTTTAAACCCTTGATCTACCTTAATCCAAATGTTATAGTATACCACCTGCGCTTTGAGAACGACAAGGTGCCTTTTTGCCAACAGAGCTAAAATTTTAACAAGTTTTACTTGTAGGTTTTGACTCATTCCTAAAACTCTCCTCTTTACAATGCATCTCTGAGCACGAGAAGAGAATTATATTGCAAAATTAATGTTTAAAATACATGTGGAATAGAGCTATGGTAATTTTGTCATGTTGGTTTGGAATGTATGTAGGTTAAAGTTCAATTTATATTCAGGTCTTTGCTTTACAGCCAGTGTAAGGTTTCTTTTAAGGTAATTATGATTTTGTTAATGGTTCATGCCATTTTTTCTACTCGTCGTCTTCGACTCTATATGCGTGCACTGTTGCATATTCATTAATAATCATCACCTTCATCATCTTTGCCGCCATTATCATTAATATCACTTTATCATTATCATCAACGTTCTTATCCTCACCATCACCATCATCGTCACCATCACCTGATCACCACTATTAGCACCACCATCATGACCATTATCATAATCATCATCGTGATCACGACGACCACCAATCACCATCGCTATCATCCCCACAATTATCACCGCAATCACCATCACCACCACCACCATCATCATCATCATCGTCGCCATCACACCGCAATCACCATCATCATCACTTACCATCACCGTCACTATCATCATCACCACCATCACTATCACAATCATCACCGCAATCACCATCATAATCATCATCATCACCACCACCATTACTGTCATTATCATCATCATCATCATAATCATCATCACCATAACACAGCAGTCACCATCATCATCATTTACCATCACCGTCACTATCATCATCACCACCATCACTTTCACAATCATCACCGCAATCACCATCACAATCATCATCATCACCACCACCATTACTGTCATCATTTACCATCATTATCATCATCACCATAACACAGCAGTCACCATCATCATCATTTACCATCACCATTACTATCACCATCACCACCATCACTATCACAATCATCACCGCAATCACCATCATAATCATCATCATCACCACCATCACTGTCATCATCATCATCATCATCATCATCGTCACCATAACACCGCAGTCACCATCATCATCATTTACCATCACCATTACTATCATCATCACCACCATCACTATCATAATCATCACCGCAATCACCATCATAATCATCATCATCACCACCACCATTACTTTCATCATCATCATCATCACCACCATCATTATCCTTATCCAATTTTTTTATCTTGAACATCCCAAACAACATCTACATCATCATCATCATCATCATCATCACCATCATCACCATTATCTTTTATTTTTATCCTCCTCCTCTTCATCATCGTCATCATAAATATCACTGTCGTCGTCACCAAACTATGGTGCATTAATTTGTCATGAATATACACAAGGGGTCATTTTGATTGCCTTATGCCTGTTGAGCCCGCTAAGGCAAGAAGCCAAACGCCAGCAATTCAGTTCAGCGTTTGCACGTTTATTTTGCGATCATTTTCCCCATAATATCACTGTCATGGCGCTTTAAACCAGTCACTGACCAGTCACTGACGCAGCCCATTACGTCAGGCAATGACGCATCGTGTGTAGCAGAAACTGAACCAAAATGCAATACAGACAACTATAACAAATATTTTAGTTTTACGTATAAAACGTTTTAATATGTATATAAAGCACATCTGCATGTCGTCAACTTTAAGCGTCCATTTTCTTCCAATTTACAATTCAACATGGTACAAGAATAATTTACATTGACAACAAAAATATATTGCACATCTTTCAATATTCACAAGGACTCGCCAAACGTTTGAGAACTACATGTATTTACAAACGTTAAACACTTAAAAAAAATAATTTCATAACATGAAGAAAATTGATTAGTAAATGCAGCGTCTGCAATGTCATTTCCTCCTATCGCCTTTGTAAAAGTAGGAATGCAAGTAAAAACACCATCATATATTTTCTGTCGTTAATTGTGTTTTAACAAAGAGCTGTAATTTAATAAAAGCCAGCAACCCACTGCTTATGATATGAAATGATAACTTGTATGTCAAAGTTTTACAGCGCTTTGACAGACTATGTTTATATATTTAAAAAAAAATGTTGACAGTTTCGATATCAGTGATAAAGATGATAACAGAAATGTGTTGACTAACACAATCAGCCATACAATGTACACTTATCAACTAACAAATGTCACTATTTTTTACACAACATTTGAAGTGAAAGTTGAGCTCTGGGAAAGGTGGAAATAAACTTGTCAGCTTTCTAAATTATTTTATGCCAGTTTGGAAGAACTTCATTGCAGAAATGTCCTCTGAAAAGGATTGCTCTTAATATTCCCTCATATTGGAAATATGGCGAGAAATAACTGTTCCGGCCCAACATTCATGCTACAAGTGTGTAATACAGTCCCATATATCTGTGTGCAGTGCACGTGCTTTTCAGCGAGATTGGGTCATATTTTCATCATTTTGATGATTCCAAAACCTCACGGTATACAAAATACCAAATAAGGTATCAAATGTACATCAAAACGTTTGCAACAATGCACATTTTTACGTTCACTTGCTTAACAATATATACTAGATTGCATCTGCTTTTAAGGAGTATGCCGATGCAAGTAGAAACATTCTAGGTCCCACAAACTGTGACTTTTGAGTAATGGTGCACTCTGTTTACACGCATTCTTATACACGTGATCTCCTTTCAATGCCCTCGAGGGCACGCGCATACGTAATTGCAAGGAGTTCCTACTTCCCCTTTTGATGTCAAAATTGACGTAGTTCGTTTATGTCATCAGGATCAGTATTGGCAGTTTTATAGAGCGTGTGGAAAGTGGTTTTCATCGATTTCTCCAGAAAATGACAGTAGAGAAAAATTGTGAAGTACTCCAGGATTCGAGTTTGACGAGTATGAGGGAATATAAAAAATATTCAATGAAATAAACATCTTTTAAAAAATGGGACTCTTCACACGCAAGCTCTATGCAAGCGACAAATTGAAAATTAAATTCGATTATATTCAGGAGCAAGACCAGAAATTTGTTCTGATTTTTTTGAGCATTAGGTGGAACTATCTAGTCATTCAGCGAATGTTCATATAGATTCAAGATATTGTAGGCCACGTTTTCTATGAACTCGAAAAGTACTTCGTTTCAAAGAAACATCTGAGATATAAATACGAAAATTTCAAACATGTACAATTTACATGAGTAATACTCGAGAAAAGGACTTCTAATGAGCATGGTGAAAGGGAAGCGAAAAATGTACATAGTCAAGAAATGGGCAGAGACAAAAATAAAATATAAGAGAAGGGGCAAAGAGATCGGAGAACTAGAAGAAAATGAGAGAAAAGAAAGAAAAAATGATCAAGCTTAAGTTTCAGTAGACATGATAAATGTATACATTCTGATACAAGTCTTTCAACAAAAACATTACAAATTCTGACCAAGGTTTTTAATTAGATGTCGTTACATTAATAATATCCCATGTTGTCGGTGATGTATTAAGATGCTTTCCTTCGATCAAATGTTTCAATTGGTTCGTTACAGTCACATGACAAGCAACACGAACAAGGGATAGCACATGACCTCCGGAAGATGTAATCGAGAATGCTATCGATTCAGAACGCAGAGCAACAACCATCGAAGGACGCCCATTATGAATAATGGATGGTACATGCTCGGAGGCAATTCAAACTCTCATTTTCAAATCCTCTTGTCATCCGGAAAGTGGGATTTACTCCAGGATATCGAGGAGTTCTTATTTCTCAACATTTCCGATCATCTTTGTCTTCCTTTTCAGGACTACTCTACACTTCAGGCCCACTTTAATCCATACGGGTTTAGACTGAATAATAGTATAAACGTATCAGCTTTGAGTCCTGGCATTGGCGGCAATCGTTCTTTTCTTTCACTTTTACATTATTAAATGAACCTACATTAAACGAAAAATTGGGAAATGTAAGAACTGTGAATGAACGACTCAGGGAAATTTTAAATGACATTTCTTGGAATAAATTCCCTAGTGGTATAAGACTATAAAATACAATAATCGGTTTTCGAAATGCTGTACTGCAGTTGTACATATTCATGAATTGTTAAACGATAATTTAAACACAGATTTAATTTTGCAACCCACCTTTTAATAGTTAGCACTTATTTAGTATTAGATTAATGGAATCTTAGTGACCTTCGGAAATCAATAGTTTTGTATTTATACATTGTGAATGTAATAATTATAATTGTTGATGTTAATAATAAGCTTATATATATATCGAATGATAACTTCCATTTCCATAAGCAAATTTTAAACCCGGGGCCAAACCTGACTAGCATTTGTACTTCTTTCTAGTTCCATTTTACCATTATTTTTTCTTGCTTTTACTATGATCTACTTATATACCGTTTTCCTGTAAATATTGAAATATCATAATATAATTCATGTAGTTATTGGTAAAAAAATACCCACGATCAAATCCTATAATATAATGCTGTAAATAGCAAGAAAGTTATTCTTACGCTAAACTTTCGGAACTCTTTTTCTTTCATTCAATCATTGTTTTTCTTTTCCTTCCTTTCTTCCCCATTTTTCTTCTCTTATATCTTATATCTATATAACATTATATTTTGACAGTGTTAGCCGTTTATTTCCTTATCTGAATATACAAAGGAAACGTTTTCTTAATTAGCGACGTGCTATTAATATATAATAAGACAATTTAAAGGAGGTCTAAGCGTTTAAGGTTCTGACGCCACATGAAACACACCAGATAATGCGTTACATCCATAACATGTCTTAAAGTTTATGAAGCCTGAAAACATACGCTGCCTTATACTAAGAGTCACATGTGATATATGGCGCGCGATAAAATTTCTAAAGATGTTCGTTCGCTTAGAAAATACATCAATTTACGAGCACCGATAAAATGAAACATTACTGCATGATTTATTGTAAGCAATACACAAGCTCGCCAGATAGCTCTTTTCTTAAATAAATGAATTCGTTTAAGTTAACACGTCCAGTGTCCTATACTAGCCACAAACATAGATTAATCAGTCACATCACTCTCACAGGGCAGTACGTGAAATTAATCAATCTGAAAGAAAAGAAAGGATTGGTATATAGAATTATAGGTTGTATATGCACCATTAAAAAAAACAGAACGTGGGTATATTTAAAGTACTACAGTTTTCAGTGACGGTAATGCGTTTCGTCGTTTACAAGATGAAAAAGACCATAGATAAATCAGACCAATTACATTTAGATTGAACTATATAATGGCCTACAAAAAAAAAACGCGGTTACTTGACATGTTTTGCAGACCAACATCATAGTAACACCAAATCTTCACTATCTAATTTGTGAGTATCATAACCAAGAATAGGAAATATGGAATAACCACACTGCATTCCATACAAGAAACAGGGAACAGACTTTGGTAATTTAGCTTCATACAAAAATATCACATTTCAAGCACATCCTTTGACAATACATTGATAAATTTGCAATAAAACACATTTTTTCAGCCACGTTTTTTTATATAAGCCTTTTCTACGATACCAATGATAATATTAACGAATCTGAACACAACTGATGGAAAGAGTAATATTGTACACGTCATCCAGCTTAGTACATTGCGTAGTACATGTAGTACCATTGGTGTTCATAAGTAATTTCACGAAAACACGAAGTTCAATTTGTTACATACAATATTCTTTCCAGTCGTATTGTCAAATATTAAGTAATAAAGAGTATGAATGAAACAAACAACAAAACAAAACCGAATAAATCACCTAATAAGGCAGGTACATCACATAATTCTCGCTACCCCAAATACGCAATTTCGCCAACAGATGGCGTTTGTCATGCAAACCACGCATGCGCAGTGCTGACAATATCCCGATTGGGTCGACAAGTGTTTGTCTTTTTGCATTGAAAATGTACACAGGTATTACAAAAATCCTCGAGTTTGAGTATAAATTAACCGACATGTTTGAAAAGATACCATGATTTATTGAGACAGTTGGTTGCATTTTCAAAATTTGAGTGGTTTATGTCATGCGATCCAAAAATTAAGCATTTTAGCACTCATTTTATTCATAAGCCGTAGTATTTCAATACGGACCTGAAGTGAAGTTGACGAAGATGCGGACCATTTCCATGCATAATATTTCCCTCTACGTCGAAAATTGCATATTTGAGGTAGCGAGAATTGACCACGCAGGTCCCTTTTTCGATGGAATCTACAAACTTTGTTTTCTTGTCATGTGGTGACTTCCCTATCTGAGTCTAAGTTTCAACAAAATTTCGTCACTTTAAAGGCTTGAATCCTGGCCGAACCAAAATGAATCAATAAAACATACAAAATTGAACATCTATCATGCATAACAGATTGTCACATGACGCCAAATATCCACAAGATATATAACAGCAAGGTAAAATAAATACCCTGTGAAGGTCAATGCCCTATCACGACGTCACCTCATTGTTATCACGTTGTCCATACCTGATCATGTTCAAATGACTTTTCAACGTTTATGGAAAATGCAGCCATGAACGCAAGCGGTTGCGAAATGATACTCTGTAAATAATCACAAGATCATCACGTGGGGCGTCAAGGCAACGAAATCTTCCGAGACCTCCTCGGCGACCCGAAGACGGCTTGCATCACCTTATTGGCCACATTGCGCGTAACGCTACTGCGCCTGCGCTTCATTTGTAGATTACTCTTCTTCGATTCATGCAGCTCGCGTAGAATTGTCAGGAATGCCTCGCGAACATCCATGCTGCCTTCTGCCGCCGAGACCTCGAAGAAATGACAACCGTACTCCTCGGCGAGATCGCGACCCTCCTCAGGATTGACTTCTCGACGGTGCTCGAGGTCGACCATGTTGGCGACGATAGCGATTGGGACGGAGCAGGGTGACTTGCAGCGTTGAAGGTAGCGGATCTGACCTTCGATGGGACGGAATGTATCACGATTACAGACGCTGTAGGCCAGGACGAACCCATTACCCCACCGGATATGATCATCTCGATTTTTCATTAGGTCAACCTGAAGTGAGAAAACATTTGCAATAGCATAAAATATCGTAATCAATCCCAAATAAGGTTCCTAGATATAAATTTATAGTTGTCTTCTGGTAGCTTCTATCGTTCTTTCAAATAGTTTCATGTTCGACTTTAATTAACCTGAGCATGCATGTTGGTGAGCCTCTGAAGTTTTATCGGAGGTTCTATAGTTTTGTTCTCTCTCTCTCTTGTTTACGTTTCTTCCTCGATTCACTTCATGAAACATCGCATTTTATTTTATTTATCTAACAGACGATTTTGATACTTGAAAAAACTGAGGAAAGAAAGAAAATGAGCAAGACACATACCCTCGTACAGGTGTCCAAGACTTCCATGTTCATCTGCATATCATGTTGAAGGACCGTCTGCTTGTACAAGAGATCTGATAAGACAATGTGTAAAAATAATGTTAACAAATAAAGTGTATTTGATTGAATAGATGACGGGAGAGGACGGTTCAGCCTGAATTCAGTGGCGTATCTAAGGGGGGGGGGGCAGGGGGCACGTGCCCCGGGCGGAACTTGGAGGGGCGCCAAAAAAAAAAGAGAAACAAAAAAGGGGCGCGGGGCACGTGCCCTGAGTGGCACTTGGAGGAGGCGCAAAAAAACCGCAAACAAGAGAAAGAAAAAAAAGGGGGAAATTAAGAAAGAAATCATGTACAAAATTCGAACTTCTCTACTGCTCAATTGCATTTGCAATTGCTGTGTTCAGTTGCAGATTTTCTTGGGTAAAATGAGCGAGAAATGCAAATTAATTGCCGCTCGGCCGCTTTGCTCCCTCGCTTGTACAATAACGTAGATAGGTTGGGGCACCGGGAGGAGGGGGGGGGGGGCAACTTCATTATTTGCCCCGGGCGCCATAATCCCTAGATACGCCACTGCCTGAATTGAATGGGTTCATGCAATAACAAATAGCGATAATAACAAAAAAAAGATTATGCGATGGTTACCATTTCCGATTCAAGACTAATTTTTAACAGGTAGGACTTTTAGAATGATATATATGTGTAAGAAAAAATGAATCTGATGCTACAATAATGCCCTGATCATCATCGTCTACAATGACTTATGTCAGTACCGTAGACAATATCAACTGCATGTACACAGAAATTCCTTTTTCCATTTGTGCCATATAATATTAACATACCAAGATGGGGTAGGAAGGGGTAATTCGTAGCTGGAAGGCATTTGGTTCGGTTAAGTGCTTAAAATATCGGAGAAACTCGCTGGAGACTGGGCTGAGAGAAGAGCAAATCAGCATTTCCTTTGAAATCCATACTTCCCATTAGCGTGTGCTTGTGGTAGTCTTTGTCGAAACACATTAGTGCACCACTAAATCTCATAAGGATATAACCTATATTTTAGCCCCCACCCATTCTCTCTCTCTCTCTCTCCCTCCCTCTCTCTCTCTCTCTTTCTTTTAACCCCACCTCTCTTCTATATCTTATATTAATTTTTATTCTCTTTTCATCTGTTTTTATCTCTCTCCCCCTCTCACTTTCTTTCCAACCCCTCTCTATCTATTAATTGATTACCCCACTCTATCTATTCCTTTTACTTCTTTCCCTTCTTCACTACTCTCTCTCTCTCTGTCTCTTTGCCCATTCTTTTCTTCTACCTCTCTTTTATATATTTCGTACTATTTTTATTGTTCTCTTTTCTCTCTAACCTCTCACCCTCTCTCCCACAAAATATCCCTCTTAATACCCCCTCTCTCTCCCTCACGTATACTCTACCCTCTCCCCATCCCCCGCGCGCTCTCTCTCTCTCTCTCTCTCTCTCTCCCCTCCCCCTCTACCATTTCTCTTTAAATACATTCATATTTCCCCCTCTCCCTTTTCTTTTTCTCTATGTGATTCTCACTTCTTTATTCATTAATTATTCTCCTTTCCGGATAGGAAAGTAGCTTATTTGGATCAAAATAATGGAATATTCGTGTCTCGAGACAATGCTAATGCTTTTTTTTGCTCTCCTGAACATTTTTTATCACCCTACCGACGTTAAGCCGAATATATTATTATGGGGGATGTTTATTGTTAATTTGTTATCGAATAATCAGGAACATAAGATATCGCGAGGGAATGAGCGAGAGGCGTGTTGGGGCATGGGTAAAGAGAAGACCATTGCTCTGGGCTTTATTAATTTAAAGATTTAATTTATTGGATTTCGGCTTATGGTTAGGTTTAGGTATAGTGGTTTCCGGTTGGTCCGGGGCTAAAGTTAGGGATTCAGTAATAGCGTAGGATATTGACCGCATAGAGTAACTGTCGCTGGTGCACGTGTTCTACAATCCTCGTGGAACGCTTACATCATTATGTGCAAATCGACACTTCTAAAATGAACGGACATTACAGTGTACAGACACGCACCGCATTATCAGTGAGCCTTAGGAAGCATACAAAAGGTTGATAATATGAGATGCATAATGTACTATTATCTGCAGCAGTCAGTCAGCAGGTGTTTCACAGATATCATGGTGATACCAGGTAGGCCTACTTAGCAATGTTAGAACGCCAGTTTCCGATCGCTTTTTCACATGTCCTCCTTCATCGTGAGTCCCCCCCCCCCCCCCCCCAATAATACCAATTTACACCTGTGAAGGCAATGTAGTTCCTTATTTCTTTGACGAGCATAGGATAGCATCAAGCAATTGCATGTATAAGCTCTATTGTGTCAAAGAGACGAGTTGTTGTAATCCAGAAAGGTGCACTAATCATTAGGATTTATTCAGAGAAACTTGTGTCACAACCCGAACTCGAAAAAGAAATATGAATACGTTTAAAAACCTCGAAAGTGCAATTCAAATTCGTCCCCATCCAATTTTCTCACTCGTTTTTCTCGGTATACTGGTATTCAATCAGTTCACATCTACTGATGATAATAGATTTCCCGAAGGACCTATTTCTTTGATGAGGATAAAGTTTGGAAACACAAAATGTATAAACAGTCACGTATTCCCTTAGGCTGTAGCCCAATAAGCCAGTTCGTAATTATTTCATGGTACAAATGACTCTGAAATGACCCCAATTCGTACGCGTACGCGCATCTGTTTTGATGGACGCGCTACTTGTGTAACCCTGTACAAGCATACTGGTTGCGAAAAAATATCAATAAGCGAGTTCACACGTAGAGCGATAGCATCGATGCTATCTGGTTTCGAGTCTATTTTGGTCATGACCAGATATTTTTAAGACCAAACGCTGTCTGAAAGCAGATAGTCACGAGCGAGTTGGAGCTATGTTTCGAAACTATTCTGGCAGCGAGTTTGACAGGAGTAAATCTCGGGATCCAGCGACAAAGCATCAATGCCTTGCAGTAGACCACTCACCGCGCTTGTGACTATTTGTAATGTGAACGCAATCGCTGCTTCACTCGCTGCTATCTTCACTCGCAACTTGGCATGATACAAACTTCCGCGCGTTTTGACCATACCAATTATACTCCGGTCACCTTGTGTGGCGCAGTAATTATTGTTGGCAGCGAGTGAGCGATGAATAGTCACGAGTGGGTGATAGAAGCAAGTCGATCATGGCCTGTCTGAACGCAATGGAAATAGTTTCGAGACTTACACTTACACCCCCACTTTTCTACCTGTCACGCTCTTTGCGAGACAAATACAACAAAACGTTTGTTATCAATACTTTTTATCGTGGCTAGTTTGTCTGTGGATATGGAAAAAACAGTCCGTGGTAGTATCACCTATTCCAGCAAATTAACGGTATAGTCTGGTGTTTCTTTTCACCTATAGGCGTCCACGTGCTGTAACTTCACGTGGCCGATGCTTCGCGTGTACCAATACAATATGAAGGGAGATGTACAGCACGTCAGTGGCGTAGCTAAATTAAGGAGGCACGGGGGCACGCCCCCTCCTATCAATTAACGGGAAATAAAGAAAAGGAAATAAAAGGAAAGGTGAGGAAACAAAGGACGAAAAAATATGAAAGGGGACCACCTCCCGGCGTAACCTCCTAAACGGTGGCTTTATTATTTCGAATTTCATTCACTGAATGAAGCATACAGCGCCCTCCCCTCCCCCTTGATATCAGAGCCCCTTAAAAGGTTAGACACATGCTACGCCCCTGTAAAACGTAACACGTCACAAGACACGTGTAGGTGACATATCGAACGCATAACAGATTCATCATGATCGATTTTAGAAACTCACGATATTGTTCAAATTCTGCGCATGCTTTTGCACAGATGAATGCATGATTGAACTGTATCTTCTGGACTCTTAAAGATAGTTAGACTTACAAGATACACTTTATCGTCTGGCTCTGTTAAAAACGCAGTGGATTTCCCAGCTCAGCAAGTATACTTAAAGTAGCAACAATCCATTTTAATTTACAAAAAGAATGAGCAATCATATATTTTCTATTATACAAAGAATGAGCAATTTAACATGACGTGGCATTGCAGAACAATGCTCATAAATGTGCTCACGAAATAAAGCAACAATTGAATATAAACCAATTAAGCAATTTAGGTTTGAGCGTTGATACCTCAATTGTTAATGTCATCATACCTGAATTTAGTATCATTGGAACACATGTGTTTTCCCATTTAGAATGATGCCAGGTCAAAAGCAAAATGTTGCCAAATGCATTTTTATTGTCGGCAGTAAATTCTCCTTTCTTTGCAGGACGGATTGTGTTTTCAGTGGTTATATAAATTATATAAAGTCAGTGTTCTGCATCGGAATATTATAAAATAAATATTGAAGTCGCCATGAATAATACATTCTGTGAGAGAGTATAACAAAAATAATAAAAATAATCGAATTTCCAGTCATAGGGATTCAGAAAGATAGAGAGAGAGAGCTTAGATTAATAATCTTTGTCAAAATAGCGTCATTATCTCTCCTCTTCTTTATACCTTTCTTCTTTTTTTTTCTTATTTTTGCGATTTTTTTTTTGCGTTTTTAGTTGTTTCGAAGATCTGTTGATGTTAATTTTCTTCGCAGGTTTGATTATAGCAGTTAACAATGCGGCCAGACTAACGCATTGTGTACAACAGGCATTATAACAAAACACTCGCCTCTCTACGTCAACTGCGTCAGTCCCTATGCGCCAGTCATGTATGCGCATCTATTCACAATCTGGCACAGACACAGCCTTTTGGCACATACCCCTATTTTGATACAACGATACAAGTGCCTAGATCAAGGTTTCAGATTCGTCAGGAAATTGGCGCCAACCATGCTGACACAAACGTGGCGCCAGTCCACTACGTCAATTTAAATATGAATAATTGTTAATATTTGATAATACATAAATTCCATGATTTTGTAAGGCATGTGTCAAGAAGTTTCGTATGTGCTTCAATGTTTGCATATGGCGCAGTGCAATTGAAGTATCGTGTGCAGCTGCATCCCCGCTCACGTTGACGTTTCTCTTGTTAATGGGCATCATACCAAGAGTTCGTTAAATACCTCACACTGTACTAAAATCAAATAATGCATCCTCGTTCTCAAAGTACTGTGTACTTCAAAAATCGAAATTTAACAGCTACAAACACACAACTTCACATGGTCCGATAGACCATCGCGGCGACACTACTCCCCGCTCAAGCCAAGTTTAAATACCGTTTGCTATTACCGCAAACTTCCGTCGTTATATACTAAATTTGTATTGACGTTTTCATCTTCATGTCCAATTCTCTCCCTCTTTCGCTTGTACTAATCTGAATATTTTGTATTTTTTCACAATCTTTATCCCCCCTCTCTCTCTCTCTCTTTCTTCCTCTCTTCCATTTATGTAATAGTGATTTCAAATGAAAGGAGAGATACACATGAACAGACTGCCAAGAATACCCAGAGTACCCACTTAACACTAAAAACAAACATTATTTTAAAAATGATTTTATTTCTTAAACACAGTCACTGTTCTGGTAGAGTAAATATTTTCATATCTAAGGAAGATAGCCATCTGTAACATATTATTTTTCTACACTGCTTTGTTTTTGTACTTGTATTTGTTTTCTTTTTTACATAATAGAAAACATGTAAATCAGACCACCCCCCCCCCCCCTTCCACGAATAAAAAAGAGGAAAATACTTACCGATATTGCTTTCGTATTCACCTATGTATCGCCTCGTTAGGAATCTCACTGTAACAGCTGTAAATAGAGAGGAAAAAAAAGGGTATGGGAAATTAACGTTTGATTGGAGGGAAGAAACTAATCATTAAATCATGAAAGAATGAAGATCCTTTTAAGTGATAAAATACAAATATATATATATATATGTTATAAATATACATATATATATATATATATATATATATATATATATATATATGTTATAAATTCGGAATCACAAGATTCAGTTAGCTAAGATTTGCCGACATTTGAACAATATGCAAAAATCGTCAACACATTATTAGTACAAATATCTTTCTTTCTGTCTCATTGTCTCTCTGCGTATCTCTATATCTCTCTCTCTCTCTCTCTATTTGCCAGGTAAAAACATATACCTCGATATGTTTCTCAAGTTCTCATATTCATTATCTATTGACTAATCTATATGTTCTTCTTCTCATTCCCTTAACATATCTGTTTTTCTCCGTCTCTGTTTATCTCAATCTCTCCGACATCTCTACCTTCTCTCTTTCTATCTCTCTCTCTCCATCCCTCCTCTCTCTCTCTCTCTCTCTCTTTCTCTCTCACTCTCCCTATCAATCTCTCTATTTTTCTCTTACGTTCCCTTAGGCTTAGACCATGCAGAGCGAATCATTGGAGACATAAATGGATCAAGTGAAGCTAGGGAACCCCAAACCAAACATGCAAGATTCGAAATGTCAGTCCCCATGTCATCGTTAAATCGCTTCTAGTCGTGCCACAAAATAATCATTACCCCTCTTAGTCAGCGCGAGCAATTCACATCTGTACCAAAATGATATCCCCAGATACCCATGATTGCATCAAACGGTCGATGAAAAGATAACTTCATAAATAGAGGATTTTGCCTGTGATTAAGATGTGCTGTTTGCGAGTCGTATATTGTTTTCCCTATTTATAGGCATTTCATAAACTCCCGATTATTTCTATTTTCTCCATCTTACGTTTCTCATACCACGTATAGAGCTCAAATATAATCTGAAATGTTTTTATTCATTTTGTAGTCGAGTTAACAATTATGAATGCAAGATTATAATCATTGTTAGTCTGGGGGGAAAATAGGAAATTAGTCTCTCATGTGCAAGGCCAGATCGATGTAAATAGAAGTGTTCTTAATTGCTTCCCTTATCTGTCGAAAAATACCACATTTCAGGAGACAAAATGGGATTATTCAGGCGTAACATCGTTTCGTAATTTAGAAAATCCCTATGCTATATTTGGAAAAAAAAAGTATATATCATTTACGATTGTACGACACGTGTTCTGGCGACATACGCTCTGCAGTCAATTCCTAAGGATTACCAATTCCTTACTTTCAACCTCGACCTAAAACTATAAACAAAACTGTAATTGTAACAGTAAACCTAACATAAAACCCATCCTTATAATTGGACGTAATAAAGCCCGAATCATATGTCGTCAGAGCATGTGCCGGCTCTCCTCATATTCTACTGACTAACCCATAATAAGCAAAATCTAGATGTTAGATAATATGCAGAGTTGCCAACTGTTCCGGAATATGTATGAGGTGGATTTCAAGGCTTTCATGACAAGTGAATAGCGGAGAGCATGGTTATTGTTGTCATGTTTTCTCTCACAAGCATTCAACCGTTGCGTAATTCACATTTTAATTTTGACCTCATGCATATTCCGGAACGGTTGGCATCTCTGAATATGCATGCGTGGTGTTGAAATGTCAACCATTGTCAAATACGATCCTCCAGTCGTGTCAGTGAAATCGTTATTTCTTGACTAGACACCACAGGCCATATCATCATCATCGAGAACGACTTCCTTATCACCCCGACGTGTATTCAAGGGAAAGTTTATTTTTGGTAAACTTTACGAAATACTATTGAGCTTTCTCTTGTTTGTTTTTGTTTTGATTTCGTTTTTTTTTTCTTCATATTGATGAGTAAGAATATTATTCACATGAAAATGATTTCTCTTGAAGTGCTCTCACATAATACGTAAAACGGTTCACAACTTTTGAACCAAATTTTGCGGCAACATGTGCGGGTGTGTGCGCGCGCGCGCGTGCGTGCGTGAGTGTGTGTGTGTGTGTGTGTGTGTGTGTTTGTATGTGTAGTCCATATAACCTGATCTGTGAGCATTTCTCTCCACTGTGTGTGCTTTCCAGCTCGATTGAGTAAATTTATAATGATTTTGATGATTTAAAAACTTCACGATTCAAAATCCGTATTGATTACTGCATTAGTAACCACCTCAGCAACGTCAAGATTATTTCATTCACAATGTAATCTCATGGCCAGTACTCAGCTTTAACTCTAACACCCCGACCTCCATCAATCTCTGTCATATGGAAACCGGGTAAGAACATTGCCTCCCTCGCCGCCGTTTCGACGTTTACAGAGAAATCTGAGACAGCTTTAGGATTTTATGATGTCTTCTTAACATCCCTAAGTCCATCGACGATTTCTTGAGAACCTCTCCATTTGCAGCTTAGAGGATTTGAAGTAGAACGCCTCAGCAGATGTAAGGAACTGCATAAAACATTTTTTTTGTGGCGCTTGAATTCTTATGTGATGTCTTGGATGTCCGACACATGCTCAGGCGACAATTACTCCGCTGCCGGTATTTTTCACTGTAAACCAAAATCTTAACTTCCACCCTTTAAAAGCAAACAGTTTACCTCACCTTAATCCTAAACTTAACCTAAAACCTAATTGTCTCCCTAACCCTAACCCTGTTATGTTTGACGAAATAAAGCCTGGAGCACTTGTCCAGAAACATATCGGAGCACGGTCTTATTTCCCTTAACTGTATTGTCATTGTTAATTAAGGTGTTTAGGCTTATGCTGATACATGGGCGCCATGCTTCTACGGAACATTTTTAGACATTCATTAGCATGAAATTGTTCACTTTACAAATTCAAAACATTTTATACCGTGTCGTTTGCATTCGCATTGCCATGCCAGCTGTGTAGATTCGTTAATCCACATTAATGTTATTCTCAACATATATTTCGTCCTGAAATATGTCATATTAACTACGTATAACAGGATGCTGAACCGAAACTTCACCTAAGAAACAGAAAGATGCCTGCGTTAACGTTCAACTTGTTCAATCCCAAAACGTAAATGAGACTCGATTGCTGTGACTTGCAAGAATAAAAGCTCGTTCAATCATTTCGGTCAGACCTCTCCATCATAATTTCATTATCTGTGTAGGTTTATTTGATTTACGCAGTCAATGGGGATGGATAAAGTCAATGCATGTCAGAGGTTTCAAGAGCTTCCATCCGTCTTCTTCAGGATAGGCATGCCTGTGTGTGTATTTGTGTGTGTGTGTGTGGTGGGGGGGGGGGGGTATAAATGTATATTTGGTGTGCGATAAGAATGTGATCCTGACTGTTACCTCTGGTTACATTAGGAACTATTTTACATGAGGCTTAGAACAGTGGACTATCCAGATATATACGTCACTGGTACAAAACACACATTAAAAATTCAAAATTTCCATCATACTATAATATCAAATATGTCTACCCCATACATCCCCGACTCCATCATCATCATTTTATGGATGCACCACTAAATTATGTATTCTGTAGCACAGACGAGTAAAATGTCGATTGCCTAAAACACTGAATATGTCATTTTATTTTATTGGCATGTGATAATATTTCATTTGTCTTTTAATTTAATATAAACTATTTCATTTTAGTTTGATAATAAACCCAAAATAGGGATATTTTAAATAAATGTTTCTATTATTTTATTGGTGTGTGTGTGTGTGTGTGTGTGTGTGTGGGCTTGTTTAACCGTATGTCCGAGGACATTTTCGGACAGAGAACAAACAAAAAATCATGAGAACAATGGTCCTCGGAAGCCGGACAATAGTCCTCGAACGTCGAACAATGAATTTGTGCCTTATTCCGTAGACTGTCCGAGGACGGAGGAACAATAGAGGAACAGTACTAGTCCTCGGAAGTAAAGCAATACAAGACGGTGGGTGTGTGTGTGTGTATGTGTATGTGTGTGTGCGGTGGTGTTCGTAAACTCCTCCCCAACGCCTCTGGAAGCTATCAATTGTATGCAAGCCGAGAGCACAACTCTCGGCGTAGAAAGGACAAACCGGGTCAAACGCGCTGTGTAAGAATGCCATCAATCATGATGGGAGGGGATCTAAAAATAGCTCCACGCTTCGAATCATAGCCACATGAACCAACGAAATATTACAAAAAGCAATGTCTTTCACCGTTTGTGTAAACATCTTTTATAAAATTAACAAATCAGATAGATATATTCAGTATTCATATTTCATCACAACTGCACAATGTGTTATGGCTTAGACTAGACACAGGCACACACACGCAAGGAAAATATGTTAAATGTATTTTGCAATAATTATATCCCGTAATTGCCATTCAAATAGCATTAATAGTTTCATTCCGTTATTCTTTATTTACTTCCGTAATTTTGTCTGCCTAAAGTCACTCACGCTATCCACATCAGCCATGTGCTTTTATTTTCAGAAATGAAAACAGTTCTACATTAGATTTTTGCACCGTGCATTAGCCATAGCCGCATTAAGGATTTTGTTTTGTTTTGTTTTGTTTTTGGCTCCTTGATGGAGAAAACAAATAAAAAGTCCACTATTATATTAAACTCATATTTCCCAATGAGGGGAATGAATCGTAACTTGAGCAATGGGCAATAACAAATGAAAGAGATGATAAATGAGATATTGAATCGCTCGTGGGTCTTGTTTCATGGAATGATATGATTGAAAAGACAAATCTAAGGAATATCTGAGGAAATACCAAGAATAAGAAAAAATCATAATTAGTTTGGAACTATGTGTTTTATAGCGCAACCTTAAAATGTATGCCTGAAAACAGGAGCAATTGGAACTTTAAAAAACAGTGCGGATATAATCTTCATGTTGATACGCACTATACTAATGTGGAACGCATTATGATTACATGAGGGTCCCCTTTTCCGAAAAAGCATCTATCCAATTAATTATAATTTCCTCAAACTCATCTTATATATCATGCTTCACCACAAAGATCCCATATTTAACGAATACACTTTGATGTTCCTCCTCGGCGTTACTTTACTCCAAACATGTTCATAAACAGTTTAATCTATTTTTCATTTAGTCATTTAACCTTCATGTTTTCTTCTTGCGGAAAAAAGCCTGAACCTGTACAAAAGTGCATATGTACATCTATAGTTCCAAAGTTGACCCCGAGATCCCGTCCTATTAATATTTTTGAAGGGGCGGGTGTCCACTCTCAAGTCAGGATGGCTTGGACGAAAACATTTTAAGAAATCAGAGAACATCTTATAAAGGATAGTAAATTCCTGAAGTTTTGACATTTATGATCCATCAACCAGAATTTGTTTTCCCAGGTCTGTGATTTAACTTGCGAGAAACTCTCTGATATAAGGGCGTTGAAAAAAAAGAAACCCTACTTTGAACATTTCCTTTAACTGGACTATATCTTTAACAGCGTTTAATTTCATATTATACTCATTTGCTTTCCAGTGGTAACTTGTTTAGGTGGGACTATATACAAACATATGTGGAATGAAAATTTAGGGGGGAAAATATCGGCTTTTTAGTCATATTTCGAATAGGAGGGCATTTGAAGGGCTGTCATTTTCAGGAGACATTTCTTTTGTGATACTCTTCCACACTGATATCAAAAGGATACAAAAGTTCACAAATTATTGTTTTCCTTTACCAGAACACAATGTTCTCTTTAGGTACTCGTCCACCTTAGAATACCAGATGAAAGACGCTCAACATGAGCACCATCATGCATACCCTTTTGTATATTGCATCTGAAGACCGTTTAATTTCTGCGATTGCTGTAGGTCACAAGATGATGGCAGGTGACAATTTTAGCTTTCTAATCTCAAGAGAATACTCTGTATCTAGAGCCTTCAGCTGTTCAGAATTCGTTGTGAGTATTTTCGTCGATGCAAGTGCTGTTGAAAGTAGAGTGGCAGGAGGTGACGGTATTGCAAAGTCTATGGACATTTCCGTCTTAAACAATATTTGAAATCTTAGAAATCTATTTTAAACTTTAAAGAATTTCCGCTTTTCTTATCTATCTCTCTCCATGTCTATCTTTGAAGGCATCATGAGGTCCTTAGATATTCCTTAAATTTAAATTGAATTAATTCAAAATTAATTAATTGCATATTTATTTTCTGAGAATTCTAAAGATTTTAGTCTTTACTACCTTTAAGATTCAGCTCGCAATAGTCCGTAGATTTGTTATTTGGGAAATCTGAAATCAAGTCAGCATCCTATATACTATACCGTCTTTATATTCATGGTCTTCGCTTACTTCTTCTCTCACAATTGATCTTGGAAGATTTCTGGTTTTATAACTTGTTTTCATGTTTTTCTCACCCCATTCCTCTGTTGTTTTGTTTTATTCCTTCGCATGTCAATCTGGATTCTTCACCTATCAAATTCCTTATTCGAATCCATCTGGATATTTACTCTCTCTCTCTCTCTCTCCCTCTATCTCTCTCTCTGTATATTATTTATAATATTGACGTGCGTGTCTTCTATTCTCGGTACAGTTTCTATTTTGATGACACCAAAGATCTGTCCTAAACTTAAACCGAAATGAACATGAACACCTTGAAACCTAATAGACAAGGAGAATTCAGAAGAAAGCAAAAAAGTTGGATTACTGCGAATAGAAAATGCAGAGATCCGTCAACGTAATATTCCCTGACATGAACGAGAAGATTGGGTTCTTGTAAAAGTCGGATATTATAACTGCGATGTGACATGAAAAAAAGATCATTAAAATGCCCTCATATTCCTAATAATTATAGCTATAGATATTTCAAAACTTTGGACCTAATGTTGATTTCATGTGTACTATATTATAGTCCCATATACCCATATTCGTGTGCAGTACGTGCTTTTCACTTCCTGCAATTTTCAGCAAAATTGGGTCCATTCGCTACCACTTGATGATCTTGTGGCCATAAAATACACATTTCTTCTTATACATGTACTGTATATGCAAGATTTAATAAATTTGCCAATGGTTCCTTTCATAATGTAACCGCATGAACAGGACTAAGTTTATCTTTAGTGGTACAAAGAAGACTGCTTAAAGCGTCTTCGGGGAATATAATATCTTAAGAATTCAATCCCATAATCTTCCTCTTTATTCCCGTCCAGTTTTTGTCATCCTCCTAATTGCTTTTCCCTTTTATTGATTAGAAGTCGAGAAAAGAAATGCTCACTCCTCCGATTTCACAGTAAGTAATTTAATTTTCATCGAATTCACTGTCTTCTTGTAAACATCACGGAATATGTAACCCTTTGAAAGAATCATCGTACATGAAAAGTATACTAGGTACATACAGGGGCGGATCCAGGATTTAGTATATGGGGGGTGCACACAAATGCAGGTTTGTCAACTTTCGAAAAAGGCAGACCCGTATTTTTGGGGTCTTGCCAGCTTCTCGAAGAAAAAAAAATATCCATGTGGAAAGCTAATCTCTATCCAGGTACTCTAAATCCAATCTGTTTTTCGATTGTTTTTTTTTTTTCTTTCTGTTTCTCCCAGCCACCCAAAGCTAGATTACTCCTCTCTCTCTCTCTCCACATCCTCGATGTTGTTTATTCCATTTTAACTCTCTTTCTCTCTGTCTCCTCAACCTCTCCCCATCTCTCTTATAGAAGATGAAAAGATTTTTTAACTTATATCATTTTCGTAATTCTATCCAGCCGCTCTCATTTGGTCACCTATACGTGGGGTCCTTATTGAATCGCAGCGAGTAAGATTAAGAGATGATTTGTTGTGATTGTGTTAGCTTTTCGTGTCAAGGATGACAAGATCAAATTATAAAATGCATATTTTTTTTTCGAAAAGTGAATAAACTCATCCGTATATTGCAGCAATATTTGAATACATCATAAAGAAAGTAAATGTGAGAAAATTACAATGCCCCGACCGGGATTCGAACCCGGGACCCTGGATTACATGACCAGTGCTCTACCATCTGAGCTATCCGGGCTCCCGTCGAAGCAAGGTAACAATCTTACATATAGCCCCTCTCTTTCCATCAAGCGTAGGGGGTACATCCAATATTTGTTTACACAAAATAATCACTGAGGCCGTTGAACTGTATGATGTGCAGCCAGCAACACGATCGAGTTGATTTGCAACGAATTGTTAGGGTTTGTAAACTAAAATTTGCTGGATGGATTCATGTGCAATAGAGTATCATGTTAGTATGTTTGCATTGTATGTAGATTATACATATAAGTACACATGTCTATTTAGACTGTTAAGTAGACTGTGTATCTTAAACGTTTTATTTCTTTGTTCTATATAAAAACAACATATTTAAGAAAATGGTAGTGGTCCATGGAACATTTGGAAATTGTGAGAAAATTAAACTTCATTACAGAAATGAAATCATTTAAACCATACTTGTCAGAAAACATTCTCCCTCCTCCTCTTTCTCTCCCTCTCTCTCTCTCTCTCTCACTCGCTCTCTCTATCTCTCTCTCTCTCTCTCTCTCTCACCCAGTCTAACCGGCTTGGCTGCACATCCAGGCAAGCGCTATCACCATGATCACGGCAAGATCACGGCTTGTAAAAATAATCGCGTTTGTCTGCGGTCGAAGAGCGGTTAAAGTACGCCATCAAGTAACTCTATTAGCTCTTCTGTCTTGCTCCTCTCTTTTCTCCCTTATAACCCCAGAATATTACCAGTAGGGTTCTAGAAGCACGCCGCTGAATTTCGTAGCTGGAAACCAGGCGTTACACCATGATTTCTTTTTAAGCTGCGAGTGTATCCCTACCAGTTTTGTATGTTCCGTAGATGACCGTCTCCCTTGGCCGGCTCACATGAGGCCTCGATGATTTCAGTAGCTAATATCAATAAATGTTCTTTTTATAACAAGGTTTGAAAAAAAAGAGAGAGAAAAACAAATAGGGCTCTGATCTTTAGACGCATGTGGCTAATCGCCTCCAGAAAACAGATATATACATGGGCAAGGACGCACTTTGTGAAATCTGGTGTGAGCGCCAGATGTGCATATCTTAATTGGATTTAGTGTTCTAATGGATCGTAAAAATCACATATCATAATATACAAGATTTGTGTTGTGTGGCTGCAGGGGGCGTTCATGAAGAAAATATACACCCTACATCGTTTAGTGGTGCATAAGACAGAACTGCAAATAAGAATCAAATATCCTCACGTTTCTACCTTCAAAGACACACTGGAGTCAGTGCTAGTATATCAAACGGCGGACTTTATTTTCTTGTGAAATTATCCACGAAAGAGGGGTTATGCATGCTCCCCGCAGGAAATTACGCTATGAAAGTTTACCGTCTGTTCATAAAGGTTGTGTACATAGTAGAGCCTTTGGACAAGGCAATTTCCTTACAATGTTTACCTTTTTTTTTAGTTCATATACATGAATTCTCATTCGCTCTTCCGTACCAATGGCTATAAAATAACCACATCAAATGAGACTCTGTCACAATATTCTAAATAATATTCAACTATTTCATTTTGTGTGAGTTTGTGCATTGGTGTGCGCGTTCGTGTGTGTGTTTTGTTTGGGGTGTATTCTGTAGCTTTATTTTAGCGTGTAAGTTTTACATGAGAATCACAGGCGTCAAGAATTTCATTAGATCATCAGATTAGCTTAAGTTCGCCTGGTATTTACCCAACCAGTTTTCAATGTTGGTGTTTACAAGACATGGTTCATCCTTCGATAGTATCCTAAAAATACTTTTCTCCGGTACCGGTACTAAAACAAGAAGGAAATTAGTCGAAGAAATCAAACAAATACGTCCTTTTACTGATGACATTTTTTACACAAATAAGACTTATGGAATGTTGCATATCAAACGATTTGTAAGATGCTTAGACATCTTTCTGTATTGTAACTTACTACATTACATTTTAAAGTTTTGGGCAAAATCCTCGATTCAATCAAATAAGACTGTTTGATAAGCCAAGCCACATATTCAGGATATTGATTGGTTACACGTTAAAGAGTTATCACGATTGCAATTGTTTTAGTACTTCTAAAAATACTGTTTTGAGTAGTCACATTAAAAAATCCATCATTTCTTTGAGTTCAATGGCATTGGGTCGTCTAATGACAATCCTAAAGTGTCTATTGGCTTTAATTCGCTAAACACGTCGGGTAAAGGCTCAGTTTGCGATTGGATTCTAGATATGGATTTAGGGCATGTAGGGTTAGGGCTCGGACAAGTGTTGATTCCGTGGTTGGAATGGTTGAAGTAATGAATTCGATCAGCGTCAGTTGACTGCACATGGTGCATTTGTTGCGAACTGAGCATGTGCTGATAGGCAACGGAAGGCCTATGCGATATTGCAATTAAGGCAGCAGTGAATATTCAGCTTTTCCTGGGTTTTTAAGTAGTATCATTCCTGTCATTAATTTTCTACCCTCTCCATGGCGCCTTCAGTGTTTTAATGTCAGTTTGATTAATTGGTACAAGGTGTGAATGACCCTAGTCGGAAATTAACACTGTTAACAAGGATTAACAGATCACGCGTTTGGTTTAATCAACGATGTCCTTGCTTCAGCACTTCATGTGTACATTGTCTGCTGATAATAATCAGATCCCCTGAGCATTCATGCCTGCCCCCATCGTGGGAATTATCAACCAATTAACAAGGTGTTTTGTTGACTATCACAACATAATAATCATTTAAGCTACTCCCTTATCTGTGCCCTTATTTGTTTATAAAGGTGATCAAGGATTTATGTAAGGTTCAGCGTATACTTCATTCAATATGATTTACTTTTACTTTTAAGTATTCTTTATTTCAAGTCTTTAACTTGCTCAGTGACTCATTTTAAGCCCATTATTATATAACTTTAATCGACTTTGTCTCGATCAAACTGTCTTTGAATTTACTTTTACACGGTCTGGACAAAATTACTCATTCATGCTACGGATGACTCATTTACATGCAAACAGAACATTACGGTAGACAGTGAGATACAGACTGTCAAGTAAAATGTGTTATTAATTTATCTTTTGGAGATCAGATACAAAACACAAGGACATGATGTCAGTATGACTATAAAAAGAATAGATATCTTTCATTCCAAACAATAGCTTACTCTCAGACAGAAGATGCTCAACGGACAACACCTTTCCCACCACTGGTCGAAACACGTGGTTGACCCGACAATATGTTCACAAATATTATATCAAAGCTTGAAAGAAGCCTCCCAAATGTATATTAATTTATCTAGCAATATTGTGGAACCATTTCACCACAAATGACTTTTCAAAAAGAGACGCGTATGCAGGGGCAAGTTCATTGAACGCCGGTCCTATAGTTCGTTACTGCCCGGAAGCAAAGCACTGTTAAAAATAGTACCATCCATCATTTAAAGATACGCCTGTATGTCAAACCAGAAATGTAATAAATTATTTTTTTTTCCAAACTCACACATTCGAGTAGGATGTATACATGTCAAATATTTATGATGGATGCAACATCCATATCCAGGGGCCTCCGTGAAACGCGTCAGCAAGTCCAAAGGTTCGATATTTTTTCAAAAAAACATCCCGTCTATGCAAACTAGCTAATCGAAATCTCCATTTTAATGATGTGGAGTTGCGATTGATCATAAAGTTGCGTTCCAGAGAACCCTATATGATACTGCTGGTCTGTATCTTGATTCAGTATTTGAAAACACAAAAACAACAAGAACAGAAAAAAAATCGTCCATTTTGCTTTTCTTATGGCTTGCTGATACTTTCGACACTTTCATAATGTTGACAGTAAAGAGTTGATTTAGAAAAAAAATATTTACGCTTGACATTTATATATGTACCGGTACATCGATTAATGCGGTCTATCACATTTGCATATTACTTTGTGACAATTACTTCACGTGCGGACAGTGGCGTAGAGAAGGGAGCACGTATCCCCTCTCCCACCACCACCCTCCCTCCCCTAACTGATCATGCTGATGGCCCTGTTTATTCGCATTTCAATTTCATACACCGGGTAAGACTGAACCCCCCCCCCCCCCACACACACACACACAATGTCAGTGCCCCCTCAGTAGCTGGACTGACGCTACTCCACCACGTTTTGAATTGTCTCAAACAAAGTGGGCAAATCGTAGGTGCATACAATCTCTTGGGAAGTACACGTCACTGTCTCAGTGCACTAAACTTTTAAGTGCACATCCAGGCAAGTCATGATTTCAAGATAATTGGCAAAAATGCAGACAGT
Source organism: Heliocidaris erythrogramma (assembly GCA_025617745.1). Taxonomy (NCBI): domain Eukaryota; kingdom Metazoa; phylum Echinodermata; class Echinoidea; order Camarodonta; family Echinometridae; genus Heliocidaris; species Heliocidaris erythrogramma. The sequence continues at coordinate 36,998,917 of CM046873.1, read as the reverse complement.
GGAAGAAAATAGAAATCAATGCATGTTCAAGACAAATATTTTCCACCACATAATGACGTAAACTGGAGGTCGTTTCACTACCACCCTTCTATCTGCATTCAAACTAAAATAATCATTAATTCGATCTAACTCGATGGATGAATGACATTACACACGAGCAAACGTGATTACATGTTTCCACTCTATCGGTTATCTATAACTTCAAGAGAAGATGGGTTCTGGTAAAGTTGGAAAGCCATTGTGAGCATTTTAATTCGCTGTCACATGGAGTGGTTTGTTCTTTGATACCACACGTGCGTGTAGTCCCATAGTTTCATATCTGCATGCGGTTCTTTTTACTAATATGATGTTCAGCAAATTTGAGTAGGTATGTTATAATTTTGATAATGCAAACACCTAATATTATACAAATTATTCTTTCACAATAAAATCACTTGACCCATATTCAAATCTTTAAGGAGGCAGTCGAGTACATATTTTGTGATTCCCACACATATCATGTGGAATCAAAGTTAGGGTCAAATTTTAAACTATTCATACGAACGTTCGGGATAAAATGCAATTTTTCATGTAGCTTAGGTTGCTACTATAATATTCTTCTTCGTAGAAATTAAAAACAGTGAGAAAGCTCATAAATTATATTTCACCTTTACCCAAACTCAACTTTCTTTTTAATACTCGACCGTGAAAGTAAATGAGTTTTTTAATCATGAAATGATAAACGAGTGAACATCAAGGTATCATTAAACCTCTGGATCATCTAAATGACGTGGAAGTAATGTAAATGGAATTTAAAGGGAGTTGAGAATTCAAACACTCCAAGAAATAATGGATAATTAGAGCGATTTTTAACATTTTTAACGGGGGTAAATTTTCTTCTTTAAAAAAAACCCGAACTCTTGACCTGACCCCCCCCCCCGATCACTACATATTCTAAATCTAGAATAAACAATATGCATATCATATACTGCATCTGCAAAGTGAAAGACATGATTAAGTCGTGGTATTATAGTTTCTACTTTCATAAAAATGGACCATCATCCCCACTGGTGAGACGATGAACCTGTAACTTTTAGTTTGCATACCGTAGTCAAATATTATCTTTGTCGTATTTGTCTACTCCTGCGTTTAGATATAGAATAAATTTAAAAGACGCAGGCTCTCTCTCTCTTTCCTATCTCATTTTTCTTTCTTTCCCTCCCTCCCCAGCTCATCAAAACACGATGGTTTGTAATATATCACTCACCTTTTATAACGATTAGACAGCGTTTGACAATGCACACCTTTCTACACAATAGAGTGATACTAGGCGGTGATAATACCTGAATACAGCCGTGCTATCTTCAATAGGTACAGCCCTCGGGGTATACGAAACTCGTGTGCGATTCCATACCATTGGTGTGTTAATGATCTTCTAAGTTCGTCTTTTTTTCTTTCCCATTTTTTTTTCTCTCTCTCTCTCTTCCTCGCACTTTTTCTTTCTTCCTCTCTCCCTCTACTTCCTCTATTTTTTGCATTCTATTGCTTTCATCCTCGCTCCATCTACTGATAGGGCGCGCGCGCTCTCTCTCTCTCTCTCTCTCTCTTTCATTCTTTCTTTCTCCCTCTCTCTCTCTCTCTCTCCCTATTTTTCTATGGATTGTGTGTATGATCTTTGTCAGCATGTGTCTTTCTCTGGTGCCTGTCAAAATTCGTGTTGAAATCGTTGAAACTGGTTGATTCAAATTGGCAATTATTTCCTTCTGATGAACAATTCAGTATGTTTAACACAGTAGTGAGTATAGTCAATAGTTTGTTAAATATCAGCGGACGAAAATCGAAGCTTGTAATGGGAACGCCACTCTTTCTTTTCATTGTTTTGTTTTTATTCTATTTTTGTACATTACTTCACCGAGTAAAGCCTTCACCATCACATGAGTAATAAGTTAAAAGCGTGGAAAATGAAACAAACATGACTGTATGGGAGTGATCATGAAAATAGCACGAAGATGACGTTAAATAAATGTCTTTGTTACAAAACTGTGGCAGGCAGACTTGAAAGATGATACATTTACTACAATGGATGTGGGTCGGAGTTGGCTCACGGGCTTTTTTTGCAGGGACTGCAAGTTGAAAGAGTTCGAAAGAGCTAAACTTGGGTGGGGGGAAATGATAGTGAATGACCCAAGACTTGAATGGACAATATGTCTAACATACCTAAGGCTGCAATCGGACATGACTGAAATAGAGTTTTCAGTAGTGAAACAATCCTGAAAAAAGTATTTGTTACTCGTAAGGAGTAAGGTGTATACACGGTATTACCAAGTACATGTACGGGGGGAAAAAAGAGGAAGGGCGGGGCTGTGAAAACATTCGCAATCATTACTATTTCATTCTTTCATTCTCACATTTTACCTTACGGTATTCATGTCCATGTATATGTTTGTATGTTTTTAAAGGAAATAAAGAATCTAAATTGAGTTGATTACAAACTATGTTAAATTTCTTAAATGTGGACGTTGTGAACTAAAAACTAGGTGTGAAATATGACTTGAACATCCAATTACCATTCAATCTCACGCTTGCAACTTTAGAGAAAAATTGTCAATTTGTTTCTATGATGCTTTAATTTTGCTAGCAATCCCGCCAATTGTGGGTTACAATAACAACTAATAAGGCACAGATGGTAAAAGCATTTGTATCCACTGTCGTGCCTTGTATGATTGCCAATCAGACGAACTTGTGCACAGGCAATGTTATCGCGTACTATTATTCAAACAGATATCACTGATTCGATATGGATTATTTTCTCCTAAATCTTATTTTGTCTTCATTGCAATTCAATACGCTTATAAACTTGCGGTTCAAAAATACATTTATTTTTCTTAAGCGGTTCATTAAGAATAATGCGAATTTTACTTAACATTAGGAATTTCATCATAGCTTTGTCTATGATAAGAATGATTAATGAGAAATAATGCATTTAAATCAGAAGAAAATATCTACAAAACTACATTGAATCGCTTAAAACTTTTTGAAATGAGATTTTACGTGAACACCATCAGACAGATTTATTTCTTCCCATTTTAAATTTCTTTTAAAGTGAAATGTATGTAGCTTTTACGAAATTTCAAAGTTTTTAAATAGATGAATATGGATAGATAAATGTGTCATATATCTCATTTAAGTGATAAAATATCAACTACTTGCGACTGTTTTTTTTTAAAGAAATAAGATTTTAGGTGTATGCGATCAGAAAAGTTATAGTCTGCCTGTGATGTTTCCCCTCAAACTTTATTTAACATTAAAATATTAAAAAGCTTCAAACGAATCAAGATTGATTGATTGGTTGGTAAATATAGCATATGAGATGTATGAATAATATAAATTTCAACCACTTGCAGGTATTTCGCAATTTTCTTTAAATCATATTTAAGGTGAATACCATCAAAAGATTATATTCGCCCATTTTTAAATGTATTTCCTTTGTCTTGTGAACTTTATGTAACATTTAGAGTTTTGAAACTTGAGATGAATAATAACTGATTATCGGGGTGATCATAAATTTAGCGCATAAATCCAATAAGCATCAACTATTTGCCACCTAACCTAAAAAAAGAGAAGATTTTCTGGTGAATACTATCACAAAGAATCGCGTGCAACAATGTAAAAGATGTTCATGGGGAATTTATTGTGGAAAGAATAGCTAAATGTTCCTTTTGGGGGATGATGGAGCTATGGATTTTGACATTTATGGATTGGTGGATTGTGGAAGGGTACCGGGGGCGTGAGGGATATTATCATAATGAAAGAAATTTACAAGGTACAAATTTTCATGACATGTGACATAAGCAAATACACGGATTAAAGTCAATTTGATCGAAAATGTCAGATGATAGATGGGTTTATTGTGATCCTGCACGATATCGTCTGAAATGTAATATGAAGGAGGAAAGCAATTCCAAAAATAAATCTGCTACCTGGATTTATCAAAAATGACATTTTGGGGGACATAAGCACGAGCCATGTCACATGATGACTTATTATGGTATTTAAAAAATAGTTTTGGAAAGTATGATGGGGAAAAAGGATGAATAGAAAAATATAAAAGACATGTGGCAAGAGATGAAAATAAAGAGAAAAGCGAGGAGAAAAAAGTAGGGCGATATCAAAAACATTACTGTAGTAGCTGAGCTGAAAAGAAAGGATTCAAATGATAAAAGAAGGTCATCAACGGCCGATAATAATAGTGTTTTAAAAATGAATTAAAGTCCGTTCTTTTTCGAGAACTTCGAAAACTTTGGCATGGCCATGATGACGGAGTATTTGTTTGTCCATCTTTTGAATGTGGAATCTCTGAATAAGATATGTAGGATAAAGGGAACCAAGTCGTAAATAAAAATAGATCATCAAAGTACAGTACGACAAAAAGGAAGCATTGTCAAATATATGATTTATGATAGATGATAGATTTGAAATAATCCTATTTGACAAACATGACAAATATTAGCGAAGGCAACTCACCCACTAAAAGTATGGTTGAGATGGTTAGGTAAAAGACGTAGTTGAAAATAATGAACTGACACAATTATACCCCAATATCATGGTTATTTGCCCGGCTCGAAAAAAAGCATGACTATCCAAATATAGTACTTGAAATTTACGAAACACCACGTCTCCGAAACTTATGAATAGTAATGATAAACCATTCAAAATCATTCTAGGATATTTCAAAAACAATTGACTATTACCAAGATACCCCTAATTCTAAACAAAATATTTTTTTTCAAGTCGTTTTTGGTCAAAGCTACGAAGATATCAACAGGCAATTACTGACACAATGGCCCGGCATACAATCAAGTTTGTTTCTTTTCTCGTAATTTTCTTTTTCTCTTTTTTTGTTTGTATGATTTTGCAATTATGGTAATAATCTTTCAATCAATTGTCCTATTAAAAATAATGGAAAGCATGTAAGAACAATCACAACCCTAAATACACCTCAACAATGAGGTTTGAGGGGGTTGAACACACACCCGCCGCTTTCAGGGACAGCAAGAATTCCCCAAGATGTTCCAAACTTAAAAGAATTGACGAGACTATTCAAGTCATTATGATAAATCTGAGAGCCGTTATCATGTTTTGAGGCTCCACCAAAAACTTATAAATTGATAAACTTTATTCATATTAGCGATGTGGTTTCGTTGGTAAGTGTTTTGCCATATTCATTACAACGGCCTTGGAATATCATGTCATCAAAAATGCACAAGGGACGCCGACCATAGTTAGTTGGGCATTACATTTTGGACAACGTCACGTTGGCATTTCCTATTTCCATTCCACTTTAATCTTTCAGAAAGTGGTTGCATCTTGCAGTGTTATGATGCACAGAGAAACAAAACACAGAGGGAGGGAATCGGGGAAAGATGAAGCCTACAAACAGAATTTCCGGTAAATTCTTATCGCAATATATATCGAGATATCTTTATGAAAAGTATTTTTGTTGTTTTAATGCTCTTTCGTGTTATGAAGAATTTTCTTTACTTTCAATTTATTGCTGGACACAAATACACATCCCTGAACTGGATAACCAAAATGGGTATGAGCATGATTAACAATAAAAATACGCATTGTTTATAGGGTGTTGGAGACATTATACTTTAAATGATCACACATAATAGCATGATTATAAAACACAACAAATGCAATCGACATGATAATGAGAATGTAGACATCAATGGAAATATTAAATAAAGACAAAAGAGCTGCTATTGCACTATGCTTTTAGCGATTACTGAGTATGTACATGATGAAGACATATTATGAAAAGATGCACCTTTTCTGACCCTAGTTTATATAAAAGCAATCGCAACATCTGAGAAAAAAGAAGGAGAATCGATAAAGAAGTATCCTTGAACCTTGATATCGAATTAGCAAGGAGAGATTACACACTAGACTAATCGCGTTATCATCCAGTTTATGCAATCCCACAACCTTCCCATCGCTCATCCTCCTCTACAGTAGCTATCTACCTGCAACATCCAGGGATGCGTGCCCATAGCTACCAAAAGAAGTGTTATCTGATTCCATCTCATCTCTTATTGTAAGTAATCTAAGAGTTTTTCATTGTATTGTCTGATATGAGTTTATTGAAGATGATTGATGCATTGTTATGAACATGATAAACCATTAAAAAATCAAAATACACGGTATTAACGGCATATAATATAATGCTATATGTTGATGAATAGCATAGAAATAATAAATTCGTATTAAAAGATGATTCTTTTCAAGTTAGTATTAAGCCATATGTGCATCTAAGGACTTGTATTAGTTCTGATAAACACCATGTTGAAGCATTAGCAGTTATATGTACTTATCTCGTGATAGTTTTTGACGCATTTGATTTACATGAAAAAAGTAGATAATCTAAAAATCCCCGTATGTACATATTGATGTGTCGTAAAGTAGGGATGAAGAACTCGATAAAGGGCAGTTAAAGAAAAGGGCCCATTTTGATCAAATATTATATTGCATCTTCTGCTTTTCAGTGGGTAATCTTGCCAATGGGAACGTATTTGGAAGAGGGGTTGTACTGCGTTTTTCTTGGCATTGTTTTAACGAGATTCCCATATTCATCCGAGAGCCGTAGAACGTGATCGAGTATGGTCTCAAGGCCTGATTAGCGCATGCGTGAGATCTTTATCTAATCAACATTTTACCTGATACATCATCTGGGTATCAATTATCTCCTCCCTATATAGGATAGTATATGACGGGTAAGATGCATGATAATGAGCTAGTAGTCATCAAGCAATGAGAGGCGATAAAACATTGAGCTCTACTTCTTAGAATCAATCATCAAGTAAACCGTTTAAAAAAAAGCAAAATAGAGGTAAAGCATAGCTACCTGCTTGTTTGTAAAAAGAAAAACCCGAAAAGAAAAAGGATATTTGTATAGGACAAACTGCCGTGTCTTGATTAAGTTCATTCTTATCAATTAGATTGTGTGAACTGCAGCATTGTAAGCCTTGTCACCATTCACAAATATCAATTCTAACTGTATTTACATAAAACAATTTAAATGGCAGCAATATTGAATTGTGTTTCGTCTCATTTTATTTTTGGTGTCCCTTTGTTTGCTCTTTTACATAATTTTACTCAGTCTGTCTTTAAAGCAGTTTCGTTTTGTGAACGAAGATGCATCTAATATACATGTACATTTTGAACCATGTAACTTATGATTTTACCTCTTTCTTAGCCCCCCCCCCCCATCTCTCTCTCTCTTTCTCTCTCTCTCTGTTTCAGTCTCCATTCAGGCCAATGGAGACTAATAATTTTGCTTCATTCGTTTGTTTTTTTACAACAGGAAATTCGTATTACGACATTGTAAACTTCAATGGCGCCACTTATGAAAAGTGTTACAACTTACAAGCACACATGTCAATTGAGTGGCTTGAGTAGCTCCTTCTCCAGCATGACAAGGCTCTCTCTCTCTTTCTCTAACTCTGATTTCAAGCAGAGCATCACTTCACGACGGCACAATTTATGTGATATCGAGAGAAGGAATGAGAGGATAAGAGTCTTCATCCAATCCCCACATGCTCTACAGCATGCGCTCACAACACACACACTCTCACATACACACACACGCACTCGGTCTCTCTCTCTCTCTCTCTCTCTTTATCTCTCTCAAGGCTCTTTACTGTCACTTTTCCTGTCATCTTGGCGACTCCGAGTCAATAATTTTCCTATCTTCGTTCAAATCTTTGTCTTTCTCCTTTTCCATTATCCTGCCTGATACAGTGAAGCTATAGGGGATACAGTCTAGTACTCGTATCCAATGGCGTCTAAAATATCAGAAACTAAATATCCTGGCGACACTACTATCCACAGGGACCGTATAAACCATTATGCGAAGTATATCGGGTCGGATGTCCTAAATGTAACATTACGACGTGCTAAGCACATTATAACTCTTTTATATAAAGTTTACATACTCCGTATTATCATCGGTGTAGCTCTTTCGTATGACAGAATGTCTTCGTTCCGTTGTGGTGCGCATTTCTGTGTGCAAGCTTGCTGCATTTAATACACGCAAAGAAATTGTAGTGAGTGTGAACACTACTTTATAATAAACACAGAATCCAGGAGTGGATGTGGTTCAAGCTACGGACGTGATAGAACGAACGAGTAGAGCTACCATCTTAGAAGAGTTCATAGCAAATAGTGTTCTCATTTTCGTTGCTCTTTCTCGATGCCTTTAAAATAACTTGTAGAAGGTCTTCTACCCCTTCGAGTGCACTCATTTTGTTTCACGGTTTCAGTCCTATTCAGACATCAAGAGCCAATGCATTTCAAAATAGCATTTAAAAGACGCTTTGTTTCTACCACGGATACAGCGTTAACGTCATCACAAAGTTTTGGGTTCTATTACTTTATTGCGTTTACATTCATCCATAACTTTGGAAGCCGTACGGATAGATTTTGAGTTAGTATTTTGAAATATCATAAGACGAAACTACATTGCCAACCAGATATTGCATGAAACAAGATGCCATTGAGCATATGCAGATTGCATGGAAATAGAGGAATGGAGAGGGGAAAGGGAGAAATTGAGGCGAAATTGAAACCAAATCAGACGGAAACATTCAGTTTGCATTCGTATTAGATCAAATCACATTCAAATTCCTTCATTCCGTGGACGGTAATTGACATTGCGAGCGCGCTGTCGTGTCAGTGGCGCGAATTGGACTCTTTTTCACTGACAAAAGAAATCCACGATTGTATCCAGGGGCGGCTAGTCGATCCTTTTATAGGTCACCATGCCCCTAAGCCCCAAATATGATTAATTTTGCCCCACATCTAGCTTTCTGACGCAATTCTACCCCATCTTTCCGGAGAATGTGTCTCCCAATCGTGTAAATTATACCTGATAAGCCATTTCCTACGACGTTAAAGAGAATGTCGAGTTCTGGTAAAGGTAAAAAAAAAAATAAAAAAAAACAATCATCAACAACCAAAATGGGAGAGGTTCTCGAAAGGCCTTTTCGCCTATTCGCATTTACAATTATAACTCTTTTTTTTTCTTTTTAAGTAATAACTTTCTTATTCTTTTTAGGGTTTTTATCGAGCTTTCTCTGATCTTCTCATCCATGTTATTATTATTATTATTTTTATTATTATTATTATTTGAACATTAACTGTAACGTTAGATAAAAGTACCAGTTAGTGCAGTCATAACATTATACATCTTTAGGTCACCAGTAAGAAAACTTTGTAAGTGTTGAACTTACATTCTGAGGTGACTAATTTGGTTTTATTATGTCCTAGAAGTGGCGGTATCGCTTTTAAGAACTGCGCTTTGTGTTCCCCGAGATGAATGTCGGGAACAGTTCACGAGATGCTTTCGAACTCTTGGGCTTTATTGTTGCGCTTTCTATGCCTTTCGCTTACATAAAACCACAGATTGATCATAGCTAAAATGACTGAAAAGCTAATTTCAAGTCAGATCATTCATATTTAACAACCGAAAACGTTGGCACAAAGAACTCCTTCGCTTTTCAACATAACGATACACTATATTTATTGTATTTTGGGCAAAAATGGTGAAGTGAAGTCATAACGTGAGTTAAAGGTTATCCTTTTGTCATGTGTGTTGCCATCGGATTACGAACAAGAACCAATTTTATTTCCAACCACAATTTTATGAATATGTCATTAGAGATGGATAATGCAAAAACTGTGTCTATTGCAGTGGGGGAATTACCATGAATAAGTTGCGGTTAATTTTAATCTTTCCCCAAAATCTGCAAATTGTCGTCCTTTTAGTTTCCCCCTTAGGGTTGAGCCATATTATAAGCTAATCGATAGTGACAGGTAACAAGTACTATTACAGAGAAATTCCTGTATCTAGATATTCCATTTATCTTTCTGGGTTTTACCAAGGAGCTATCACACACTACTCCCGTTACTTAAATAGATCTATCATATTTAGCATACAAATTGCATCTGGATTGAGTTTGACCATCCCTCCCTCTCTATCTCTCTCTATCTCGCTATCTCTCTTTATCTCTCCTTTCCCTCCCACTCCATTCCCCCTCATATAGCTATATCTCTTTTTCTCTTTACCATCTATCGTCCTCTCTCTATCTCTATTCTCCATATAGAACTTTTTCTGTATTATTCTTCCTTCCTCCCCATCAATCCGTCTCTCTTTCCCCCCTACCCATTTTATTCCCCTCTTTCTCACATTCTCTCCCTATATCTCTCTACTACACTTTGTCTATCTCTGTCTCTTTCTCTGTCTGTCTGTCTCTCTCCTCTCTCTATCTTTCACTCTATCTATCGTATCCCTCTTCAATTGTCCACACATTTGCCATTAATCTATTATTCACATTTCTGCTTATCATTACGGTGCATACTCTCTAAGGACCTATTTCTCCACTCGCGTTACATGCCATAAAAATTAATAACATGTCAGTATTGTCATCATGGCCTCAATTCAACCAATGCTCATTAACATACCACAATATTGTACCTCGTTACAAGTATAGCTCGTTATAAATCCACCTATAAGTTTAAAGATAAAGTTAAGTACGGTTGTGCAACTGCACTTTGACAGAAACTGTTTATAAACAATCTGGAAATACTTATTATATAGTAGAATAACATATTGCGCACTGTGGGATTCGGGAAATCATCAAAATGATAAAGAATTAACTAAATCCTGCTTTAAAAAAAATCATGTACAGTGAAATGGTCATTACACAGATATGGGTATGTCGGGCTACACACACATAATTATATGGCTACTTTTATAAAGAGCAACCTTTTGTCAGGTGAAATTTCTACTTTCGTGCATGTTCTTTCAAACTGACAAAAACAAATTATTTTACACTATTTTTTCCAGAACTCGACCTACTCTTTAAGTTTGAATGCAGTATAGAAATGAACACCATTAGTAGGTATTTTAATGGGGGTGAACTTCGTTTCATTATAATTGGAATGGCCGACGGCATCTAAAAGGTAACATGTTCAGATGTCTGTGGCATACTGGAATTAGACTCCTGTGTATCAGAGATCTCAGTGGCGTAGCATTTATCCAACCATAGAGGGGGCAGTGGCATCAGGGGCGGCGGGTGGGGGGTTATACTCAGAAGATAAATGAAACCCAAAGGCACCAAGTAAGGGGGTCGCATCATTTTCGTTTCACTTAGCCTGTCCCCATCTTTGCCACATTACCAGCTTTTTATTTTTTATTTCTATTTTTTGTCATGCGATTTTCCAGAGGACATGCGCCCAATGTAAATGCGCCACTAAATGCACCCATACGAACCTGATCGGTTGATATATCGTATCAGGTATAATAATATTGGGTGTGATATTATGATGGCCATGGCGTCAATGGTTAGATCGAGTTCAAATGTTATGATCACGATACGGGTGGTAATTGGATGATGAACCGAACACTATTTTAAGGATATGCTCACTTCATCACTTCATCACTTCATCTTGAAAGACACTTACTGAACATTCAAGAATCAATCGAAAATGTGCACGTTGTAATAGTAGTATGACACAATCATGCTCCAGGTACAAATGGTTATCAGTCAATATTCTATACACTATACCAACATGACCGAATTTCAACCATTGCGCAAACACCATACATACAGCCATGGAAAAAAAATTATTAGACCAAGAATGGTTACTGAAAGTGTTATATTTGTGGTTAAGAAGGAAATAAAATATCATAAAAGCAAGATAGAAAGCTGGAATTTGTTATTCATTCAATGAAATACAAAGACAAATAACTTTGCATTAGTTTGAGCGCATATTAAAGTACTTTTATTACAGAAGCTTGGTCTAATATCTTTTTTTCCAGGGCTGTATCTTAGTATAATGTACATGTATTTGTTTTGTTTTGTTTTGCCCCCCCCCCCCCCCCCCCCCCGCTGGTATTTGTGAATCTAGACCTATCCTCTAGTTTTATAGATATTCTGTTTATACTCAATGAACACATTTTTGGTTTTGCTTTTATTGATGTTCATTGCGTTTGCTTTTGTTTTGTTTTGTTTTGCGTTTTGTTTTTTTTTTGTACTGATTATTGTAAGACCTTATTTGTTAAGAGTATATTTTGTATTCTTAGATGTATTTACGTGTTTTAAGTAGTCTTTACTTTATATCACATTTATTTGTCAGGGAACCACATATTCATTAGCCATTTCAGCTATTTCGCGGTCTCCTATTACCATTCCCATTTTCAATTACCTTGTCAATATGTTCCATATATTGTTTCAGAAATGGTAATAAATTCATTCATTCGTTCATACATACCCTAAAACTAACCTAAAACTCAATTCAAAATTCAACCCTAACTCTGTTTTTTACACAATAAAGTCCGGAACAGTTTGCCGAAGCACCTCATTAAATATATCACAAGAGCAATAATATGCAACAAGGGACATATGGGACATTTTAACAGTATCATAGTGGTTCCTGTCCTCATGTAGACAGAATCCAATTCATTCTTATTTCTTGCGGTAAACGCTAGGAAATTTTTGGTTTGTAATATGATAAAATTATGAGAATAAAAAGCTTTTTCTCGCGCGTGACGTAATGTATATAATGTGCAAATTGATTATTGTTGTTAAGGACTGCATGTTGATGATATCAACATATATATTACTTTAATAACGGAAATTTCATGAATTATGACTATATTGAAACTGCCGATCGATGAGATTAAGCTACTATATTGCCTACGAAAGGGATGGCACCTGCAGAGGAAAATAGAAAAAAATGAGATAGAGGGAGGGGTGCAGGAATTGGGGAAAGACAGTAATAGCGTGAGACAAAATGAGCACTCAATCTCACACACGCAACCCGTGAAAAAAAATGCACCCATCATACCCATAATCTATTTTCCTGATGCCTTTCTGCGAATGTTCGCTAGCTCATGGTGTAATCAAAACCTTCATCAATCTATCCGACGCTCAAATATAGCCCGTTTAAGCCCAGTTCACATGAATTACAGTGTGAAATATACCTCCTCAAAAAACGAAGAAAAAAGAAAACCCGCCATTGCAACATAAGAGTAGTGCTCTTGACATTTTGTCAAGTACTAATCACCTATAATAGCGTTCCTATCACACCAAATAAATTCACTCTGTACATGTTAGGAGGTCCATGTCACTACACTATAATCGGAGTATGAGCTTGACAATATGATTCTGTAAAGAGATATTGGAAGGTAAATTACCATCGAAATAAACACTACAACGACTAATAAGTAGTCGACACACCCGTACGCACTCGCGCACTATAGGGGCCCGCGCGGAACCCAAGTGGAAGTTCGGTTCCGAGCGAAAGTTGTAGATTTTCCTTTATTGTCTTCATAACCGTTGACCCATAGCGTGTTTTTCAGGTGATTTGTACAATTTAAGCTTCACTCATACGAGGATATCGAACTACCAAAAGATCTAAAAAAAATATTAATTCGAAGAGAGCGCTTTGTAGACTATTGATAAAAATCATCCTCCTACAGTGAAATTCCACTTTTAAAAAAATCACATTTTGAATCAAAAGTAACATTTTCAGTATTTATTTTAATTGTATATATCGATATCAATTGTGAATTGTAAATACATGTATGTTCGAAAGTCAAGTAACTGCTTGCGTAAACTCGATTAGCATTATGTTGATTTGTTAGTGCCTTTTATCAAAATATGTCCATATGTATATAAACCAAATCAATATCAAATCGTTTTGCCATGGCGATTTTTTTTTGTGAAGCGGTATATGACATCAAGTCTGAACGAGGCCCTACGGGTGCGAAAGCAATCTTGCCAAACTGGCAAAAGGCAGATGCGCTCGATACGTAACTCTGTTTTGACCAGTGTTTTATTACACCGTGACTTCGGTTCCGCTTAATTTGAAAGAAAGGATTTTTTATCTTCTGATTAAAAGATAATTGGTATGACTCGCTGAATATTAAAAATGTGACCGAAATATCATGGACACATGAGTGCCAGTCATTTTACGCGTTGTCCTGAAAACGTGTGGTCAGAATGACACTTGAAACACTTTATAAAATGATAAACACGTTAAGTCGTACACAGTCTAGGCTTTAAAAAAATATACACGAACATTATACATAATAATATCGAAAAAATAATGTTGATAATATTTAACATTTGCAGTGCAGTTTTTAACAAATTAAAATTGCATTGGTATATGTGTGCAGATATTATATTATTTAAATCTAGGAAGAAAAATCATTATTTTAAATTAATTACTGAAAGATTGAAGGGATACTAAACACCTCATCAAAGTTAAAATGGTAAAATGGAACCCCTTTTAACATTTCAAACAACATAATAATCATACAAGCGCGAAAGTGAATTTTAACCAGCCCCCATCCCCAATCCGGAGTTTTACGAAGTCCGCTGTGTTTATTATGTTGCAAAGAGCGTTATAACGTTCTATTCTTTCAGTATATTCAAGACCTATCCCATACCCCCTTAATCCGAAATAAATGTTAGAGAGCCTGTAATAGATAGGTCACTGAACGTTAAACTCCTCTTACAATGGCCTTTCATATGTGCTCCTTATTTGATTCGATAATCCTGCTTTTATTTATTTTCTCACGTAATCCAGCGATGAACTCGGAATTAAGCTCAAAGACGTTCCCATCCCCCTTTCTCTCCATTCGTTGTAATTATAAAGGATATTCACTGAAGCGCCTACTGTTTAACACTGAGTGATGGATATACGTTTCTTTCATTAATTAACATGTCTAAGCATGCACGAGTTTCTTTCCCACTAGCTGAAATTTAATCTATTTATTTGTTTTTATTTTACATATTAGAAGGACCGAGTAATTCATTCAGAGAACTATGGTCTTCCATGAAGCCCTGTTGATGTACAAAAAATGAACAAGAAATCAAAGACAGACAAGACACATTTTACATGTAAAGGGGGAAAAAGAGCAAAAACAGCAATACCTTACTACAAAATAAATAAAACCAACTGAATTCATATAGTTATGAAAAAGAAGAAACAAAAATAATGTTGTGATTGCACAAGAAATCTACTGAAAGAGAGAAATTGATGACATAAAAGAGGAGAGGGAGAGAGGTAAGAAAGATGAAAAGTATTCGTATGCACTGTATGTCATTACTCCCAGCACTATCACCACGTGTATTGTTTGTTTTTCTGAAGTGAAAGAGATTGAGTTTGATCCTTTTTGCTTGGATTTTGAAGAATGAACTGAACTGAAATTAATTCAACGGGAAGATGGAGGGCATGTACAAGTCTTTAAAAATCGCATACAAGCAAGCAAATAAATAAACTAACTCAATAAAAATTGATACAAAAATGAGAAAATCCTCTCAACATTGTGCCATCAGACCAATGTGTATTGAACGCATATATGTAAAAGGCCACCCCTCCCCTCCCGCCAGGCAATCCACAACTGAACAGAAGAGGGGGCGGCATCATAAATAAATAAAGAACAATTATTTATGTCATAGATTATAAGAACATTATGGTTTCATGTGTAGCACACCTTAATGCAGATGAATATCATTGCAATTGGTTAATGAATTATAAGTTATTGGTTCTACCCATCTCATTAATTCATCTTGTTATCTTCTTGAATAAATTTCCATTAAGGCTGCATGTAAGTTAGGCAGCTCAATTTCGAAATACTTTTAGAGAAAGACTGATGGAAGTAAGGGGGCGAGGAATGTACACTTCTGAAAATAACTTTGATTTATTAATGACGAATTCCAATATGCTTGTTCTGTGCAAGAAATGTCCGTTTTGCTGGATTCGTCTTCATTCAACTGACAGTTACTGACATGCAGGTTAATAAAGCATAAGTGGTATAGATAGAGTAAGAAATGGGGGAAATATGGATTTGATTTAACATTAATCAGTTTGTATGCATTTCCTCTGTCTTTCCAAATGAAAAAAAATATTTCCTGCTTTGTTTGATCAGCATCTTTGATAATAAAATAAATTGGGCAACTATGATGCGAATTATCTATTGCAACAATGTCATATTCTTTGTGTGCTATGTTGCTTCTTATCAATTCCTTTGGTAAAATATACACGAACTGAATTGAAGTGAACATCTCTAAAGAAGATTTTAGACACTCCATTATTAGGGCTCTAATCCATTCTGTTTAATACAAGACGTCCACTCTATTATCGGGAATGTAATCCAATGTATTTAAAATATAGGTTTTAAGCCAACTGCTAGCTTCCTCGACCATGAGCTTACCAGTGAGCGCTAATTTTCTCATGAAGTTCCCCCAGACCATAAAATGACCATTCTGATGACATGATTGAACTATCGATCGTTTAAAATTAGAGGCCAATTAAGTCCCTTCAAATAAAAGCTCGGGTTTGCAGCTTCATGGTATATGACTAAACCGATAAAGTGGATTGTTCGTAATGTTAGGTATATTAACTTGAACAATACCGAAATACAAATCAAATTCGAAAAGTAGCTAAATGCAGTACGTTACTAATTGGATTGGTAAGAGTGTGATAACACTTGTAGATTAAATTATTTTGCAGGTTCTTCAAAATGGAAGTTAAGTCCTTAAGCTACTCGATTGAGCTTTTTCGGCCACCTTGCGAAGGGGAATGGGGGTATTTTAAACCTGCAGATTAAGTTCCGGATTAAGTTTCATGCTCTGCCACTTGAAGTGAGAAATTAAATCTCGAGAGTTAAGAACCGAACAATTACGGGATTCTGTGAACCGCTACGCTTTGTAAAACATTAAAGGTAAGGGTGCATTTTGTAAAAAATGCAAAGTGCATTGTGTAGGAAACATTGTTCCGTGAGCAACGGATTCTAACTGCATCTAAAATGGTACATGCGAACATGTTATACATGTAATTCAAAGCAGCCAATAGAAATGGATATACAGGTTATGACTAGCGGATGAAGAATTCCCTTCTTTGTTTTTAGAGATACGGGCACAAATATTTAGTAAATTGTAGTCCATATTGAAAACAGATTAATGAATGTTAGAATCCAAATGATTTGGTATAGTAATTCGGGAAGGGACAACGACGCAATGATTTGTTTTGTTCAAAGAGGAATAGGTATGCATTTCCAGTAATGTAGAACCAGCAAAGTGGATAGCTGACTGACTCTATGTGCCAAGAAATTCTTCTCAAATTACATATTAAAGCCGATTGGAGCAATTGCTATCAAACATTGATATGATGTATTGCAGCCTTTTCTACAAACTAATCAACCACAAAGGCGGTAAATATTAGTAGACATGTAGGACTTCATAAGTTTTTAAAGTAGCATTTTACAAATCAATGGTGCTTTGATATCCGAACTAAAAAGGAAAATTTACAAATTGCTAATGACAACGGTGATAAACAATTTCCTACATGGCATGTTGTTATCTCGGTATATTTGTCAACTTGTGAAAAAATTTCGTGACTTTCACGACATGGTTGGTACTGCATGTGTTAAATTAAGACACTGTCGTCTTCGTATACGGGTTCGGAGCTTGCAGTAATTGTTCGATCCATTTACGCTGCCAGAACTAAATGCACTTCAATTTGACAAACTACGATCAATTTAATTCCGCAAATTGTATGGGACCCTGGAGCGCTGTTTGGGAAAGGGTAACGCCACTCATTGGGCTAACATTCTCCCCTCTGCGCCCTTATATGCGATTAGAGTTAACAGTAATTTGTGGATAGGGGGAGTGGTGAGGGAAGTTGGAAATGATAAAAGGGGATACTGGACAAGGGCGAATCCCGGGTTATGCGAAAGTGGCCACAAAAGAAGGAAGGTTATTACATTTTATTTTAGTTTATGAATCTCTGTCAAGCCCCCCCCCCCCCCCCCCCCGAAAAAATAAAATTAGAAAAAAATAATAATAAATGAATAAATAAGATAAAATAAAATAAAATAAATAAATAATTTTAAAAAATCACATTTTCGAGTTGAATTTAGGCCTAAAAAGAGTGCACACACAATTTGAAAGGGAACCAGGTAGTGGAGAAAATGAGAAATGGGACTGAGGGAAAAGCTATGGTAAGTCTTCTTTAATTTCTTTGCCCACAGTGACCTCCATATATTTCCTCATTAAATCGAATAGATGCGTGATCAGAATTTAGTTGGCATAAGGGCACATTCCATTGTATCTCTTCTTTTCTCATTTCTTCTTCATTCTTATTGCTTGTTAGTCTCACTTTCTCATCTCATCATGGATCATTCATCCCCTTCTCTTTCTTTCTCCCTCTCACTCCTCTCTCTCTCTCTCCCTCTCACTCTTCTCTCCATTTCTTTTGCTCTGCCTTTCTCCCTCTCACTCTTCTCTCTGTGTCACTCTTTCTCCCTCTCACTCTTCTCTCTCTTTCTCTCTCTTTCTCTCTAACTCACTCTCGTTACTTGTTACATTGGTTATCCCTGTATCACCCTCTCTCTCTATTTTCCTTCTCATTTCGCGAATTTAGAGTGCAATCGTGCATATTTATTGCTCCTAAAAATATTAAACAAAATACCGAAAGAAAGTTCGACAGTGTGACTAAATACGCATAAAGAATATCAAGGAGCAATAAATTCAATACAAGGCATATTAATGTCAACATAAATAAGCAAAGCAAATCATTGGAGCGATACAATTTAAGCTCGAGTCCTCATATGGGTCGTTAAAAATAGTAAATTTAGCTTTTGAAATAAAAATTTATAATAAAACTCACCCGATTTCCCGACTTTCTTTTCCCCGAGCACAACAATTCGAGCGTCCGCCATTTTGTCACCAGCAGACTTCAAGTTCTCGGGCACCAGTCGGTCTTCGGGTGTACGTCGGTTTTGCTGGTACCCACACATGGAGATGATCGGCTGCGTCTCAAGGCTCCAACGTGCCAAGTCTGCCGTCATCAGTCAGTACACGGGAGCAGCGCAAAAGCAACCAGATACAATGTATAATCCAAATGTGCTGATTTTCTTAAAGAGATGCTGGAAGTTTAACTGGTGATTTGTTTTTGGAGTTAGATATAATCATGTGACGGAGTGCGCGATCCCATTTACAGGTCTTAAACGTAGTGCAGTTATACCTCAATTAAAATGAACTTCGTCCGCACTCACTCAATTAGCACAAAGTTGGACGGTTGAGCGCACGCTCAGGACCATACAATGAAACTTCCCCTTCGTCTCCACAGCTCATTTGTGAAACTTCCTGATTAGTTGGTGGGCTATGACATCATAGGCTGGCATACACTTTGGCTTGCCCTGATTGGTTGAAGTGACGAAACTTGCTTACGGCGAAGCAGAACTGAGTTTCACCTGTATAAAGAGGGTGTGTGAGAGAAAGATACAGAGAGAGAGAGCGAGAGAGAGAGAGATACAGACAGACAGAGAGACAGATACGTTCCGTCAAACACTTTTTAATGAACGATTAAATATATAATATTCATGGCAACCAGTATTTGCATATTATTTTTCACAGCGCGAAAATATATTCATTATACTAATGACTTGAATGGCGTGACTGGAGTGAGCTTACTTACTTATTCAATGCTACTTCCTAAATATAAATATAATGCAGTTTTAATTTTAAACAAGTCTGCATATCACAATGTTCTTTTTCTTAATACAAAGAATTGGAAAACGGGTAGTCATATTGAACAGTTTAAAGCCGTAACATATTTTCTGATTATAGAAGGCAGGTTTGTATTTTCTCGTTCACTGGCATACAATAGCCAAGTAATATTTGACGACACATCTAAACTTCCATTTGAGATTTAATGATCGATCATTCCATGAAAAGCAAGTTTTCAGTTCCCATATTTTGAGGGGACGTCCCAAACGGTATTTTCTTCCATATGTCATTGTATTCACACAATTATGTTTGGCCTACAGATGGCATTCAGTACCTCCACAAGTTATTTCAACGCGTGTTCAAATCAATGAACGGGGATGGAAAATATAAATACACAGTGGAGTTTAATATGAAACAAGGCCTGACGGGATGTTGAAAGCACACCAACCCCATCAGAGAAGCAAAAATGTGTTAAAAAAAAATGATAACAAAAAAAGGGCCTACAGCAACTTCGACCAGACAGGCCATATTGATATCCACCCCACGCGAGTCGCATCAGCTCAAATGCAAATTCATATCACATCGCATAACAACACGGACTGGCCAATATTCTGTCACAATTAATATCAAACTCGTCCACCGCCTTGAGAGCCGCACGCCCTCCAGCCAACTCGACCCAACGAGTTGTTAACCCGTTCAGCACCATGGGCCGAAACACAGCGGCAAACCTGAGTGGGGAACTATTCGTGTGGCAGCGAGAGGGTTTAAGTACGGTCCGAATGCTACCGAAATCGACAAAACAAAGTCGCTCAAAAATAAGAAGCGACTACATGCATATCAATACCCAACCACAACCAGCAGGGGATGGACCCACTGCGAGTTTTTCATAAACACCTAAATTCTTATTTTCGGGGATACTTTTACATGGGTTCAAGCATGCATTCACGGTCAAACTTTATTTATCGTGCCGTGGGCACGAGGATTTCGAATTCCTGCATTGTCTTTCCGAGGTGGCCACAAAAACTTTATTTTATTCCACCCCTTGTGATTTTTTCTTGGAAGCGGGAATGTGTAAGAGATGTAGAACTGAAATATGGAAATGACTGCGGGCATAGGTCGCATACTTTATGTCATTTTGAAGTTCAAACTCATATCATGACATGTGGGTGAATGAGAAGGGATGATTTCATGTAAGGGCTTTGTCCTGACATAAGAAAATAAACCAGACATATCAGAAATAACGCTTCATCGACCAACGTTGCTAACATGATAAAATCAATTATTATTTTTTTTTTTAATATAAGTTTTGTTACGTGTTGTGTTATGTTGTTATTGTATTATTTCACACAAAGATAATTGAAATTTTGATATCAATGACAATGCCTCTTTAAGTGTCAGGAAATTCGCAACCCTTAAAATGGATAATGAAGAAACAAAATTCACTCCAGGTCGTTGTGCAAAATTAGAATGAAGGTTAAACTTAACTATGAGCGACGTATTTTAGCAGAAATGAACCGTGTTGGAAACTGAGCATAGTCTTGCAAGTCTCAAAGACGCTGGACAGGCTCATTATTGTCAAAGTCTTAATTGATAACTACGGCGCGGTGGTACATCATGTAATAAGATTTCCGACACACACACAGTGTATTGGATATAGAATACATGTAGAACCTAACAGGTTAATCTATGACACATTTCAAATAGCTGATAATACCTTTAACATTAATAACGTTGAGTACTGGTGATGCCGCTGCGTTGTTATGTAAATGTCTAGAGATTAATCTACATGGTAAAAAAGAAATAGACGTTTTGGAATCATCAAAAAGTTTACAAATTTTGAAATACGTTGCTCAGAGTTTCAACCTTCAGTCTAATTTTGCACCACAGTCTAGTCATTTGTTTCTTCACTGTCCATTTCACGGGTGACCAGTTACCGACACTATAT
This sequence comes from Heliocidaris erythrogramma, assembly GCA_025617745.1. NCBI lineage: Eukaryota > Metazoa > Echinodermata > Echinoidea > Camarodonta > Echinometridae > Heliocidaris > Heliocidaris erythrogramma. Next base: position 36,977,407 of record CM046873.1, on the reverse strand, counting down.
CTTTAAAGTTGCATTGTCATTGACATCAAGATTTCAGTTAACTTTGTGTAAAAAATAATCTTGCTGAAAAGTCAGACAATGAAATGTAATAGACGCATTATGATCCATGAAACTACACAAACATATGGCATCAGAAGTGGTTCCAAAGTTGTAAATTTCTCGTAATATTTGAAATATAAGAGCATTTGAAGATCAATCCTTTTCGTGAGACATTGCTACTATAAAAGTATTCCAAGTTGGTATAAACATATTGAGAGATATGTCTCGCAATTTTTCAGCTGTGCAAGAACTCAATTTTCTCTTTAACACCTCCTTTCTTCGAGGGAGCAATTTTTTATTTGGATTACCCTTAAACGAACTTCTCGATTTCTGATCGGTTGAAAGGGTGTACGATACATTGAGGGTGAACATTACACTTGGAAGCCACGGTTCAAGGTTGGAAGCCGAGGACTTCATCACAACCACGGTGACATTCAAGACAGGTCGCTAAACCTTTATAATCCCCTCCCCCCCCCCCCCCCTCTTCTTCAGTGGTCTACCTTTATCCCTCTCGTCCCCCCTTGTAAGTCTCTCTCCAACCGGCTCTTCTGCAGTAAAACAGTATAAACTAAACTAAACTTCACCCAGCTCTTAGCTCTAAAGTATCATCGCTATGACTGAAACAATATATTCCCCCGCACACAGTATTGGAAGTCATTCAACAAAGATCGCTTACCCTACGCCCCCCCCCCCCCTTCTTTCTATCCTGGTCTCCCTCCTCCAACCATCATGCCCCTGACAGGTCTCTTTACCCGGCTCTACACTAAAACATTATTATTTTTGACTGAATAATTATTTTCATATAGAACTACATTTATAATCATATGGTACTCAGACATGTCTCTGTTTCAACCGTGGTCATCCCACGATCTCATTTCGGTTGACCATAAGTGGATTTAAAGTTGTGTAGTGAACATCTTGCCTAGTTTTTAAAAGGCGGAAATATGACAGTGACAATATAATATTTTCTCTAATCCATCTAATTTAAATGATGGATGGACCGAGACGTGGAACTGTGTTCTTTGAGGTCCATGCTTGTTTTTTATGAGACTCCTAATCCTGATTGGAAACATGACTCATCTTGATGATGTCCACAATTGACTTCTAAATCCCTCTTCGAAAGAAGTTTTTATCTGAATCCATGAAAGAAAACAATACCTATAGAAACTTCTCAAGAATATAATCTTCATTGAAGTCGGATCGCTGTATTTCACTATGGGGTGTTCCTTTGTCATTTACCAAACAATAGCCAACAAGATCGATACTGGTTGGATGACATCTCGCCGGCAATTCAGAGGCACGCAAGCTTATACGGGGAGACAAAAAGTCAGGTACCCCCAGTTAAATTAAACTGAAAATGGCGCTCAAATCCTCAAAATTGCCTTTTGAATTCATCCCGCAAATCTTTGTTGCTCACTTCCCGTCTTAACACTGGTCCACGCATCTTTGGAGTATTGTACTGCACACGCTAATTCGGGTTATTGGTGAGAATGAATGAGGCCTACTAGTATATGCCGACTTCGGAAAAATAACGGCTTTACAGGGCCGTAATGTTTAGAATTGTTCTTTGTAATATCATTGTACCAACACGAAATCACGTGGAGAAAGAGGAGTTGTACTCACATCCGTTCCCTGCCATCATTCACCGTCTCATTTTCATTATGTTGCCCCTTCCTGCCTCAATATATTATGCACCCCGCCCCTTACCCTCATCGCCAACGATCATAGATACTAGTGTATCTTTTTATACATAGGCTTATCTCAATACAAATAGATGATGAATAATTTGATGCAATAGTGGATGCAAACATTCTGGAGTTATTTTTGATGTGTTTTTTAATACTCCTCCTGTTAAAATATCATTTATTTTGTTCTTTTCGAATGTACATTTTTTTTCTTTTTAACCTTTTTTAGCCATCCATCATGTCCATAGGCTTTTTATTGAGTCAAATAAACAACACTTTACGACTCAATGAAACTGATATGTATCCAGAACTCAAATAAAACAATACTTTTTCATTTCTCGAATTTTTGTTTATACAAACAAAATAATATTGAAGTGACTGTCATTTAGTAAAAAAAAATGTTACACAGGCCCGATAAAGAATAAATATAACTCATCCTCATAATAATGAATAATTTCTTTTTCATACTACTAAAATTTGATTTTTTTTTTTATATTATGCTTTTGTATACAAAAATATGTTTTCCCATCCTGCTAAATCAATGGAAGAATTGCAGATCTACAAATGGTTGATACGATCTTTTAGCATAAACCCACGAGTTAGTTCAGGAAGCCGCAGGTGCACATACGATGGCGAACAAAGGACGTATCCGCCACACAAAATATTACACATAATAATCAAACATGGTCTGTTCATGGATCAATACGAGATAATCTTAGCTCATAAAATCAATGACAGACTGAAAATTTGCGATATATTCATAAATGCGCTCCAGCACAGTACGGGAGCTACAGGGGTAGCACGGGACACGCGCCCTATAGCTACCGCAATATAACGGCGAGGGGGGGGGGGGGGGGCAATAGAAAGCTATTGCAAGAAAGGAGGGAAGGCCGCGTGAAAAGAAGATGGTACCATGTCTCTATCGTATTTTGTTGTGTCCAAAGAACCGTGACAATAGCAGGTCGGACGCGAAGACTTTCACAGTGGCATTGTGATAGAATTAAGTAAAGATAATTCACTTGACCTACTATAGGTATTAACCCCCCCCCCCCCCCCCTCCCCACCTCCACTCAACCGATGACTTGTTCTCTACATTAAACACCTACGACTATGATAACACCCCTGCCCCTAATGACAGTGCTCCACACTGGCTAAACCCATGCACGCTACGCCACCACTGCTATATTAGAACTTGCCACCAAATAGGTGTACAATTTTCTATTTAATAACAGTGCAATATCAATTTCTATAAATGTATTTTCATATCCAGGGTATAGGAAAATCTATAACTATGTTGTCTGCCATGTGACCATAAAAACAGGGCATGAAATGCCCAGAGACGTCGCTTTTTCAAAGCTCTCAAACACAGTGACCATTGAAAGCCCCCCCCCCCCCCCCGTCCCCTCCCAAGCATCCCTTTTTCCTTCACACTTATGGGATTTCTATGGATACGTGAGCTAGAAAAGAAATCATTACTTATCTTACTTTACATCGCAATCACTTAAAATGAATTTAAAGGTATACAA